>LPNX011074290.1:138392-246387 GCA_001517045.1 Pseudotsuga menziesii | reverse complement strand
TGTCATCACTTGTTCTTTGGAACAAGTCTCATCCTTCTTTTCTTGTAGGAGGTTGTACATGACCTTTCCTACAATTCAAATGCACCAATTGCATGGTTATAACTATTTCATAAAACATATGCATAACAACAAATTCTTATGCATCATGCAACTATTTAGTCAATACAACATTCATCCATATCTCACATAAACTTTCTAGATGCCTTCCATCTCCACCGTGACATTATTGAGATTGTGCACTAATCCAATATGTCAGCAAAGAGGTTTGATAAGTAGCAATGGATATTTGTATAGCACCATGACCTACTTACCCATCACATGCATATTAGTAGTATACATTCATTAATGCAAACAATCTATCATGCATAACACATCAACTGAATATAATCAAATGCATAACAAAACAATATCATTAAATGACAATTGAATACTTATCTTTTGTTTGTTTCGTGGGTAGACTCCTTCTTGATCATTCTGTTTCATCATCTTCTTCATTCATGAATGTTAGAATAATCAACCCATAGTTTACCCACTTAGACAATAATTTAATTATTTTTGTCTTATTAGCCTAGTTCATGTGTCCCACCTCGTGCAAGTTGTCTTTTACCTATCCATAGTGGTAAAACTTGACTTATTTGACTCATGTAGCACATGGGAAATCCCAAGGAATAAAATCTGCTTTATTCCTAGCCTCCTAGGCACCCTTCTGCTTTTTCTGCTCTATTCCCTGCTTTTTCAGTGTTTTAAGGAAAATGGAAAAGCTAGACTAGGTGAGGTGAACTAGTTTTTTTTCCTCTTCATCCTCCACTCTTTTCTCCTTGCAAAAGCATGTATGAGCTGCCATTCCACCACTCTTTAGCTTGCCTAATCAATTTTTCCAATTCGTGAGGTCCATGACATATTTGGGATCAGCTTTTTACACCTATGGGGGATTTGCTTAATTTTAGTAAGCCTGCTTTATGCTAGATTCGAATTGCTCCTCATGCATTCAAATCCCTGATGTATGTTATTTATTTAGAAACCTATTATGTTACAAGGTTGGCTATTGTACACTGAGTTAATACAGTTTAGTGTTCAGCTCCAATTTCAGCCTCTTTTGTGAGTGATTTTGCATGATCAATTGTTAATTGTTGGGAGTAAAATTAATCTATCACTGGGTTCAATTTACACATGGTATCTGAGAAATTTTAGATCAATTTCTCTCCTTCAAAATTGTTTTTCAGGTTCGACATCAGTGACTGGGAGCCTTCTACTGACAACCGGGACAGATTTTCTAAGCTATGGATCAATCACAAAAAACTATCTTGACTCCCTTCAATTTATTTGAATGGAAAGCAGAGATGGAGATACTGTTGAGAGTGAAAGGCCTCTACAGGGTGACTATGGCAACAGAAGTAGAGCCTAATGCAGCTGCAGAGAAGATTAAATGGCACAACAGGAGGGATGAGGCCTATGGTCTCCTGTATCTGAGTATTTCCAAAGACCTCCTTTTTCATCTTGATGGATTGACATCACCGAATGAAGTATGGGAGAATATTTCTGATCTTTTTGGAAAGACAGATGAGATGAGGGGACATCAAATAAAAAATGAGCTAATCTCTCTGAGTCCAAATAGCTTTGAATCCCTGCAATTATATTTCTCCAAGTTCAAAGCATTAGTTTTGCAGCTGAAATAGTGTGGGATCGAAAAGAAATATGATCAGCTCATCCTAGACATCCTCTCAAAGCTAGGCCCTAACTATTCAGTGTTTGTTTCGACCTTCTATGCCACAAAACTGACAGCTCGAACCTGGAAGATGCCTAGCCTTGCAGATTTCATGGAATCTCTCACACAAGAATAGGATAAGCTGGTGATGATGGGAACCATCAAACCATCCAAAGATCAAGCTCTGATTGCTGGAGATTCGAAGGTGGATTCAAAAAGCAAAAAGAAAGCTAAAAATCCACCTGAGCAAAAGAGAGACAAGAAACAGTCTCCGAAGGAGCCACAAGGTTCCAAGAAGAACTACCAGAAAAAGAAAAACAAAGGTGAAATGAGCAAGTGCACATACTGCAATAAGGGAAATCACACTGAAAGATCTTGTATGAAGAAAAAAATAGACATGCTGACCCAACTCCTGGAGAAGAATGGCATCTCCCTTCCAGAAAGCTCAAAGAAGAGAGAAGGAGGATCAAGTTCAGATGACAGAGAGAGAGTTCATGCATTGGTTGCTGGCACATCAAGCTCACCCAGTTTTATCATTGACTCTGGAGCTTCAAGACACATGTTTCAACCAAGGAGGCCTTCTCCTCACTTGATATGTCAAAAGGACCACCTATAGTACTGGGAGATGACTCTCTCACTAAAAGTTTGGGCAAAGGGAGGATTGATCTTGATCATGGTCAATTTAGCAATGTCTTGTATGTGCCTGGTCTTGCCTCCAACCTCTTGTTAGTGTACCAGATGACCCACACTGGGTCTCCTAAGAAATTCATATTCTCCCCTGATGAAGTTGAGATCACAGAGATCTCAAGTGGTAGATTCATTGCAAAAGGAGTTGCAAATCATGCTCAAAAGGTATACATGTTCTCACACTTCCTACCCTACTCAAACCCCTCTACTCTTCTAATTCATGCTAATGAAGCCAGCAAGATTTGGCATGAAATATTTGGCCACCTAAATTACAGTTATCTTTCTGATCTTAGTGAAAAATAGATGGTCATAGGGTTTCCCAAGATAAAATTTTCCAAAGGAGTCTGCCAAGGTTGTATCCTAGGAAAACACCTAGAGCATAAATTTGAGAGAGCTAGTCATGAGAGAACCTATGCACCCCTCGAGCTGATCCAAAGTGATGTTGCTGGCCCATTCCCTCATATGTCCATGATTCAGGCCAAACATGCATTGACTTTCATTGATGACTTTTCCAGGTATTGCTGGGTTCACTTCCTGAAACACAAGTCTGATGTTTTTGGCCTATTCAAAGTCTTTAAGGCTTTGGTTGAGAACTAGTTTGGAAGGAAACTCAAGGCCCTCAGATCTGAAAATGGTGGTGAGTATGTCAAGTCTGATTTTATTAATTATTATGCAGATGTAGGTATTCAGATGCATCATTCTATCCCTTACACACCACAGCAAAATGGTGTTGCTGAGAGGAAGAACAGATCACTGAAGGAGATGGCAACATGCATGATGGAGGCCAAAAATTTGCCACCAAAGTACTAGGATGAGGCTATCAACTGTGTAGCCTATATTCAGAATAGGGTGCCTCATAAACAGCTTGATGGTATGACTCCCTTTGAAGCATGGAGTGGGCACAAGCCAGATGTGACCCATTTCAGGATTTTTGGCTCAAAGGCTTGGGCTAGAATTCCAATAGAGAAGAGGAAGGCTTTGAAGCCCCAAATCCAAGAGTGTATTTTTGTTGGATACTTTGAAGATTAAAAAGGGTAAAAACTAATAAATTTGAGCACAAACAAAGCCTTCATTTAAAGGTGTGTTCAGTTTGAAGAAGGACCCCTTGCAGAAATGGAAGTTGGAGAAGCCTCTTCTCCACCTGAACCTCAAGAAGTGAGTAAAGAGTTTGTTGAACATGCTGATTCTGATTTTTCTGATGGAGATGAGTTTATTACAGACCCTAACATCCATACAAGGCCAAAATGGCCATCCAAGACACTACATGCAGCAGGAGAGCTAGCTAGGGACCCCAATGACCCAAGGAGGACTAGATCTCAGTTTGAGAGTGGTTTCTGCATGAAGGATTCTATGTTTTCTGAAAAATGATATTTGATGGTGGAGTCTGATCCTCAAACATATGAAGAAGCAGTAGGAGATCCAAGATGGCAAACAGCCATGAAGGAGGAGTTCAGCTCACTCCAGAAGAGCAACACATGGGAGCTAGCAGATCTTCCCCCAGGGAGAAAGTTAGTCCAGTGTAAGTGGGTCTATAAGACCAAATTTGCTGCTGATGTTTCACCACTGAAGTACAAGGACATATTGGTAGCCAAGGGCTACTCACAGGTTCATGGCATAGATTACAATGAGACCTTTGACCCAGTGGCAAAGATGGATTCCATCAGGCTAGCCTTAGCCATTGCAGCCTCAAGGCAATGGGAGGTACATCACATGGATGTAAAATGTTCCTTCCTAAATGGAGACCTCACTAAAGAGATATATATGCAGCAGCCTCAATGTTTTTCTACTAACCCTTCTCTTGTGTGCAGGTTGAGAAAGTCATTGTATGGGCTAAAGCAAGCCCCCAGGGCTTGGTATGCCAAGATCGATAGCTTCTTGCTATCACTGTATTTTGTTCGGTGCAAATCAGATCCAAATGTATATTTAATGAGCATTAATGGTTCATTAATGATCATTGTGTTATATGTTGATGACCTCCTCATTACAGGAAGCTCAAAGGCTGAGATTGCTTCCTTAAAAGGAGCTATGAACCAAGCCTTCTCCATGATAGATTTGGGGCTCTTAAGTCAATTTTTGGGGCTTGAGATTGGTCAAACCAAAGCTGGAATCAAGGTGCACCAGTCCAAATATGCCTTGGAATTTCTGAACAAATTCAAAATGAAGGATTGCAAAGCAAGCAAAACTCCTTTCCTTTCAGGAGTGAAGCTGGAAGAAGCTGATTCTTCACCTATGGTAAACAATACACTGTATAGGCAATTGATTGGATGTTTGTTGTATCTGACACATACTAGACCTGATATTTGTTAAGTAGTAAGTGTGGCTTCTAGATACATGGATCAGCCTCATGAGATCCATTGGAAAGCATCCAAAAGGATCCTTAACTTTGTTTAGGGAACAAGGACACATGGGATCTTCTATAAAGCAAAATCTGATCTTGATTTGATTGGATTTACTGACAGTGATTGGGCAGGTGATAGCACAGAAAAAAAATTCCACATCAGGATATGTGATCATGCTTGCAGAAGGGCCAATCAGCTGGTCAAGCAAGAACCAGAGTGCCATTTCACTCTCATCTACAGAATCAGAGTACAAAGGAGTTATTAATGCATCAACTCAATGTTTATGGTTGCAGGGTTTACTTGGAGAGTGTGGCTTCGAACCAGAGTACTCAACTACCATATACTATGATAACCAGAGTAACATTCAAATATACAAAGAACCAGTTCAGAAGCAGAGAACCAGACTCATTGAGATCCATATGCACTACATCAGAGACCTTGTGCATGATGGCACCATTCACCTACTCTTCTGTTCATCTTTAGAACAAGTAGCTGATATCTTCACCAAAGCATTTTGTGAGAAGACCTTCAGCAATCTCAAATCACTGTTGGGGATTTCTGATCATGCTGTGAAGCATGAGTGAAGACAAGATTTCCAAATTTTGTTTATAGTCCATGTTTAAGGGAGGATTTTCCAAAGTTGGTTTTGCCTCTTTCCTTGTTTAAATGGACATGCAGTATGTAAAGGGTGACTAATCCTTGTTTCTAGGCCCTATAATTTTATGATATATTACTCATAAGTCAGGATTAAGGGGGGGTGTTTGAATAGTCAACCCATAGTTTACCCACTTAGACATTAATTTAATTATTTTTGTCTTATTAGCCTAGTTCATGTGTCCCACCTTGTGCAAGTTGTCTTTTACCTATCCATAGTGGTCAAACTTGCCTTATTCGACTCATGTAGCACATGGGAAATCCCAAGGAATCAAATCTACTTTATTCCTGGCCTCCTAGGCACCCTTCTATTTTTTCTTCTTTATTCCCCGCTTTTTCAGTGTTTTAAGGCAAATGGAAAAGCTAGACTAGGTGAGGTGAACTAATTTTTTGTCCTCTTCATCCTCCACTCTTTTCTCCTTGAAAAAGCATGTATGAGCTGCCATTCCACCACTCTTTAGTTTTCCTAAGCCATTTTTCCAATTCATGAGCTCCATGACATATTTGGGATCATCTTTTTACACCTATGGGGGATTTGCTTAATTTTAGTAAGCCTTTTTTATGCTAGATTCGAATTGCTCCTCATGCATTCGAATCCCTGATGTATGTTATTTATTCAAAAACCTATTATGTTATAGTGTTGTCTATTGTACACTGAGTTAATACAGTTTAGTGTTCAGCTCCAATTTCAGCCTCTTTTGTGAGTGATTTTGCATGATCAATTGTTGTTTTGAGTAAAATTAATCTATCACTGCGTTCAATTTCCACAATGAAATCATCATTTCTTATCTATATGATAATATGGATAATATTTTATTTAAGAATTGAGTTCTTCATATTCCTCATCGCTTGAGGGATCTTCTTTGAATGGTGAGACCTTGATCTTCAATTGCTTCCATCTTTCTTCTTCTCTTCTTGTGAGACGAGCTTCTTCTTCTTCCCAAATTCTGTTGAAAGTAATTACTTCCTTTTGGAACACATTCTTTGCATGAATGAATCCCATGATCCTAGGAGGCCATTCAAGGTGGCTATCACCACTTATGCATTCTCCACCTCTTCTTCTACCGCTTCAAGTTGTTCTGCATTCTGGATCTTCACATTCTTCAACTGTTTTCTCAAAGCCATCTTCTAATTTAAGTTCTTATCTTCAAATAGCTTGGTCAAGGAATCAAACATATTCGATGTCTTTGGGGAGACATTTGTGGTACAAGTTGATTCATGACTGAATCAGCAATGATCTTCTTGGCCTTGACCAAGTTCTTCTTGTGTAAGGCTTCTAGCCTCATCTCCCTCTGGAACTAGAACCTCTATACTCATGTAGGTGTCCAAAACATTTTCTTTAGAGAGATCATATACTTCTAGGCTTGGAATTTTCCAATTTCACCAAGCTTATCATCAAGCTAATGTGATGGATCACTTTGAAATGAGAACCTCAAATGAAAATAGCAAAGGATTAGATCTTACCGATTTGAGGTGTCCGTCTTGGTTCCGAAGCTCGCTGATCTAGGGTTTGTCATAGAAAACCTAATTTTAAAAAATTGGAATATTTCAGATCTGATTGGATAGACACATAGATCTCTTCAAATGGAGCTGTCCAATGTACTCCTTTTCTGAAAATAGTGGAGGGAAGCTCCCGGAACAGGAAGCCCTATATTTCCAATTTCTTCTGCAGAAATGCATGTTACTGTTTCTATGATATCTCCGAAATTATTGATCCTATATGTATGGAATTTCGCACAAAGGTAACCTTGCATGTACCTGATCCAAAACCATAGGTTTCATTAGAATTGGTTTTTCTATTTTGTATTTATGATCCTTTTCCCAAGGTGACCTGTTACAGGACTGTTCATAACAACGAAGTTGTACGGCATTCCACGTGTCACTGGTTCATCTTCTGAGTCTGATATTTGGACCAATAAAATTAAAGTTTGTTCCCTTTCTAGGACATCTTCAGGAATTCCATTTGGACCTCTGTAGCCCAAGATATTTCAGTTCTCCCCAGGTGTCCTTTCTAGGGATGAATTCTGGAAGAGGCTAGAACCCTAACTTGGAGTGATAATATCTCCCAGAATATAGAGAATATGAGGCTGAAATTTGGACACAGTGTACATACAGATTTTATATTCGGCCCCTACAAGTTTTATCCCCTGAGGCATTGCCAATCTTGGATTATAGTGAATGTACCAAAACTTATCCGTTTTAGTACTTAGGGTTTTTCTATCTAGGGGTCAAACTAGGGTTTGACTTTCCCAAAGTTTCACCCAACCAAATTTCTTGATCCAGGTCTCTAAAATTCGGTTTTGATGAGGAGAAAAATCCTATGCTGGTCTCACTCAAAAATTCCTCTTCTGTAGAAATCCCTAATTTCCACATCGAAAACTGAAAATGATCAGAATCGAATTCTGCTTCGACAAAAAGATGCGCCCTTCAATGGAGAGTCAGCCTACCATAATTTTGCTGATGGATTGTGGAGAGAGACCCAAAAAGTAAGAATATATAGCTTCTATATCTGAACAATGTCTTCTTCTCAGGTTAGCTCTGATACCATGTTAAATTTTCATATGCTTAGCTAAGACATCAGTATTTCATTTCATTTTCATAACAAAAACATATAAACAGGATCACTAAAAGATAGACAAGTACAACCATACAAAAGGAACACAAATATTTATCCTAGGAAAACCCTAAAGGGAAAAACCCAGCAAAATCTTCCTCAATATATATGCCCCAAAAAGATAAAAGATAAAACCAGCAAGGAGATCAAAGCCTGATCCTCCTCCTTCTCCAACTACTTCTCTTCTCCACTAATGCGCTACACAAGTGAGAGAGTGTGTGTCTCAAATGAGGAGTACTACATCTCTATTTATATTCATCCGTTTACTTAAGTTAACTCATTTGACATGTAGGCTCAAGTTAAATCATGTAGGCTTTTGTTACATATGTAGGCTCAAGTAACCATACTGGGGTGCTGATGACCCACCTTTACAATTAGAGGGGACTACCTCATGACTCTTATTAGTTCTTCCGATTAGGAGCATTGGGGTACAATGTAATACAAGTGGTTCTCCCAGTAGGACCATCGGGGGCCACAAAAAGATACATATAGAATATTCTTTGAAGTTACAATATTTCAACAGGTTCCTTGTTCTTCGAATGTCATTCCTTCACCTCATTCACGTGGTCCTTCAGGCTCGAATGTTGCTTAGAGTCATGTCCGTACTGCTGCTACTCACACAGTTGTGTCTAAAGTTCAAGTACCTCCTGTTGTTTTGGGGGATCGTATCCCTACTTCTGGAGGTCATGTCATTACTTCTAGAGCCTACATTCCTACTTACGGAGTGTCGCATGGGACATCTCATGGGATGTCTTATGGACCTTATTATGGGATGCAGTATGAACATGGTTATTCACCTTATGGGTACGGGTATTAAACACCCACTTACTCTTCAAATTATGGATTTGTAGCCCCACATAGTCAAGGTACACCACATTATGGTGCTTCCATTCAACCCTACACGGGTCAAATAGGAGGAGGGAACTATGGCCAAGGCCATGGTGGTTACGCTAATCAGACCTATGTGAACCAACACTATCAGGGAGCGGGGCATCGACTTGATCATCCTAGGCTCCCTTTCCTCGCAACGCTAAATCTTCTTGATTTGATGAGACTAATGAACGATCCTATATCTCATGACCTAGCTTGGCCGACTGTCCCTAATAAGCTTCACTTGGACATACCAAAATTTGAGGGAAAACCTGGAGAAGATCCGAGTGAACATGTTACCACATTTCACCTATGGTGCTCTTCAATATCCTTACATGAAGATTTGATCCGTTTAAGGTTGTTTCAATGCACCCTTATAATGCCTACCACGAAATAGTATATAGAGTTACCTAGGGGGGCATTCGCTTTGTTCGATTCCCTAGCGATGAATTTTCTCAACCACTTCTAGCTACCAGTGCATTACGACGTTGGTACAAAACTCTTTTTGACATTTCCACAAGATAAAGTCACGCATATCTCAGACCATATCCAAGAGTGGTGTAGACGGAAGAGGTTGATTAAAGCCTTCATACTGTTGGATTTTCTCCTTGAGTGGTTCCTTAAGTCGTTATTGCCTTATATAGTGAAGGATGTTTCTTCATCCGTAGTTCAAAATGAGGAACAAGGCATTTTTAGGGCGCAGGAATTGGACTTGATTTATGCTCAATCCAGTTTGTTATATGAGATCATTCCCAACACTTTGCATTCTAGTTTCGACCCCAAAGTTAAACCTGGACCACATGCCGATGGGGTTGTTGGTTGTGCAAGTGCTAAGCCTATGGATTCAGTTGTGCAACAGGTCAGTCAATTGTTGATCAACCAATCTGCTTTAGGACAAGCCATGTCTTTGTCTCAACCCACCCAAACGGCGAGTGTTCTTTTGGTGCAATCGTCAGACCAGAAGGGTCACCAGCAACCCAGAAGGAATAGAAAAAAGGGTAAGAACAATTGTAAGGGTGGGAATAAGAATGACAATACTAATACTAATGACAAGAATGCCTAAAATTCTGGGGGGGACAAGCAATCTGAATGTAAGGTTAAATTTCCTTACAAGTTATGTAAGGATGATCACCTCACTTACTTGTGCCCTCGTATCGAGGAAGCCTAGAGATTCTTAGCGCAGGGCTCAGCTGTGCTGACCAACCCTTTACCTCAAAATCAAAACATGAACTCGAGGACCCATGATCAGTCTGGTGGTGATCAAGATCCATTGAAAGGTAATGGTCATGGTTGAATCAACATGGTGCGTGCTACGAAGGTTGTGACCCATGCAAAGGACTATGGTTCGTCACAACCCGACCCAGGAAAGGAACCTAATCCACCAGGGACTCCTTTGTGTATTGAAAAACCTGTGGATAAACCTGAAGCTGCACCTCGCATTCCTAAGGGAGTCCTTAAGTGTTTGGGGCACAATCCTAATGCCCGAACCGCCCAGAACTATTTTGTTATCAAGGATTTGGGCCACACTCCTTGTGTGATGTCTGCACTAGAAGTACTTCAGAGTTGTCCTTCACAAAGGAAGGCTTTACTTTCTTCCCTTGGTATGAATGATAATAATTTTTCCTCCTTGATTAAATTTGAAACCGCAGGACTTCATCCTCGCTTGCCTCACTATGTGTCTCTTTTGATTCATGTAGAATGTCTTAACATGACCGTCAAGCGCACTGTGATTGACGAAGGAGCTGCTACTTCTGTGATGTCTTTATCATGTTGGAAGGTTTTAGGTTCCCCTGAGTTGTCTAAATATGGTACCATGTTGACTGCTTTTGATGGGAGATCATTTAGGCCGCATAGGATCCTTCCTTCCCTTAAATTCTGTTTGGGAGGGAAGACCATTGCGGTGGAGGTCGAGGTAGTTGATGCACCCCTTGACTATAATCTCTTGCTGGGTAGGAATTGGATGTACATTATGAAAGCCATATCTTCTTCTCTATTTCACGTTGTATGCTTTCCATTTAATGGGAAGATAGTTACGATTGATCAAATGTCATTCAAGAATCCATAGGTTACCGCATCTTCGGGAGCTTCGATCCCGATTGTAGAGCACTCTCAGCCGGCAACTGGGAGTATAGGTGTGGGCATGTATCCATCCCTTATGGGAATATTTAGTTTCCCTGCACCTGTCCTTATGATAGGGTCTAGTTCCAGTGAGGCTTTGACATCTATGAGATCGGTGTCTTTTCACATGAACCATATGGAGGATCCTTGGATTCTTCCTACACCGAATACTTCGAGTGATCCCATCATGACGGACATGTTGTTTCCTGCAACTATGGTATATTATCAAGCTAATATTGGGTGTGTTGCAGAGCCTAGTCCTTCCTCTTCGCAGACGGAGGAAGAGGACCCATATGTACTGCCTGCATGGGCATTTCAATATTCTCATGTGCATGACTACCTTGATAGTGTTTTTCCTTCAGACGAGGCGATTATTGAGGCCATGTTAGGGGTTGAGCCACCTTGGGAAGAGTTGCATCATAGATCTTATTTTCTTCCTGAGCATGACCGCTTGGAGCGTGAGGACTTTAGGGAGGTTCTTAGTGAGAGAATTGGTAGTCCCATGGTTCCATTAAGCTCTCCTAGTCTGATGGTTGATGGGAACATGGAAAATATATCTCATACCATTCCTATCAATATCTCTCATGATCCTGGCAAGATTGAGAATGTCTATATTGGGGGAGAATGTTCCCATGCTGAGATTCAAGAGTACACCGAGTTGTTTAAAGAATTTCATGATATATTTGCTTGGTCTTAGGATGAAATGCCAAGTATTGACCCTCGCATTGTTGAACATGAGATTAAAACTTATCCCAATGCTAAGCCTATTCGACAACGCTTGCATGCAGTGAATCCTAGGAAAGCACCCGTGATTAAGGCAGAGATAGAAAAACTATTGAAAGTCGGTTTTATCTATCCCGTTCCCTTGACGAAGTGGATTTCAAATCCTGTTCCGGTGGATAAGAAGCAGGGAGCAATTTGTATATGCACTGATTTCTGTGATTTGAATTGTGTCTGTCGTAAAGACAATTTCCCCACACCATTTATTGATCAAATTTTGGATGAGTGTGTGAGTAGCGAATTTTTTTCCTTTATGGACAGCTTTTTCGGATACAATCAGATACAAATTAAACCTGAGGACCAACATAAGACTGCCTTTATTTGTCCTTGGAGAACCTTTGCATATCGGAAGATGCCTTTTGGCCTTAAGAACGCTGGAGCCACGTTTTAGCGGGCTATGACCTTGATCTTCCATGATCTCAAATCAATAATTGAATTATTTTTGGATGACCTTGCTGCTCATTCTCGTATGAGAATGCGTCATTCCTATAATTTGAGATTAGTGTTCAAAAGGTGCCACCATTATTTGGTTAGGTTAAATCCTCACAAGTGCATCTTTTGTGTGAATTCTGATCGCTTATTAGGGTTCATTGTCTCCAAGGAGGGTATAAGAGTCGACCCTTTGAAGGTAGAGGCAATACTTCAGTTGTCTCCCCTCAAAAACATTAGACATCTTCAATGTTTGCAAGGCATGGAAAACTTCTTATGGAGATTCATTGTCAACTTTTCCAATTTGACTAGAGTCTTTATGCATCTTTTGAAGAAGGACACCACCTTTTGTTGGGATGAGCAAGCCCATGAGTCCTTTGATGCGCTTAAGCGAGCCTTAGCATTGGCCTCGGTGATTAGTCCACTAGACTATAGCCGTGATCTTCTACTTTATGTGGCCCCGTCCATGGAGACGATTTGTATGGTTTTGGTTTAAGAGGATGAGGAGCTCCAAGAGCATGTCATATATACTACCTGATCCGGAACCTTTTTGATGCGGAGGTCCGTTATTCCCATGTTGAAAAGATTTCCTTAGCTACCGTACATGTGGTTCAATGGTTGAGACATTATATTCTCCTTCGCCAAACCTTGGTTGTAGCCCATGTCAATCCATTTCAATTCGTCCTCACTCGAAGGATGATTGGGGGAAAGTATAATAAATGGATTGTCATCTTGCAAGAATTTGATCTCGAGTTTGTTTTGGCAAAATCGAAGAAATCGTTAATTTTTGCGGAGCCTATATCGGATTTCCCAAGCGAAGAGGAAGAGATGGTTTGTAAAGATACTTTTGTTGATGAGCACATGTTATTAATCTCAACTTTGGATACATGGTATGGGGACATCATCATATATTTACAAACATTGAAGGTCCCTACTCACCTCTCACGGGATGAACGACGACGATTACATCACGTATCCAAGAATTACCTCATAGTGGATAACACTTTGTACCGCCATGGGGTAGATTCTATTTTACGTCGTTTTTTAACTTATGAGGAGGCTGAGCTTGTGCTGAATGATTTCCATGGAGGGGCATGTGGTGGTCATTTATCTAGGCTTCCTACAACCCAAAAAATCTTGAGAGCGGTTTATTTCTGGCCGTCGATCTTTAAAGATTGTGTAGATGTGGTCAAGAAGTGCCACCCTTGCCAAGTGTTTGCACAGAATATGCACTCACGACCTGCCCCATTACATCCCATCATCACTGCCAGTCCCCTTCACTAAGTGGGGGCTTGATTTTATGGATTGCAACCCAGCTTCAGCTGGTGGGCATCATCATATCATAGTGACTATTGACTACTTCATGAAATGGGTTGAGGCTATGCCTACAGTTAAATTCAATGGTGAGACAGCCGTACACTTCATATTCAACCAGATTATTACTCGTTTCGGTATTCCGAAGGATCTTGTCACTGACCATGGAAAGCACTTTCAGAATTGTATGATGGAAGAGTTAGCCTCAAAGTTAGGGTACAAGCAAGAGCATTCCTCCTCTTACTACCCTCAAGCAACTGGATAGGTTGAAGCAGTGAACAAATCACTCAAATCCATTCTCCAACAAACCATCGCACAAAGCAAGATGAATTGGCACATCATGTTATATCCTGCTTTGTGGGATTATAGAACCGCTATTAAGACTGCCACAGGTTTTTCTCCATATTAGCTTGTACATGGAGTGGAGTCGATATTGCCGATTGAGTGTGATATTCCTTCTTTGAAGCTAGGCATAGAGCTCTTACCAGACACTTCCCCATTGGAGGAGCATTTGGTCCACCTAGAGCAGCTTGATGAGCAGTGCTGAGATGCCTTGGTGGCTCTAGAAGTGAATAAGCGTCACGTTAAGGTCTATTACGATAAGTTTGTCCATCCAGGGAGGTTTAGTGAGGGAGAGTTGGTCCTTTTTTGGGATCAACCGAAAGAACCCTTGGGGGAAGGAAAGTTTAACCCCATGTGGCATGGTCCTTACATCGTTAAACCTGTGTTAGAGAAGGGTGCTTATGAGTTAGTGGATTATGAGGGAATGGCCTTGGCAGAGCCTAGAAATGGGCTCTATCTTAAAAATTACTATGCATGATTTTCAGCCAAGGCTGACTATTGTATATTATTGTATAGTTTTTCATAGGTAGGTCTTTTCTTATGCTGATCGGGTTTGTGATTAGTTTTCATTTCTTTTGGGAAGATGTCAATGGAATCTTCCACCTTCATAGGATTCACAGATGGTGCGAACCGTCACACTCAACACTCAGCCACTGATGCTTGGGTGATTTATACTCCTACGGGTCAGGTATTGTCTTTAGGAGGCGTATGTTTATGGCCCTCTTCGAACAATATTGTTGAGTATAGTGTCATCATCGAGCTTCTACAGGATCATTTCACATGGTGTTCTCTCTCTTGAGGTATGTCTTGATTCAGAGTTAGTAGTGTCACAGCTTAATGGATTGTACCATGTTAGAGATCCAACATTATTAAGAAGATTCTTACGTGTGAGATTGTTAGAATGGTAATTTGACAATATAACATACATACATGTTCCAAGAATTAATAATCAAGTTGCTGAATCATATGCTAACTATGTGTTAGATTGGCATTTGTTTCACAGACAATAAGCTCATCATAAACATAAATTTTTACACATGTAAATAAATAAATCGATCATCATAAAAGTTTTTTATAAACATCCAAAATGTGGTAATACATAGTGTCATAATACAAAAATGGGACTCTCAAGCCACCAAAATAAAAATACACGGTAGTACAAAATGTATCACTCCCAGGTATCTAAGCCTATGGAGGAGGAGGGGGGGTTGTGATCATGGAATGTCACCACGGCTCTAGCTGGCCATCGAAATAGCTGCACCCATGCTCATGGTACACCCACCACCTGGTGCTGCATGGCCTCAGGTAAGTCCTTGAATTGCGCCATGGGTACCTTGTGTGTTAGTCTCATGAAGTTGGTATGAATGCTTTGGAGCATTCGCTCCACATCAATACCCATGATGTCGTCTCCTCTTCCCCTCCTTCTATGACGAGGGAAGCCTTCAGGCCATCGTGGTCCTACATCTGCATGCATATGGTAGATGTCACTATGTATTGTCTTCCAAAAACATGTCTTTTGATTCCATATAATTAGAAAACAAAAAAAAAATTAAATAACTCAAAATTTTTAAAAAGAGGGTTGGGATTCATTACCAATGTCATCGTATGTCGATCTTGGTGGTAGCAGCATGTCTGGGTCTTCCTGGAAATCTATCCCCGCATAGGGGTAATCATCGATGGCAACTATCTGTCGTCGCCACCATGGAAAGAAGTCAACTGGATAAGGGTTCGAAACCCTACCTCCATCCAGTCTACGCATTGCATTTTCCCAACACCATTGGGTTGGATATCGAACCCCATGTAGAGGAACGTCAACTCTAGGGCTCAATCCTGAAACACGCTCGAAGAAGAATGTGCTCAATATGCTACTGAAACAAAAGTTTTGCACCCTTCCCATCTTGTAGTCATTGAGCTGTTGTTTCATGTTGCTCAACAATGTCGTACTCGATTCATAAACTGTGGGCCTCATGCACTCCAGTGCATAAAACATCAATGGCCAAGAGGCCTGGTGGAGTGAGGCTAGCCCCGGTATCCTGCCTAGTGTCAGTAGAATGGCCTTTAGGCCTAGCACTTGTATAGAGTTAGTTGGGATCTGACTCGCCACCTTCTCCCCACCTTCTCTATGTCTGGATAACAGTATACTGCTATGTACTCATCTATAGTCAGGCCACCTCCGGGCCCGCGAGAGCGTAGGTTCACCACTTCCCCACATCAGGAAAGTCCAGTAATAAATTATATGTACTCCACTTCTATGGTGAGGGATATCCCATCTATTTGGAATGAATCTGAGTCTAGATCTCAGTAGTCTACTAGCATCCGCAATAGTCTTGGTTTGGCCCTTAAGCCACCAATACACCAAAACTTGTAGAGCCTGCATTACCGCAAAGCTTGTTGAGCCATTAGCTATGCCCTTACTTCCTCTTCTACATCCCCATGCTCACTTTCTCTCCATTCTAGGACCATCCTACACATAAAATTTAAGTTTGAGCCATTAGAACACTTAAAAAACATTGAACGCGACCACATACATGATTGTTTGCTAAACAGCCACGTATGTACGCAAATTTGAGGTCTTTTTCCACGTATATCCAGCCCTATATGCTAAAAAATCCTCGATTTTTGTGTGGGTCATGGCGCGCATTTAAAATTGGCCTAGAATCCTAAATACACCATGGAAATTGATAAAATTTGCATCAAAGTGAAAGATCAGGGCATGGGTAAGTACCTGGAAAAAATGGTAGTGGATTCCATCGGCTGGATCTTTTGGAATTTGCTGTTGAAGTTCTGAGCTCAATTGGGTAAAAATTCAAATGTTATATAATGTTTTGAATTTTTTTACTATTTCTAGAAATTTTTCAAATTTTTGAAAATTTTTACCCCCTTTTCTATAGTTTGGACCGTTTCTAATCCTTTCAGATCGTTTTTTGGACTAATTTATGATGTAGGAGACCATTTTGAGCGTCGTTTCGATCGTTACTTTGACTCGTTCATGCCCATTACAGGTATGATGTTTAAACTGGCATATAGTTTAGGTTCACCCCCATTTTCATTTTGCACGACCTTATGATCGTTTCATTATAGCCTTAGGTACGAACCCATTCTATTATGTCATGGAACCTTCTTGCTGTTTTAGAAGTGGCATGATGTGATAGGTAGAGGTTGACCTTACATGGGTACCCTAGTTAGCACCTTATTTTCATTTGGTGCCCATGCCGACATTTTGTCCCTTAGGGTGTGGGAGTCCGTTGTAAAGTATTGCCATGACATTTCGCAAGAGCCTCATACTCCTCTTGATATTTTGCTGGCATATTTCCCTCAGGACTCCCTTATGTCAAGTTGTAATTGCAATATCATGAGCTTTCCTTGCCTTATTGAGCCTTACACTGGCTTCCCTGACCTTGAGTTTCAGCCATATAGCCCAAGCTTGTCTCATGTCTAGCCATGCAGAGCCATCTTTTTTATCCTTTGCAGCTTGACTCCCTATTTTACCGAGAGGGGACTTTCCCCCGAGTGTCGCTATCCTACACATGTATCCTTGCATTGAGCATAGGTATCTTCCACTGCTTGGAACTAGTTTGTTTGTCCATATGGCGCTCATCTCCTCCTAGTCTGTAACTATAAAGCAATTTTATTCTTTTTCAATATTTTTAAATATTTGAAAAAGTCCAAAAAAATGAAAAAACCAAAATGTTAGACAAGGAAAGATGTGATCTTTGGTAGCTGTCAAGTCGTGTCTCCTTCGAAAAGAGCATTGTATATCACATCCGTTGGTTGGGTTTATATTTTGACTTTAGGAGCTGTAATCATTTATCTAAGTTTATCTCCACCAACTGGTTAAGCTTCCAGTCCCTATGGAGCCTATGTCGATGCCTCTTGTGTCACAGAGATGTCCCAGTTTTGTATATCGATTCTATGCTACCTACATTTAGTCACCATTCACCGTTATGCTCTTGTTCGAAGGAACTTGAAACCTGAGTCAACCATTCCTCAGTTATCTTGACTTTGCATGTCAACCATTCCTGGTATAGTTACTGGTTCATGCACCTAATGATCGAGTCCTTCCACATTATACAGCTTTGCTGGGTACCTCGAGTTGGATGATTGGGGATGCCTTAATTCCCTCCTTCCAGCGGATTTCATCCCATCGACTTCAGATCATTTATTCTGGGATTGGAATCTAGAGTCATTTTTGAGTGCCTTGAGACTTGCTGTCATCAGTGGCAAGTTCGCTTGCCATCGACAGTTCTTTGGGAATACATCAATGTCCCCTCATCGATGGATTCTCTCAAGTGTTTGACCTAAACACATTTATTCACACTTGTTAGTTTTCACTCTAGTACCTTGAATCCCATTATCATTACCGGTGGGTGATCTCACGTCTGTTAACGGTATACATCAATGACCGGTAATCAGATAATGGACTATTATGTTTGACCTCGACAGGACATGTACTCATAGCAGTTTGTGTAGAAGACCTTCTATATTGGTGGCATCTCTTATATTCTACCTCCTTGATCATGCCAGTGCTCATGAGATTTCAGCTATTATGACTTGATTCCAGTATATGTCAAACATGTCTAGCTATTATGGAGATCTTGATCCAGTGTATATCTTCAGCCATTATGGAGATCATGATCTTTTGTATATCTTCATCATGGAGATTCTAATCTATGTATATTGTATGTGGCGATGACCACTGTTGGAGCAGGGTCTCGCAGCTACAGAAGAAGTTTCCAGTTTAGCGGATAGACAGTTTTGGCGGAGAGGAGATAAGATAGAGCTACGACGCCGTAGCATGTTTCTAGCTACAGAACAGAGCTGGAAACCATGACTTTTAGGGTAGAGAAGTCAAGGAAGATGATAGTACCTGAGCAGCCAAGAAGAGAGAGCTCACCCACTGCATTGAAGGCAGCGGCGAAGATAGGAGGGCTCAGCTACCCTCATAAAGGAAAAGGAGCAATGAGGCCGAGTTATTGAAGACGAAGGACAAAAGCAGGGAAGCGGTGCACCGTACACATGGTCAACGCTGGGAAGCATGGAAGTCTGTAGAGAGCTGTGGTGCGACGAAAAGAGGCTACCTCAAGTAAAGATATGCCGACTGTCACTAATTAGGGTTTTGGGTTACTGTTGGGACAGGCCCATAGTGTTGTAATGGCGAGACCTTCAGGCCACCTATAAAGGGATATATTTTGTATTGTAAAAGGGTTGTTGGTCATTTTGGGGGTTCACTCAGTTGTTAGTTGTTTGGTAGATTATCAGATAGTTGTAGAAGCCGAGCTCTGGTTCTGTTATTAACTGTAGTTATCTTACTGTAACCAGTAGCTAGCTCATAGAGCATGCATGTAACGATCCGTAGGGATCAACAGAGAGGGAAGAGTATATTGTAATAGGTGCAATATAGAGTAGAAAACATATCTAAGAGAGAAGGGCTCCAGGCTGTGTGCGGAGTTACCCAGAAGATCTCGAGATGCATATGCGGTGTAGAAAAACTGTGTTTACCTTCCCCCAAGCTATAATAGAAACACAGTTCTGTTGACGTAACTTCCATACTAGAGTGAACCACGTTAAAATCATGTGTCATGTGATTGACTTATGTGTTGTGTTTATTTGTTGCATCTATCAGTTATCACATGGTTTTTGTTTACAGTTTAATGTATGTATGCGTTATTCAGTCTACAGCACTATAGAAGATAAATGCAAGTTGAAGTCCATAAATATTTTGTGTAAGAGTTTATCTACATTTTATCCCAGGAAGTTAAGAGTCACAGAGTTAAGAAACCTTGTATATTGAGTCCCGTAAGTCGGAACGAGTAGCACTAAGTACGCTGAGCCGCAGCGGTAGGATATCGTACGGAGGCAATATCGCACCAGCAGAGGAGCTGTGGTGCGCTGCGGTTGAGAATCCACATAGGAAGGAGTTACACGTTGCCTGAGGTGCGGCGATGTGATAAAGACTAGAGTCATCGCAAGTAAGAGGAAGTTGTGCGTCACAGATAGAGAGAGTTCTCGCAGGCTAGAAGAGCTGCGAGACACCCAGGCTGCCATAGAACCTGGTCCAAGACACTTGAGTCCTTGGCCAACCCATTAGAATCACTTCGGGTGAGACTTCAGGCCGCTCTGCGGTCTGTCGCTGAAAGGGCTAGTGAGCTAGGGGTGTTTTTGGTTAAATACAGTAAACCCGGGTCTGCCCATGCAAGCCAACAAATGGTTCCGTTGCCGGTTTTGAACAAACTGAGCATTGATGTTCTGGTGGCGGCCTGCTAGAGACGAACTCAATGAGTGGGTTTGGTCTAACTAGAAAGAGTTTGCCGAACGAGAGAACAAGAGTCGTAAATGGAGTACAGAGGCCTGGTTGCAAAAACATATTGTTACAGACCTGCATGCGATATTTTTTGTGACCTTTGGGAATGAGCTTTATGACTGGTTATCAAAGTTGACTGATACGAGCATATTCAAGAAGAAAATAGACATTATCTGGACACTAGAGCTGATTCAGACCGTGAAGAACGTTGATAATCCCCTCACAAGGACAGTAGACTTTTGTCTTGCGAGTGTGCTAGAAGGCTTCGTCATAGAGTTTGCAGTCGACTAAAGAAAAAGCTTCAGCGAGGCTGAGCGCTACTTCTTTAAAGGATATCACGGTAAGTACCTAAAATCTTTAAAATTGTCCATTAAGATGTTATTACATGAAAAAGGAACAATGGATCTGGTTTCAGATGAATAAGTAAAGATAGTAATGTCACAAGAGTTTGAAAGTGATTTTGATGACATTGGACGTACACGTAGTGGAAATAAATATAAAGTAGATTTCAGATCTCCCATATTTGAAGACAGTTCAGATAATACTAGACAACAGAGTCATAGCACCACAGAAAGAACAGAGGGGGATATCCCTTACCACCCTTACACCCCACAGAAACGGATTGGGACTCAGAACAATCCCATAGGAACTCCATCCAATAGCTCGCAGACAGTACCTACTACCGCTACATCACCTTCAGTTACACCGCCGAGTGGTAGTAACACAGCAAATCAACATCCACCACGTAGAAATAGAATGGGGGATGATATGAAGCTACCTATCTTTAAGGGAACAGGGCAGAGGACCCAGAGTAGCATTGGTATCTATGTGAATCCATGTGGACCATTAAAACCATCAATGACGATACCATTAAACTTGTACAGTTGGTCACCACACTAAGAGATCGAGCCTTAACATGGTATATGAAGTATACCATAGTACCTAGAACACTTGTCCAGATCAAGACCGCCATGATTAAAGAGTTTAAGAAACCTAAGTCTGAGTCACAGTGCATTAAAGAGCTCAAAGACATCAAACAGCTACCTATAGAGTCAGTGTGGGACTTTGATCAGAAATTCAAAGCCCTTATAGACCAAGTCATCTTTGAGTTTGCACCGGAGCAGCATAAGGAATGGTTTATTGCAGCGCTGCTCCCTCACATCAGACTACCGTTAATGCAGCAGAAAATCCAGATGCAGGATGATGCGTTGGAGATGGGAATGAAACTAGAGGCTTCACCTCTAGCGGAAACCAACACAGGCATGACAAATCTACAAATCCAGTTGGCTAATCTCACGTTACAGTTGCATGAGCTTAAAAAAGGAAAATAGGTTGCGCAAGACATATGGTGCATAAGGTGTAAAGCACAAGGCCATACTAAAGAAAATTGTCCAGTCTTTGTAGAATATATAGCGACGGGGGCTCCAAACCCCTTACCACAGACCCACGGGCCGTCGTGTGAAATATGCAAAACAAGAAGAAATCTACCTCACCAGTGCCCTCTACTTCAGAAGTACGTGCAGACACCTAAGAACTTATACTGCGTGTCTGCAAGTCTGTAGGCCATGATGAACACGATTGTTGAGCCTATGACCTCATGGTCGGAGCAAAGCAATACTTGTACAGAGTCCAATAAAAAACATAGGGTCCAGCAGCAGGACCACAGCATGATCCGGCTTATGGTGGCCATGGAGGAGGATTCAAAGGACGAGGATGTGGAGGAGGATTTGGCCATGGAGAAGGATTTGGTTGTGGTCGCGGACTAGTTACTTGCTACAACTGTGGAGTTTTAGGACATTATGCTAGAGACTGTCAGAGTCCCACCACTACATGTAACTATTGCAAATCTTATGATCATACTATAGAGGAGTGTCCTACATTGATAGCTAAGATCAGAGAACCTAAGCCAGCAGCACACCAGAAAATCCAGCTTATTGCTGCTGAGTAGGAAGAGCCAGAACCAAGAGTCAACATTGTGACTCGCAGAGGTGTTTCCACTAGTGAGACATCGCAGGATACTGAAAAGAACACAGGTCAGGAGTGGGTGCGCAGGGCTCCTAACAAAGCAACACCACTTGAATTGTAGAAGAATAAACAGACATTTCAGGAAGCTAAGACTTTCTTTGATGACCATATGCAATCAGGATCGCAGGTACCACCATCTAGGGGCGTACCACAGCAAGCACCTTGTGGCGTTAGCCCTGTATAGATATCGCAGGCTACCACATCAGGCACATGCGATGAGGATGAGATGGCAGGAAGTGTACATTCCTTTCTGCGGAGTTGTTTAAAACTCGTGAGAAATGAGAAAGATATTGGAGAACTTTAGCACATCATAGATCAGTGTCAGCCATCTTCTTCCATGAGCAGTACACAGTGCGTTGTTCATAATATTACGGGACATACAAGAACCGGAAGAGAGATGCGACTCACAGCACAGGTTGGAGAATTCAAAATGGATGAGGTGATCCTAGATCTAGGATCAGATGTAAATGTTCTGACTAAGAAGACATGGGAACAGATGGGTATCCCTAAGTCAGTCAAATCACCTACTCATCTGAGATTAGCTAATTAGCAGCGAGTATCACCCTTGGGTCGATTACCACAAGTGCTAGTTGACATTGATGGAGTTTGCAGCTTCGCGTACTTTGAAGTTATAGAAATCATTGGTGATAGTAGACCATATCCAGCACTACTAGGCATTGATTGGGTGATCGGTAACATGGCCGTTATCAACCTAAAGAGTAGATAAATGACCTTTGAGGACACGCAGATCTGGGTCATCTCACCGTTGGATCCTTTTCAGGGTCCTAGATATATTGAACCTATCTGAGCAGAGGAAGAGGCACGTAACATAGAGAGCCTTTATCAGATGACCACAAACCAGAGCGACTACATCAATCCGACTGTAGAAGGGAACATTAGTTGGCGATGCGACAGCTCATGCACATCAGATTCAGATGTTGGTCTAGAGAACTAGCAGAACAGACTTCACGAAGTCTCAGTGCGTAGATGCGCATACTTGACTAAGTCACTGTGATGGATTGGTGCAGATGTGCAGTGTAGTTGAAAGGAGGCATCGTACCGGGAACTAGTCTACACCGGCAATTATTCTAAGTATGAGGAATCGCATAAGGATGGTTCAGTTTTGCACAAGTCATCAGTGGCTTGCGGGAAAAAAAAAACAAAAACAAAACAAAAAAATACTTAAAGTTTGTGTTGAGCAGAGGATGCGGTGTTGCATCGCAGTGAGGCGATGTCTCTCCATGCCACGTACCCTCTTTTGCAAAGAAACAGAGGGCTAGTCAAGTCGCCTTCTGACAGGCAGTTAATGAAGGGATGACCGGTATATCTTACCATAGATTTGGCAGCAGTGTAATCAATTTTTCCATATTTGGTAAATATTCGACGAGACCAACGCTTGTACACACACTTCGAGGGAAATTTGATCAGATTTCAGCATTTATTGAGGATTGGATGACAGGTGTGGTCTTGTCAATGCAATTAATATGACCAACAGATTTAGTCTAGATGACCGTTGCATCTAGTATTATCGTCTTTGGCATAAAAGCAGAAATTAGTCATTCGGGAGGGTTACATTTGCAAGAATTCAAGAGCCGAGAGTTATAGAGTGCATTGATCAGTTTCCCTGTGCAGAACTAATCCTGTTACAGAGTGCTGTGATTTCCAGAGATTGCAGCCATTGCACGTCCAACATTTTACACCGAGTGGGTTCTGCCCGAGGAGGAACCTTTAGAAGACATGCTGAGACGTTTCGACCCTGGTGGCCGTATGTCCGCTATGACGACGCCGCCCAGGGTTGTGAAATTAGGAATATCACAGGTAAGACAATTTCCAAGGATGAGGAATCAAGCACAGGATGTAGAAGACGTCATCAAAATCTTTGCTAAAGAGAAGAAGAAAGCCGAGCTGATCACTGAAGATAAGAAAGCAGAGCGACGGAATGATGAGAAGAAATATCCTGCTAGGAAGAAAGTAAAAATGAGAAAAAGAAAGCAACGGGAGAAGGAATATGACCTATCTCATTAGCTAAGATAAGAACAAGAGGTTCCAAAGGTCAGGAATGAAAATATGTGGAACCCAAGCAGTGTAAATACATGGAGCAAGTTGCTGAGAAGAAAAGTGAAAAGGAAAACAAACCGAACAAGAAGAACTTCAAGATGCAGACAAAGGCTTGTTCTCGGAATAGAATTCCTAGCTTGTATACCTTTCACATAAGTAGGCTCTAGACTAAATGAAATGTTTGAGAAGGCTGGAAGATATAGATTTTCCTTGTGATAAAAGTTCTAACCCAGATAAAGAGGAAAGGATATCTGTGGAAGACTTCTTAAAACCAGATGATGCGTGAGAGGTCTCAGGAGCGACAAGAGCGAGAGCATAACTAAGGGAAGGAAAGATAAGAGAGCCCAACGAACTAAGTTACAGAAACTAAAAGGAGTGTGTCGCAGCGATGCAGGATGAAGTCGCAGGACTTTGGGACTAGTTTCAATGGACTTCACAGGAAGCCAAGGAGAAGCTACAGCAGGAGAAGCCCACTGGTAGTGGCTCGGGGACGAGCCACAAGTAAGTGTTAGGGGACTGTTGGAACAAGGTCCCGCAGCTATAGAAGAAGCTGCCAGTTTAGGGGATAGACATTTTTGGTGGAGAAGAGATAAGATAGAGCTACGATGCCATAGCATGTTTCTAGCTGTAGAGTAGAGCTGGAAACCATGACTTTTAAGGTAGAGAAGTCAAGGAATACGATAGTACCTGAGCGGCCAAGAAGAGAGAGCTCACCCACTGCATTGAAGGCAGCGATGAAGATAGGAGGGATCATCTACCCTCATAAAGGAAAAGGAGCAATGAGGCCGAGGTATTGAAGACAAAGGATAGAAGCAGGGAAGCGGTGCACAGTACCCATGGTCAGCGCTGGGAAGCATGGAAGACTGCAGAGAGCTATGGTGTGATGGAAAGCGGCTACCTCAAGTACAGATATGCTGACTGTCACTGGTTATGGTTTTGGGTTACTGTTAGGACAGGCCCACAGTGTTGTAATGGTGAGACCTTCGGGCCGCCTATAAAGGGATATATTTTGTATTGTAAAAGGGTTTTTGGTCATTTTGGGGGTTCACTCAGTTGTTAGTTGTTTGGTAGATTATTAGATAGTTGTAGAAGCCAAGATATGGTTGTGTTATTAACTGTAGTTATCTTACTGTAACCAGTAGCTAGCTCATAGAGCATGCATGTAACAATCCGCAGGGATCGACAGAGAGGGAAGAGTATATTGTAAGAGGTGCAATATAGAGTAGAAAAGAGATCTAAGAGAGAAGGGCTCCAAGCTGTGTGCGGAGTTACCCAGAAGATCTCGAGCTGCATATGTGGTGCAGCAGAACTGTGTTTACCTTCTCCCGAGCTATAATAGAAACACAGTTCTATGGACGTAAATTCCATCCTAGAGGTGAACCACGTTAAAATCATGTGTTATGTGATTGACTTATGTGTTGTGTTTATTTGTTGCATCTATCAGTTATCACATGGGTTTTGTTTACAGTTTTATGTATGTATGCATTATTCAGTCTACAGCACTATAGAAGATAAATGCAAGTTGAAGTCCATAAGTATTTTGTGTAAGAGTTTATCTACATTTTATCCTAGGAGGTTAAGAGTCACAAAGTTAAGCAACCTTGTATATTGAGTCCCGTAAGTTGGAACGAGTAGCACTGAGTACGCTGAGCCGCAGCGGTAGGATATCGCATGGAGGCGATATCGCACCAGCAGAGGAGTTGTGGTGCGCTGTGGTTGAGAATCAGCGTAGGAAGGAGTTACACGTTGCCTGAGGCACGATGATGCAAGAAGGACTAGAGTCATCGCAAGTAAGAGGAAGTTGCGCGTCACAGATAGAGAGAGTTCTCACAGGCTAGAAGAGCTGCGAGACACCCAGGATGCCACAGAACCTGGTCCAAGACACTTGAGTCCTTGGCCAACCCATTAGAATCACTTTGGGTGAGACTTCAGGACGCTCTGCGATCTGTCGCCGAAAGGGCCAGTGAGCTAGGGGTGTTCTTGGTTAAATACAGTAAACCCAGGTCTGTCCATGCAATCCAACAACCACTTATGTCATATTTTGTATCATGCCTATTCATGGCCATTGTACTCTTATGTATCTAGGACTACTATATGTATTTGCAGTTATATGCAGAGTTGTATCATTGTACTATGCTAATTGGTGGCTGGTATGCCATTTGGGATTCTTCATCACTCCACTTATGGGATGGACTTATAATGTATTTCAGCCATCATATGACCCCTCTGACCTCACACATTAGGGGGCATCTGTTATAGCTGATTTTACCACACTTGGTGAATCACACTTGTATGGCCTTCCCCTGTCCCTCTGTAGACTCTTTGGACCCCATGGACCTTTTTTATACCTTTGATGTTTCCAAGATCATCCCTAAAAACATGCTTAAATTGCTATGCATGAATTTTAAACCCTTTCTCACGTATATACATGGGTTTGACCCCTAAAACAGTGTACATCGGGATGTGTGCAAAAGGCCAAATTCTTTTGGAGTTTTCCTTGACATGGATTCGACTCACTTGTCTCGTGGCATTTAATATGCCTTGAGATCACTCATATTTGACCCTTCATTACCCCATTGAAGAGCTATATAAGGAACCCTTTGGATACATTGAAGAATATGTGAGAATTGAGAGCAAAGAAACTATAGTCCATTGTTGCCAGAACTTATGCTTGAGTATGCATCCCTTTGTCCCTTGGAGCACTTTGGTGTTCTTTCCAAGCTTTCCTTTTGCTTGTGAGCTTGCTATCGAGAGATGGAGGATTGAGGTGGTGGAGGCTCAAGTGGGGGATTCAGTTTCTTCGATTTGCAGACGTGCCAACATACGGTTGTATTCATTGTAATCTCTAATTTTATATGAATAGAAATATCTTTTCCTATCCAATAATGTATGTTTGAATGAATATTTTATCCATGGATGATTTCAAATTCTTATACGTTGTTGATTATATATGCTAGATTATATCTAACACCAATATATATAGCATGTTTGTCTTGTTTACTGATTGTTGAGGAAGTAATTTATTAATTCAAGCTGGAGTTGGAAAGGTCAATGGGATCTACATCAACCATCTGGAATAAGGTATGAATTGAGATCCTTTAGTGTTAGATATTTGATTTCTCTTGCATATTGGAAAGGATTGATTTCTAGAGTCAAGCTGTCTGTTGTGGTACCCCAGGCCATTGGAATTTCTCTCCATAACACCTGTGTTTTTATTTGAGTAGTTTATTTGGTTTAAACTAAGGGATGTGAAAGAAGGGAGATCATATGAAATAGCAACCTTGGCTAAATTCCTGGAAAAATTTCTGAGAAGTGATTTTGAGGACCAAAATTTGCTGTGTGAGCTTTATTTGCATGAGTTTGCTTGCCCTTTGGACTGCCATTCGAACCCTGTCCCATTCTCAAGTGATGTTTAGCTGAGGACTTTTGCCTCCTTTGTGAGAAATCATGTTCAATGGGAAAGGTCTTTCCAAATTTTCTCTCACAATGAGGCCCACTCTAATCTTTGGATTCAAAGCGAATCTCAGAATCCTCGTCTCCTCCTTGCTCAACATCAGAGTGTACTCTTTTTTCCCATCCAAACTTAGCATATAATGGAACTTCAAGAAAGGGTTATTTCTACTTGTACTAGCCATATTTCCATGCATCAACGAGTGGCTTTGGAAGGTAGTCAGCAAAGATGGCAGGTTTCCTCCTCAACCCTTAGAAACAGGGATCCCTAATGTTATAGGAATTTTGAACAAGCACTTTCCAGGATTGAAGGTTATGTTGGATGCATGAGGGAATGTGGGGTTAATTGGTTGGGACACAAATTTAAATTCCCTCTCATCTGGTGGCCAACAAAACCGTACAGGGAATATTTCTCATTAACAAGGGAAGAAGAGCAGAAGTGTTGGAGATATTGGGTTGTCCATAAGAGATTTGTAGAAAGAGAAGGAACATTTGAATTCCCATACAACTTTTCTTCTCTCCATGAATGAAGTATAATGCGAGATTTAGATTCAGAGTAATGGAGGTTGTTGCACGAGGACATGCAACAGGACAGTTGGGGGGAGATGTTGGGCCCAGAAATGGCCCCTTTTTTACCACCCTTATCTACCTCTTTTTTCCTCCTCCTACTATATTATGCATGCTAAACAGATTTTTTTCCTTCACTTAGTCCCTCAAGTCATACAGGTACGGTTAATCATTGTATTATTTTATTAATGCTTAGGATTGTGGTAATCAGGGCTCTACATCTTAAATTATGCTAACATATGGTGGTTTCATAAAGATAATTCGAGATGTAAGGAATACAGATGTAGCAGGATGAACATGCCAAAGGAGGGATGGACATTCATTGCTGAGTTGATCGCCATTCATTCCATCATTGGTTAAGGAACGTTGTCCAAGTGAATTATTCCACACGAGCTGTACAAGGGTAGTTGCAACAGATTGCGACAGATTTGGAGGCAATAGTGCACCGCTGCTCAAAATTAGCTGTAATCCACGGAGTATCTTCTCAAGTAATTATGATTATTATTTCTGGCTCGAATAACAACTTCCCTATACCTTCTGCTCTCATCTTGCCACGACTGTAACAACTCATTGTAATTAGGGTAGCCTGAAGATTAGAGATCTCCATGGCTTCCCGATAATAGTAGGAAGATGTTATGATTGTAATTGTATAAATATTGGGAACTATTCTGAGCCATGGGTTGAAAAATTAACCAAATTATTGTATCAGTTGTGATTAATATTGTATGTTCATCTGCCACTTTTTAATACAAGGAGTTTGATTCTTCAGATCTCGGCATTTTAACGTGTGTTACTTCTAGCATCTCTGTGTGAAGGCTGGGCTCGCCTTCCCACAGGGATTGCTGAGTTAATTAGGTATTGTATTTATTCTATTGTGTGATTTTGTGGTAATTTCCTTTATTTACAATCAGCTGCAACAGTTATCGATTTACCATGTGTCATTTGAATAATCAGTAATTGCATCTCCTATAAAATTGCAGTGGTGTGGTGTGTCAGTCGAATGTATAGGTTAACTGTCTTTTATGCAACTATGTGATAGTTGTAATAGCCCTGTTCATCCCTAGTTCTTTCAATTGTTGTTTTCCTTAGATCTTTGCAGTTTGTTCCTTCACATTTATAATTGCAGAAATTCATTCCTATACTTTGAATTCCTAGAATAGCTTAATTTAATTCATGTACTTTGGATTTCTAGAATAGCTAAATCAAGATAGTTGGATGGATCTTTAGATGGTTTGGTAATTAGGGATTTTACTTTTTGCAAAAGTAATCTAGATGTTATTTCCTGAATCTTTCAATTCTAGATTAAGAATCGTAGGAGGTACTTGTGATTGGATTCTTGAGAAAGTAAATTAGATTAAGTGGATTATGGGATGAGTGTGGCTGAATAGGAAAGTAGGATCATTTACTTACAGCATCATCTACTTAGTGTTTGAAGCATATATAGTGCATTTTATCCTTGAAATAAGAGACTTCCCTGGGTTGACAATTTATATTGAACACTCTGTATGTTAGCTTTAATTAACTTGCATATAGGGTGCCCAACAATAGACAGAATTAAATCTACTTGATTTGATAAAAAACAATATAATTTAACTAACTTGAAAATAAAACAAGTAATAGACTAGAAATGAAATGATTGAAAACAAAACTGGAAACAAACTATGCACACAATTAACTATCTAATTCAGAAATAAAATTGCATTACAGAAATAAAATACATTGTGAATTAAACTAGCTACAACAAAAAAAGTGAAAAAAAGTAAACAAGAAAGAAACCTCTGGTTGATGAGGGTCCCTCTCATCAATGAGGGGTAATGCATGGCTAACTTCTACTCAAATGCAATATTCAACAACAACACATATAGCTCTTTATTCAGATGGTAGAATAGAAATACAGTGCTTAAGAATAGATGAAAGCATGAATTGATTCTTCTTGACTAACCTAATTCTTCTGGATAACTGATCTCTCTCACAGAGGATTCTATATATAATAATTTATAGGGATGAGTAATTCGACCCTTTAGTTGTCAACTGCTCTCTAAATTTAGTCGATCTTAAAGGCACATAAAATTTTAGAGGAAAACGCGCAGGAAACCTTCCTTCTTCAGTGCGGTTCTGATCTTTTTACTGGGAAGTGAACACACAACCTTCTCCTCAGCATGAACAACCTTTAGATGTGTTGCATAGGATCCTTCCTTATCGTAGCAGGTGGCTAATGGAGAACAAAGGGGAGCATAGTGGTGAATCTTCTAGAGCATGGGTTGAATGCGTCAATCCAACGCATGGATGGTTGATGTGGTGGAGAGAAAAGGAGAATGCAGGTTGGAAACTATCTAGAACATAGATTCATCACCCATATGTGTGGATAACAGTTCATTTGCAGCTGTTTCATGTTTTAAATGCCCAGAATTAATTCTTAGTAGCACAGAGTCTGATGCGCGATATGGATGGAGAGCTGAATGGGAGGTTGGGCCATGAGCTGGATATGCTGGGCGTTGATCTAGGGTGAATGGAGTGTCTTTCTATTGGTGCGCTTTAGGGATGTAGTCTAGAACAACCTATTTCAACATCTGGTAAACCACCAGTGAGTTTCACGTGATGAGTTGGATGACAAGATGGACATGCTGTGCGAAAGGTAGGATGAATACATTTTGTTTATTAATTTATCCCAAAAAGATTATAAAATATGCAAACAAATCTAGAAATCAGTTAGTACATAAAATGCACTTTAATAATGTCATTTTTAATTAATAAAGCCATAAAAAATGATAAATAAAAATATTTTATATAAACCTTAAATACACTCATACCTGAGGCTGAATAATGATCTGTGTGTCATAAAATATACAAAAGATAATAAAATATGTGTTTAATTTGAATGAGTAATTTAATTGCCAAAAATAATAAAAAATCTAGGATCAAAAATAGTTTGATTCCGCAAGTTCGGTTCGCTGGAAAGAAAAAAGTACAATTTGATGTCAACACAGAGAAAGACACATTCTTTGAAGCACGAGACGAGATGCACAAAAGCTTGGGTAAGTTACATGTTTATGAAATTCCTACTGATTTTGATTCCACTTTGGAGGCAAGATCATCATGACAACATGGTACCTTGTAGAACTTCTTTGAGAGATTCTTTTTGCTAGCAAGAGATCCCGACACTCTTCCTAATATTGAGACTCTATTGCATAGATCGGCTAAGGGATGAAAGGATTCCATGATCAATTCTTTGCATAAGAAAGATACAAGGAAATAAATGTGCATGAACATTCAGATTGGGGACTATGAGGTAGATTCAGTAATCCTAGATCTAGGATCAGGTGTTAATATTCTTACAATACAGGCATAGAAAAATATGGGGAGCCCAATGCTGAGTTGGTCTCATGTACACCTGTGACTAGATAACCAGGACAGAGAAAATCCAATTGGGAGAGTTCCACACCTTGCTGTGGAAGTTGAAGGCATGAAAACCTATACCGATTTCGACGTGATTGAAGTTGTTGGTGGTGGAGGCTCCTATCCTGCATTGCCGGAGATCAGATGGGCCAACGAAAGTATGGAGGTGATCAATTTTAAGAAGCAAGTAATGACATTTGAGAATCAAGACATCAAAGTCATTGCTCCAATTGATCCAAATGAAGGGAGAAGGTATATTGAGCCAGTGAAGGATGAATTTGTCAGAAGGAATTCTTGAGTTATCTGATTTTCTTGTTGAATTCGAAGATAAGGTGTCAAAACCAAAGTGCTTACTAGAATTGGAGAAAGCACTGAAGGCTACCCCAACATGTTGGTGGGTGACCCATATGAAGTCAATCACTGGATGGTCACAGTGTCAAATATTGATGATAGTTCACTTTGGAGATGAAGAAGTGTACTATGTTGGGAGGTATGATGGGTAGAACAATCCTATCGATCATTTAATTGAGTGTCACACCTTGTGGGCATCGTAACCAAAGGATTAGTGGGTCCATGCCTTTGTCCACACATTGGATGAAATGTCACTATCTTGGTATATATCAGATGATTTGCGTAGAAATATCACTACTTGGGAGGAATTGTCAGTTTTATTTACTCACACCTTCAGTTTCGTGGATAGTATAGACATTCATAATGCGCTGCAGCTTATCTATGATGTTGTTCTAAAGGTAGTGTCAGTCACATATCTAGTTGATCCACATGAACATTGTCACATGAAGTTGATGATGGAATGTTATACTATGTCAGGAGAGCCAGATGATGATGATCTATGGAATATTAATATTTCGTAAAGAGAAGGAAGTCAGGATATCGCAGTACCAGATGTACCGATGAATCCAATGACTCAGCCATTGAAGATAAGAAAAGTCAACATTGGGATTGAGGAGAACTCAAAGTTTGAAAATGTGGGGGACTACTGGGACAAAGAAATGATGGATAAAATTACAGACTTGTTACATGAATTTCAATATTTTTTCTCTATGAATTTTTTTGAGATGAAGGGGATAATGGGAGATTTAGGGGAGATGAATATTCCATTGAATCCAGATGCGAAACTAGTAAGGAAGAGGCCATATCACATAAATCCATGATACAAGGAGAGGGTAAAATTTGACCTTGATAGGATGCTAGATTCTAGAATAATTGAGCCAGTTGAAGAATTAGAATGGATCAGTCCTATGGTGGTCCAAGGTAAGAAAATGGGTGAAGTTTGGATCTGTGTCAATCTGAGAAATTTTAATGATGCGTGTATGCATGATCCATTTACAACACTAGTCACCAATGAAGTTATAGGAGTAGGAGGCCAGAAGATGTATTCATTCATAGATGGGTTTTCTGGCTATCACCAGATCAGGATCGTAAAAGAGGATCAACACCAAACCAAATTTGTCACTGAATGGGGTTGTTACCAGTACACTGTGATGCCTTTTGGGCTAAAGAATGTTCCTGAAATATTTTCCTGGGTTGTTGTCGATGCATTCAAAGGTTTTATTCAAAAGTATATGCAAGTTTATATGGATGACTGGATAGTTTATGGATTGATTAGAGAACATATAGAAAACTTGTGACTGATGATGGAAAGAGGTCGACAACATCAGATCACACTGAACTCAAAGAAGTGTATTTTCTACATACCTTTTGGGATGATGTTGGGTCACATTGTTTCCAAGAAAGGACTATTGGTTGACCCTGTGAAGATTGCACTAATTTTGAGATTTCCTCAACCTACAAATGTGAATATGCTTAAAGCGATGTTGGGGAACATAAGGTACTATTGCAAGTTCATACGAGGGTATGCTAATATCACAGCACCGATGGGAAAGTTGCTAAAGAAGGACGTTACATTTCTATGGAGTCAAGAGTGTCAAGGAAGTTTTGGCACACTAAATTCCAACATGGACTCAGCACCGATACTAGTTTTCCCTGATTGGAACAAGCAGTTCCATGTCCATGTGGATCCATCAGCTGTTGTGCTTGGAGTGGTACTCACGCAACCAAAATAAGGAGATCTTTATCACTCGATTTCTTTCTCTAGTCGGAAGCTGTCATGTGCAGATAAAAAATATATGACCATAGAGAGAGAACGTTTGGCGATGGTATATGAACTACAGAATTTTAGGCATTACCTATTGGGTGGTCATTTCAATATGTTTATAGACCATTCTTCTTTGAGGTACATATTCAATAAGGTTGTGTCGAGGAGGGGGGGAGAAGATATGCCACTGGCTACTTTTCTTTCAGGAGTTTGATTTTGAGATAATTGTGAATTTGGGTCGCTTGAATACTATCCCTGATCATTTATTCTGAATTGAGACAGGAGAAGAGACAAAAAACATTAAAATGGATCACCAGATGTGTCGTTGTTCATAATCAACATGGTTGATGGTTATTATGATCAAATCATTAATTTTTTTGCGATGGGAGCCGTACCAGAGGACCTTACTATAAGTCAGAAGAAGAAGTTGGTGGTTAAGGTCTCAAAATCCCTATTGATCGCTGGACAACTATATAAAGTAGGGCCTGATGAGATTTTGTGGGGATGTGTCCTTCCGCATGAATAAGGGAATATTTTAGCAGAGGCCCATGCGGGAGTTGCTGGTGGACATTATGGAAGATGAGTTATTGCAAAGAAGGCACTTCACATAGGGCTTTGGTGGTCCACTTTTCATTCTGATGCAATTGATTATGCACAAACCTGCGATGTATGTCAACGAATTGGAAAACCATCACAGAGGGATGAGATGCCGCTAGTACCTTAGGTGACACTGCAGCCATTTGATAAATGGTTTGTGGACTTTGTGGGACCGATCAACCCACCTAGGAAGTGAACTGGTGCACGATATATCATTACAACAATGGACTACTTGACAAGATGGGCAGAGGCCACATTGGTCGTATATTGCACCACTGTGATAGAAGTGAGGTTCTTATTTGACAACATTGTGACACTATTTGAATATCCAAGGGTGTTGATATGCGACCAAGGGAGTTGCTTCATCAATCACACAATAAGCGCATTGACAGAGGAGCTATAGATGTAGCATAAGAAGAGTATTCTATATCATCCATAGGCGAATGGAACTGTGGAGGCATTCAACAAAATATTGGAGCATGCGCTTACAAAGGTATGTAATGCAAATCACGATGACTAGGACTTGAAGATTCCATCATTCTTGTGGGCATATCTCACCACTTGTAAGAGATTGACAGGATAAACACCATTCAAACTAGTGTATGGGAAAGAGGCATTCATGCCTATAGAGTACATTATTCCAAGTCTGTGCATTATGGAAGCGACGGGCATAGATGACGAATCAGCACTGGAAGAATGATTGGACAAGTTAGTTCAGCTTGAGGAAGACATCTTTGTTGTGGGTTTTCATCAACACGCCGAGAAGGATCGAGAGAAGGCTTGGCATGATCACCATATAAAGAATAAATAGTTTCAATAAGGAAATTTGGTGTTGTTGTATGAAAACAAGTTCATGAAGCATCCATGTAAGTTAGAGATGCATTGGTTAGGTCCATATGTTGTTAATTCAATTACTTCAGGAGGTGCATTTCAACTACAACAGTTTGATGGAGCGATGTTGTCGAAGCTAGTAAATGCTAGTAGGATGAAGCCCTATAGGATAGGCCCAGAACAGCGCAATGCTTGAGGCACTATGCAACAAAAAAAAGAGTAGGTAGGATGATCGATAGAATGAGGGCGCACCAAGAGGAAGTGGAAGTGCAAGAGTAGGAGTCAGTGGCACAGTTAGGAGATCATGTTGCGGCATCCGTAGGGCTATGCACAAAGTCAAATCAGCAATAAATTAAGACAATTAAGGGTAGTTAACTGATGACGCTTGTTAAAGTGACGTACATTTATGGCCGATATGACCGTTGGATTAATAGGATTGCCAATGCACGGATTTGGTCATGATGATCGGCATGATTCGGTAATGATGGTCGATGGATCGACTTGATGCTATAAGATAGGTCCAAACGTGGTTGGCATTCACCATTGTGCAAATTTTGAGCTAAGTTACAGATTTGTAGAGCAAGTTTCCAAGTGAATCTGAGTAGATTGAGTGAGTTTCTAAGAAGAGAGAGGGTGCATGAATGTTAAGTCTTGCGGGGCATTGGTGTAACATGCAGAGTGATCCAATCGCAATAGAGATTTTGAGTGAAGGGGACTTACCGATCAGACTGGTAACCATAGTGGAAGAAATTGCCACTATGTCAATAGGATCATCATCAGTTACAAAGAATAAGAGGAAGAGTCAAAAGCCTATCTCTCTGGCGTTGCAGAAGAGGAATACCATAACATCTACGAGGGAAGCAGAGGGAACTACATAGACGGGGCCATCGAGCTTAGGATATATAGATTTAGCGGCTTGAACATGGGTGTCTCTTAAGGACATCCCTAGGTATATACCTCCCAGCTGGCTCGGTGCACATCCCAGGAAGCCCACCAAGAATAAAAGGTACCAATCGAATATTCCTATGATACCACAAGGGATGGTATGCACTTCCAACATTGTTCCTACACTGATTTGAATGAAGTATGAGGATTATGACTTGCTCGCTTTGGAGGATGCTGCGAACGAACCATATGTGCCAATGGTAGCAGTAGGAGGCAGCCCGATCAAATGTATTCCACATGACTGAGCGCATGGGATAGATAGAGCTAGATTGTTAGGTTTGATCAACATGTCACACTTTGGGTGACCGAACAAGGTAAACGCATGTGTCAAACAACTTTTGGCATCCTTTCATGGAGTATTTCTATGGCTAGATAAGCTGGTTGAAGTCACTGTGGGGATGATTTCATAAATAATGGGGCTGCCCAAGGATGGGCCAAAAACCTCATAGTATTTTTGAGGAAAAGATAATGAAAAGAAGCTTGTATATACTTTGAAGAAACACTATGCTTTAGAGTGCGATGCGATGGCTTACCACATCGATAGTATCAATGACCAAGCGATGCGTATCGGTGCAAGGATTTTGGCCAGCAAAGTGATCAGGAAGAACCACCCTATCCAATATAATTTGGGGATAATTGCATGTTTTGAGTAGTGTGCACAAGGCATACAAATGAACTTGTCACTCTTTCTCATGAACCAGTTTGTGGACGGTGCAGTGGCAGTGTAGGTGGGCGAGAGACCATTTACGTATAGTTGGCTACTCATACTAATCATGCTAGTGTCTTGGATGGATCTAGATGACTATTAGAGCATGGCTGTAGAAGAGGTAAAAGTATGTAAGGGTGCATGATATCAAAATCTATGGTGGGTAAAAGAACCTGAAAGACTGACGGATTGTGTGATTCAATTTTGGATCTATTGGAAAGCACTACAGACGACAATGATGAAAGTTCCAAGGTTATCTGAGGAAGCTATGACAAAGAATCAAAGGATTGTGTAGTTCACAATTGGACCACATGCCATTCATGTACAAGCGTGGCATGACTCGGACAAGCAATGGTTTTCAACACTAAATTGTTTGATGCAGAGTTGGAGGCAATGGTTAATGATTGGCATGTAGAATGATGAGAACTAGTTAGTATTCTTTTCTACTCCATCTCTATTTGGCTCTACAAATGATCCAAACACAGCCTGGATCGACTCAACTTCTCCTACTCTTCTTCTCTCTCCACTATAAATTCTTCAACTCGTTGCACTCATCACAAATAATAGACAACAATACTCAGGCTAACAAATCGAAAATAATAGTAGAGAGGCTCTGACTCTAACAATAGATATTCTAATAATAGAGAATCTAACCCTCATACAACTTGGGTTGCTCCTTTTATTGACTCTTTTACAGACTCGTTATAGAATCTTTACTTGTCATTTTCTCAGTCGACTTTCTAATTTTATCCAACAGAATGACTTTGCTATTCTAGAAACACATGATAATAGGCACTAACATCCTAATTTACAAATATTCTTTCATATGTGTGGATTTTGTCGACTCTGGACAACTTCTTCCCCATGATCTTCCTCAACTGTTGCTTTCTGGTCGTCATGCCTTGTTGTCATTTTCCATCTGTTATACCTCTTGCACGCCTTCTAGTACTATTATTCCATCACACTTTTCCTTGTCACATTCCTTCCTTTGGTCATGAATTCCTCTTTTGTTGCATTTTCTTCTTCTGTCATGGCTCTTTCTTCCGTCGCGACTCTTCCCTCTGTCGCAACTCCTTTATATTCTTCTCTAGCTCTTCTCCATACTTAGGAATAATTCTAAGTGATTTCTGCTTTCCTTTCCCTAGTCCCAATAGGCCCCCAACACTCACCTATGGCTCGTCCCAAGCCACTCGAAGCTATTCCTCCATTTCTTTACTTGTTCCTACTTTACTGTGAAAATATTCCATGATTTTCGTAACTCTCTCTGCTTCCAATCGCAATTATTCCTCTATCTTCTTTAATTGCTCCACAATTTCAGGAGTGACATATTCCAACATTACCTTCTCTACTAATAAATCTACTTCTCGCACCTTCTCATGTACATGCTGAAGAATGCTTGTAACCATTTTAGCTTCAACCTGCATCTTTTTGACCTTATCTGCACTTTGTTGTTGTTGTGTGTGTAGCACTGTAACATGTTGTTGCAATTTTCTCATTTCTGATGTCTTAGCCATTTTCTATGCCAAGGGTATCTTCCTCATCTCGTTCCTTATCGAGATGATATTTGCTTCAATTGTAGTTATCTCATTTCCAAGATTCTCTGATTTTGCATCATCCATCAATGCTTCCCAATACTGGGAGACTTAGTCGACAACATTAGCACATATTGCTTCCACCTCTTCTATATTCTTCACAGCCTCAGTTTTTGTCTCCATTATTTCCTCCAACACCTCTAAGGGTGTGCTTGGTTGAACCTTCTCTTCAAGTTCTGCGACCTTTTTCCAAAGGTCAACTACTATCTTTCCAAGTCGAATGACCATTTCCTCCATAACCATATCTGATGTAATCTATGCATCATTAAGATCTGTGCAGGCTACATTTATGGCATTATCAAGCTTAATCTTGTTTTATTCCAATTATGTTTCTTTCTTTTTTGTCTTCTGCATCTTTGTCTTTGTTTTGTTAACAACCTTTTCTGCTTTCTTTGCCTACTTAATCAAGGAGATTTATCTTACTTTGATTTTCATGATTGTAAATTTTTGTAATGCATATAATTCAGTCAGTCACATCTACAAAAAATCTATAGTTACTTGGCCTATGCTTTTGGCCACATCATTAAATTATGTGGTTTCCAAATCCAGTACTTATGCTCCAACTTGTACCTTGATAGGGTGAGCCAGTTTTGGTATCTGAGGTTTCGGTGCTTCGAAGGGACCGGGTTTACCCTGCGACTCAACTACTTGAGGCATACAATCCACTTCAACTCTAACCTATTCAACAAATTTACATAGTTCATTCAATTGCTCTGTAATATTAGTTGTTAACTTGGTATGCCTCTTGTCGATATCTTGCAAACTTGCTTGCATAAATTCTTGTAGTGCTTCTCTTAACGTTGCCCAATATTCCTCATCCATAATGAAGGCATTGTATTTTTTTATCAAACTTCCTTTGATCGCACTTAGGCTCCCTTTGTTCTACTTCTTCCTGATATCTCTATTCGTCCAACAGTGGATCTAGCAGGGTCAAGATGGAATCACTCTTGTCTAAGTATTTTTCTTGGTTACCGTGCAATGGGGGTTTGTACTGATCCCAGTCCTTATCTATTTGGTACATGTATGCACCATTATTTTGTCCATTCATTTGTAATGTCTTCCACTTCTTCTTCTGTCATTATAAACTGTGTTTCCAACCATTTATGATTGGGTTCCTGTCATGGTTGCATGGTAACATAATGCGGGCCAATTTGAAACCAGATGATTTGGAGAAACCACAAAATAGTGTCATCATGAATTCTAACATGTTTCCTCACTTGATGCCTTAAGTCTTCTCCATGTATGAGAAAATCAATATTATTTTCCGTCTTCCTATCTGTGTTTTGTGAAAACTAGAGGTTTTGGTATTTTTCTCCTCTACAAGAAACAAGTAGATCTACTAGTTAGTAGTACAATAGGTCGGACTAAACAACAAATGAAATTAAAATCAACAACCAGGAATACTGGAAATCCCTACCTTCTTCCTGTGATGTAGCCGCATCTTGTAAAAATTCATTTAGTAAAAATTGGGACCAATTAATCTAAACTCCCTCTACACAGAGTTCGAATAGTGCAACCGCACCCATGGTAAATTGGGTTGGTCACAATTTTCATAAAATTTTGCATGAAAATATCTTTGCAATAAAGTGAATAGTGGTTTCATTAATGGTAAAAATTAGGGAGCCTCTGTTGGCACTAACCACATCATACTTATCCTTGATCCTTGGGATCATCACTGGGTCCTTGTCCTTCCTTAAAAATAACATTGGGTCTACTCCTACTTGCGGAAGGCCTGTAATTATTGAAATGAGGTTGACATCGACCAAATATGGCTTATCTAGCCATAGGTATCCTCCATGAAATACTACTAAACTATTCTACATAGGTGTTCACTTATGTGCTTCGACCAAAGTGTGGCATAAAAAACAACAACAATAGGCCAGATTGGTCCAATCCTTTCGCCCATTCCATTGGAACAAAACAATTTGGTGACTCGAGTGTTTCCTTCACTAGTTTCATGTCGTTCTCTCTATCCAAGTCTCTCACTCTGTTCATTTCATGGTCATCAAAGAATAACTTATGCAAATTTGGAATAATGTTCTATAGTAACTTAACTCCTTTTGGTAGTTTGGGTGCTACCAGCAGGGCTCGAATATTGGATAGAATTTTGACCTTTGCTGCAACTGCTCAGCTTAGTGGGATATATGGCAACAACAATGTTCTAGTTTCATACTCTTGTTCCTTATCAAGGACTAGTGGTCTTGTTGTTTCTTTGTCCCTTCTCTTCCTGTTCATTGTACACTTTCCCTTTGAATCTATTGAGGGCCCTGGTTTTTTTGGATGGCCAAAGTGGAACTTGTCCAGTAGCTGGAATAAGCTGCTATTTTGGTGGAACATATCCCATAATATATTCCATAATAAGTGAGGGTGATGCAATTCCAAATTTATCTTCCATAGTTGCACTAGTACTTGATATCGATATTACCATGAAATTGCTTCGGGTCCTGAAGTTGCAGACAACAATCTCTCTTCCCTAATGCAAATATAATGAAACTAATTTTGGGCGTGAAGTTTGATATGAAACAATAGCTTTTGATAGTTGTTTCTCCCACGTGTGGGCATTCAAATGAAAAGTAATCCATCCTTTCAATCCCATGGGAATTCGATTAAATTATTTAAGGAAACTTTTTGAGCACGTCATCAATTAGCTATAACCTATAGGGGCGGTTATTTTCATAAAGGAATACATGACCACAAAGTACGCCACCAAATTTTCTTGATATTTTAGAATAAATGACAGAAAATTGTCCTATCAGCAAGTATCTTCATTCTTGCACCAACTTCACGTCACTTGCAACTAATTTGATAGAGTACCTTCCTTTTGTGACTCATTAAGTGTCTCATCACACTCCTTGCGACTTTCATTACACTTTCAGTACGGTTTTGCTCTTGTGACAGACCAATTGTATTCTCTTATAACTTTGACCTTGGCCAGATGCCAAGTGTGCAAAGATTCACTTCTCTCCACGTCAGAATAACAATCTATGATCATACATTTTTTTTCTCATATTTGTATCTTTTCTCTTGTCTTCTTTTCTCTTTTTCTTTTATCTTGTCCTCTTTATTATTATTATTATTTTTTATGCGACTAAGCTACATTTATCAAAATATGGTTTCATTCGAATCCCATTAATGAGTCCTATGACCTTTTTCCCATTTAATTTTTCTAACTTCATTGCTCCTCCATCACTAATTTCCTTAACAACATATGGTCCTAACCAATGTGTTTTCATCTTTCCTGTATGCTTGAAAAAATTGCTATCATACATAAGAAAAATACCTCCAACTTCAAAATTATTTCTCTTAATATGTATATCATGCCATACCTTATGCCTTTCTTTTCTACAATCTGGTGAAATACTGCAACAAAGCGTTCTTACTCCAAATTTATTAGTTGAAGCAGCCTATCTTCCACAGCATCAACATCTATTATTTCAGTGATCACAACAACTCTTAAACTCGACATAATGTACTCCATAGGTATGACAACTTCTTGTCCATATACCAACCTAACTTGAGTCTGACCTTTCAACTTCTTACATGTCGTATGATATGCCCACAATACTACAGGAATATTCTAGTCCAGTCATCTCATTGGGCATTGAAAACCTTTGTTAATGCATTTTCAAGAATCTTGTTGAATTCTTCGACAACTCCATTTTCTTGAGGATGATATGGCATTGTTCTTCTATGTTGTATATGGAATTCCTTAGTCAGTTCTTCAATAAATAGATTAACAAAATGCATACCTTGATCACTGATTAAAATATTTGGGCACCCGAACCTTATCACGACGTTTTCAAATAAAAAATTTGCAGCAGTTGGAGCAGTACAATCCTTTACTGGCGTTGCTTCTTCCCATTTGGTTAGGTAATCAATTACAATAATAATATATTGTGCTCCCATGCAATTTCTTGTCCGAATGATAGGTCCTATAAAATTAAGAACCCATTTATCAAATACCTGCAATATAATTTGTGGTGTTATTGGAATTTCATCTCTTCAGGAAGGATTCCTAGTTCTTTTACAGACATCACAACTACAGAAATAATCCTGAGCATCTGCATGCATGGTGGGACACCATAATACTGCTTGAAAAATCTTGCGCAATGTAGTTTTTCCTGCATAGTGGCCTCTTGTGACACAAACATGTGATTCATTTAATATCTAGGGGTGCTCGTGCTCCAAAATGAAATGTTAAAGTATCTCATTAGGACCCATTATATACAAGTGTCCAACGATCAACTGGAAATATGCAGCTCGCATCACTAACTATTTCTTTTGCATAGTGGTAAATTTAGTTGGAACATAACCCATACTCAGAAAATGTATGATATCGTTAAACTGATCATCAAAGATGGTTATCGCAAAAAGTTGCTCATATGGGAGATTATATTCCAGACTAGTAGGTTCTTCTCCACTTTCAATCCTTGAAAGATGGCTTGGTCCCAAATTCAACTGAACAGGATTAACAATGATTTCAAAATCAAATTCCTGGAAGAGGAGTGACCACCGGTAGATATTCCCCCTAAACATTAGCTTATTGACCAAGTATTTTGATGGAAAATGGCTAGTCTACATCTTAAAATGTCCTCCCAATAAATAATTTCTAAATTTACGCAGTGCATATACCATCTCTAGCCCTTCTCTGTCTTTCGTGGTATAATCCTTCTATGCAGTTGATAACTTCTTGCTAGCAAAGGAAATGGGATGATCAATCGATACTTCACTAAGTTTCTTTAGTACCACACCGAGCTCAAAAGATGATGCACCGACATGAACATGGAACTCTTTTTCCTATAATAGAAATATAAGTATTGGAGTAGTAGACATATTATTCTTTAGCTTGTCTAGACTCTCTTGAAAATATTCTGTACAATGAAACTTAGTGACTTTTTTTAGCATTTTTTCCATCGGAGCAGTCACCTCCGCATATCCTTTTATAAAATTCCTGTATTATCCAGTATTTCCTAATGTTTCTCTTAACTATTTAACTATAGTGGGAGGTGGTAGGTCGAGGATGATCGCAACTTTGGACGGATCAACCAACATTCCATTGCGACAGACAACATGGCCTAATAGAGCTATAAAAAGTGCACAAACGATACACTTCTTCAAATTCAGGGAAATTTGATACTGGAGACAATAGTCCAGCATCATTATCATGTTATCTATATTGTATTTTACAAGGCCAAATATTGTCCATTCATCAAAGTATACTTCAATAAATTTATGTATAAAATATTTAAAGGCAACAACTATGATTCTGGAAAAAATCACAGCCACATTCTTAAGTCCAAAGGGCATTACTCTATACTGAAAACAACGCCACTCTGTTGCAAAGGTGGTCTTGTGTCAATCCTCCTTTGCAATTATAATATGATGGTAACCATAAAATCCATCAGTGAAATAGTATATCTCTTGTCCTTTGAGATTCTCCAGTACCTCATATGTTAATGGAGTTAGAAACGGATCATGCAAACAAACATCATTCAATTTTCTCATGTTGACACAAATTATTAGCTCATTTGATGTCTTATTTTCCTATACTACAATTGGACTAATCCATTCTTATTCTTCGATAGGTTCTATAATACCCGCCTCTTGCATTCGTTCCAATTTGGATTTAACCTTTTATGTGTATTGTGGGTTTAATCTGTATGGTTGTTGCTTGACCGATTTTGCATTGGGCCTCAAAGGTGTCTTCATTTCACTGTGGTCACTGACTATTGATTTCATTTCAGAAAAAATGATAGGGAATAGATCCTGGAATTCATGCAACAATTCGGTGATATTCCCCACAATCTCATCATCCCAATAGTCTCCAATATTGGCGAACTTAGGATTTTTAGGTGAGCCAATATTTACTTTCTTAATCTTAAGTGGAATTAGGAATTGGTCCATGGAAATTCCAAATCCTTCCACTGCGTGCATACCTTCTAAATCAGGTATGTTTACATTGAGAGGATCATCATCATCCAGTTCTCTTGTGACATTGTAACATTCCATCCACTGGTGGAGTGTCATGCTACATTGATGGAAATTTGTGGCTATGACCAAGATTTCTTCAAATATATTTTTCTTCATTATCTATAGCGCAACATCAATTTTTGAGTGTTCACTTGAAAACTAAAATGTATGGGTGAATCTTGTAGCTAACTCCTCTGACTGGAGTGTTCCTCATCATATCTCCATGGATGTATACCAATTTCTTGGTACCATCTCCATTGTATGTATGAATCGATGAACACATTCTTGTCATGGATACTCTTTCCATGTCGTGCGGCAATGCTCAATATGTTCCACATGATTATTCAATCCTCTATACTTACAACCAGTATAGCTGATCTCTTCTCCAAATCTAATATCCAACATTCTTCGACACTCTGGCAATTCAGAGATAGATTGTTTATGTGTACCCCACCATATAGCGGGTGTATATTTCAACAAAAAAATCCAAGGAAGAAAATCATTGTGATTCTGTAACTTTTTCTTCAAACTCTAACAGAAAAGAAGTGAGGTTGGGTAACCCTTCATATGTAGGAATCTTAGTTTCCTCGGATCCTACCCTTCGCACAGATATTGTAATTCTTGCGCATATTCTCATGGAGACTTCATGCGTCTGGTTCTGCCAATTTTATAATGCGTCGTCTGTATTGGATTTGCAAGAGATTACACTCTTCCAACTCATCTTTCCATCAGTTATTTTTTTTATACAATCATCTCTTGAAGAAATGATATTATATAGCTGATCCATGTAATTAACTTGTCCTTCACTATTTGCTGGCTCTACATATATCTTCCCTTCTAGCGGATCAATTGGTGCAACCACTCTTATTTAAGAATCTTCAAATGACAATATTCTTTTTCTTAAAATGAATTATGGTCTAATTATCTATCTCCTAATCAATTCCCAAAAGTGCAAGATACAGATTTGTGTCATCGACAATGCCGATCACTTCAAATTCTGCATATGTCCTCGGGCATTCAACTTCGATAGGTACTTGGGTTAGTCGTCTAATGGGTAGAACCTTCAATTGATTCGCAAGCCTTAACTAATGGGATACCAATCCAATCATGGATTATTCATGATCTCCCATTTATTTCATGTCAAGATATTGACGTCACATCCCAGGTCTAAAATGATATAGTCCATATAATAATCTCCTATATGCGCAGTCATTCGTAGTTCTTGACCAGTTTTTAATCGTTTCCTGACATGATTAAATCTGTTTTCAGGTCACAGGTCTTTTGGAGTTTATTCTATGAGTCCTATCAATTCTGCAACGACATCTCTATCATGGATTAGTGCTAAACAAATTTTGAAAAATTATTTGAGCTTAATAACCTTTTTCATTGGCTTGCTTCTGAGTAATTGCTCAAATATTTTGGGAATCATATTTACTTGTCCAAATGTCGATGATTAATTGGCATCGACAATATCTAGTTGCACATCCAAGACAAATTCCTTCTCCTTTTGCACACCTCATGGATCTTTCTTTTGTGTCACAGACCGCACCTACGGTTATCCGTGTTATGTATTCAGGTCTGCTCCTGTCATAACACTTCCTCTTGTAAAAAAAAATATGTTTGGTTCTCTTGGCTCAGCAAAAATATTCTGAATGTTATGGTTGGGGTTGGGGTTCATAATCTGTGTGAGATTGGGATTTCCCACAGTTTGAGCTTTCCATTTCAAAATTAATTGCAGACATTGTTCGATAGTGTGATCAAATGATTTACAGTATGTACATGCTTTCACAGGACTTTAATAATCTTGGGAAAAGTGTCATGGATGGCCAAAGGTATAACATATGACTTGGCCTCTTCCTCAACCAAATCCTCCTCCTCCTTATTGTCATCCTTGACCTCGAAAATTTCCACCCCACTTTGCTGAGGGTATTGTTGATGTGGAGTATATTGAATTAGTTGATATTGTGGATGAGGATATTGTGGTGGTGGATATTGAGAAGGATGATACTAAGGTTGTGCTCTTTCAACTTGTATCTTCTCATAATATTTCATTAAGTAGGTTTCCATTGTCTTTTCTTGTAGCAACTGAAGTGCTTTGCAATCCTTCTCATAATTTCCTACTGACTTACAAAATTTACAGTATAGACTAGCAGGTGTACTTACAATCTTCTATAAATCCAAACATTCTTTTGAGTCATGGCCTCTAGTATGACATATTATGCACCAAGGCATCCCTTGGGTGTTTATTAGGTTTCTCGTTCCTGATGTGACATAATTCATGAGCATCGAGAAATTATCCTTTTGGTGTCCATTTGTTACATCTCGTACATCGTGTTAGTTTTTCAACATTTAAGCTAGCATTATGTTAGGATATTTTCACTGAGAGAATAACAAGCATAGCAAAAAAACATAAACACATCACAAGAGACAAGAGACATAAAGAGTTTTGATCAAGGAAACCATAAATGGATAAAACCCTGCAACTTCCTCAGAGATAGAATCAGCACAAAACAGTAAAAGCCTCAAAGCAGTAGTCTTCTTCTTCTGTCTAGCCCCAGTATTTCCTTCCTCACTAATGCACCACACTTGAGTGAGTGAGTGATATACAAGTGATAAATAGAGAGAATCTCACTCTCTATTTATATTCTTCTGTTCACTTGAAATGCACTTAATCATGTCGGCCCAACTAACAATTACTTAATCGAGCCTACACCTTAATTAGTGTATAATAACTCAAGTGCCCCAAAACTGTGGGGACTTACATAATGACTTGACAAGACTTGTTTACATTATTAATCCTCCCAATTGGAACATCAAGGCATGACTCAAATACATAATATACATAGAAGAATACATTCCGAAGTTACATATACATCAACAGTCCCTCTTAACTAGGAAGGTATTCTTTCGACACAATTTTCAGCGCTGGTCTTCTTCTTTGTATCAACTGGATCATATTTGTCTTCAATTCATCTTCATTATCGGATATCGATCATCTCTCGATCTAGATCATCATCACTGGATCGGATCTGGATCATCACTCGATCTAGATCATCATTGCTGGATCTGAATGATCACTCGATCTGGATCTCTCGGAGTCATCATAACTGGATCTGGATCATAGCTCGATCTGGATCATCTCTGGTCATCATCATGTGTGTACTATCTTGTCATAGGAATTTCTACAGATCCAGCCCTTTTTCATGCTGGTTGTAGGCCTAGCCACCAGGTAGGTCTTCGCCCAGCACTTACATCTGACCTGCTCGTCGGAAGGGCCCAGCACTCACATTCACCGGCATGATAGGCACATCAAATACCACCTGTGAAATGGCTTTGCACTTATATCTGACCTACTCATCATAAAGGCATAATTCCATCCAGGTAGGAACACATCCTGCTCAAAATCATGAAAGGTTTCCACTCTTTCACCTAGGCTGGAATCGCATCTGGCTCACAATGATGGAATACTTATATCTAGGCGGGAACACATCCTACTCACAATGATGAAAGGTTTCCACACTTTCACCTAGGATGGAATCACATCCTACTCACAATGATAGAATATTTCTGCACTTACATCTGACCTGGTAGGAACTGAATCCTACACCCTCGTTAGAATGGCCCCCAGTCCCAGACTGAGCTACCTAGTAACTGACCAGGTGCCTCCACTCTCCCAGAGAGTGGTAGTAGCCCTTACATCCATCCTACTCGACAGAATGGCTAGCACTCACATCTAACATGGGAGGAACTTAATCCTTTAGCCATGAACATAATGGCTTAGCCCTTACATCTGACCTGCTCGTCAGAATGGCTCTCTCAGTCCCAGACTGAGTGTTCCTGGTAACTGACCAGGTGCCTCCATTCCCAGAATGGCAGTCAGCACTCATTTCTGACATGGAAGGAACCAAATCCTCTCACCATGACAGAATGGCCCAGCCCTTACATCTGACCATGGAAGGAACCAATCCTCTCACCATGTCAGAATGGCAAGGAACCTCAATCTGGAGAACACCAAGTCTCTCTCTGAAGTACTCGAACTTCATCCTAGCCAATGGCTTCATCAATACATCAGCTATCTGTTCCTTTGTCGCAACATACTGGAGCTTCACTGCTCCTCTCTGCACCATATCCCTTATATAGTGATACTTGATCTCGATATGCTTCGACTTGTCATGGAACACTGGATTCTCTGACAGCTTCATGCAACTCTGGTTGTCACAATGTATACAAGTAGCATCCAACTGGAGGTCAAATATATCAGACAGTATCTTCCACAACCATACTACCTCACAACTAGCTGAACAAGCTGTGACATACTCTACTTCAGCTGTACTCAGTGCCACACAGGATTGCTTCCTGCTAAACCAAGAGATCACACCTGATCCCATACTGAAGCAACATCCTAAAGTAATCTTCCTATCAATGGCACTGCCTGCCCATTCTGAATCAACATAACCGTCCAGGTTAATCTTTTGATTCACATCGTACTTGAGCCCATAATCAACTGTACCCTTCAAGTATCTCAGAATATGCTTTGCAGCTGTCAAGTGAACACTCCTTGGATCTGTTAAGTACTGGCTCAAGGTGTTCACAGCAAAGCAAATGTCTGGTCTCGTGTTCATCAGGTACATCAATGACCCAATCATCTGACGATACATAGTAGCATCAACCGACTCTAATGAAGCATCACTCAATAGCTTCAGGTTCGATGCCATAGGTGTGGCCATAGTCTTGCAGTCCATCATCCCAAATCTCTTCAGGATCTCTACTGCATACTTCCCTTGTCCAAGGAAGATTCCATCTGTACTCTGCCACACCTCCATACCTAGAAAGTAATGCATCATCCCCAAGTCCTTCATCTCGTACTCAATAGCAATCTTTCTCTTCGTATCAGCAATCAACCCATATGTGACTGTCACAAATATATCATCTACATATAGTAGGAGCATCACTGGGTTGCCATCTTCAACCTTGTAGTAAAGGTTGGAATTTGCTTTACTCTTAGTAAAGCCCAAACTGGATAGAAATCTATCAATCCTACCGTACCATGTCGGACCTCAGGATCTTCTACAGTCACTCCCTCTGAAGCGGAGCATCATACTCCCTCGTCTTCCATCCTCTATGCACTGAAACCTTTTGTACCGGAGTGACAAGTAGCTTCCTATGCTACTAATATTCTATGTGACCATCTAGTGTATAGACTTACATGTTCAACCTTGTAGCAAAGGTTAAGATCTTCATCAGGCTCATCATGTATGTGTTTAAACTCTTACTGGCTACAAATGTCTCTTCGTAGTCTAGGCGTTCTTTTCGTGAGAAGCCTTGTGCTACGAATCTTGCTTTGTATCCCACGATGTTTCCATCTACTGCATGATGGAACTATGAACTTTTCTTCAGGTCTCGATACTCCACCCAGACATCATTCTTCTTGAACTGGTCTTCCCTTTCTTCTTGGTGGCTGGAAGGTTCTGTATTAATGATATCACTGCACTCGTCATATTATTCTTTGTCTTTGAATTGTCGTCACTTGTTCTTCGGAACAAGTCTTCATTCTTCTTTGCTTGTAGGTGATTATGTATGCGATCTTTCCTACAAGTCAAATGCATTTGTATGGTTAGAAACATTTCATAAGGAATATTCATACTGGCAAATTCTTATGCATAAATATATGATCATGCAACTACTTTAGCCAATACAACATTCATCCATATCTCACTGAAACTTTCTAGATGCCTTCCATCTCTACTAGGACAACATTGAGATTGTGCACTAATCCAATATGTCAGTAAAGAGGTTTCATTCTAGATAAGTAGCAATGGAGAGTTGTATAGCACCATGAGCTACTTACCCATCACATGCATATTAGTAGTATACTATCATTAATGCAAACATCCTATCATGCATAATACATCAACTAAATATAAACAAATGCATAACAAAATAATATTATGAAATGACAATTGAATACTTATCTTTATTTGTTTCGTGGGTAGACTACTTCTTGATCCTTCAGCTTCATCATCTTCTTCATTCATGGTAGCATCATTTCTTATTCAAATGCTAAAGTGGATAAGAAGTTCTTCAAGAGTTGAGTTCTTCATATTCCTCATCGATTGAGGGATCTTCTTTGGATGGTGAGAGCTTGATCTTCAATTGCTCCCATATTCTCTTCTCTTCTTATGATTTGAGCTTCTTCTTCTTCACGGAGTTTGCTAAAAGTAATCACTTCCTCCTGGAACACATTCCTTGAATGAATGAATTCCATGATCCTGGGAGGCCAATCAAGGTGGCCATCATCACTTCTGCATTCTTCATTTTTTCTTTTACTGCTTCAAGTTGTTCTTTGATTTGAGAGACTCTTATGACTGCATGGTCTCTACATTCTAGATCTTCACATTCTTCAATTGGTTTCTTTAGGTCATATTCTGATTTTTGTTCTTCCCTTCAAATAGCTTGAAATTCTGGAAGATCTTCAACAACTTTGCTCGCAATATGTAGTGCTCTGTAATGCACATGTGCAAGCCTTCTATGCCAAAGCTCATTTGGCTCTAGTATGTCATGGATCAAGGCTTGTTCTAGATGGCCCTTCAATTTGTATAATCCTCCTTCTTGTTCTCCAATCACTACTGCATCATCGATAGTCTTTCCTTTTTGGCCACATGATGACTTGACCATCTATGAATGCAACCCACATTCCTTTTGCATCAATGCTGAAATGGAGAGAAGGTTCTTCTTGAGTCCTGGAACAAACAATACTTCTTACATTGTTAGAGACTTACCAGAGTCTAGCTTGTATGAAGATTCCCCACTACCTTTTATTGGATATTGGTAGTCATCTCCTAGTTTCACCTTGTGAGGTGATTCATGTTCTGACAGTCTTACAAAGGATTCCTTGAATGCCGTCATATGTTTGGAAGCCCCACTGTCTATAAGCCAATCATCACTTCCATGAGTAATGTTACCTGTGAGAGCTGATATCAGAACATATTCATCCTCACTTGAAGAATCTTTACTTTTCATATCTGGATCTCTTTCTGGATGGTTCATCATGCTCTGCAGCATGAGCATGATGTCTTCTTTGGCCTTGACCAAGTTCTTCTTGTGAAAGGCTTCTAACCTTGTCTCCCTTTGAAACTAGAACCTCTATACTCATGTAGGTGTCCAATCCATTTTCTTTAGAGAGATCAAACACTTCTATGCTTGGAATTTGTCAACTTCACCAAGCTTATCATCAAGCTGATGTGATAGATCACTTTGAAATGAGAACCTCAAATGAAAATATCAAAGGATTCGATCTTACCGATTTGAGGTGTCCGTCTTGGTTCCAGAGCTAGCTGATCTACGGTTTGCCATAGAAACCCTAATTTTCAAGACTTGAAATATTTCATATCTGATTGGATAGACAGATAGATCTCTTCAAATGGATCTGTCCAATGTACTCCTTTTCTGAAAACAGTGGAGGGAAGCTCCTAGAACAAGAAGCCCTAGATTTCCAATTTCTTCTGTAGAAATTCCTGTTACTGTTTCTGTGATATGTACGAAATTACTACTCCTATGTGTCTAAAATTTCTTACTGAGATAACCTCGCATGTCCCTGATCCAACACCATAGGTTTCATCAGAATTGGTTTAACCATTTGGGACTTATGAGCCTTTTCCCAAGGTGACCTGTTACAGGACTGTTCAGAACAACGAAGTTGTACGGCATTCCACGTGTCACTAGTTCATCTTATGAGTCTGATATTTGGACCATGGAAAGTACAATCCTTTCCCTTTCTAGAAAATCTTCATAAATTTCATTTGGACCTTTGTATCCCAATATATTGCAATTCGCCTCAAGTGTCCTGTTTAAGGATGAATTCTGGAAGAGGATGGAACGCTAATGTGGAGGGATCATATCGCCTAGAATATAGCGAATCTGAGGCTGATGTTTGGATACAGTGTTTATCAGGATTTTATCGTCGGCCCCTAAAATTTTCAGCTTTTAATACTTCTCCAAACTCAACATATAGCGACTGTACCAAAACTTATCAGTTTTAGTATTTAGGGTTTTTCCTAGCTCATGGTCAAACTAGGGTTTGACTTTCCCGGAGTTTCACCCAACCAAATTTCTTGATCCAGGTCTCTAAAATTCGGTTTTGATGAGGAGAAAAATCCTATGTTGGTATCACTCAAAAATTCCTCTTTTGTAGAAATCCCTTAATTTCCACATCGAAATTGAAAATGCTCGAAATCGAATTCCGCTTTGACAGAAAGATGCGCCCTAAGGAGGAGAGTTGTTTAGGGTTTTTCCTAGCTCATGGTCAAAATAGGGTTTGACTTTCCTGGAGTTTCACCCAACCAAATTTCTTGATCCAGGTCTCTAAACTTTGGTTTTGATGAGGAGAACAATCCTATGTCGGTCTCACTCAAAAATTCCTCTTTTGTAGAAAGCCCTTAATTTCCACATCGAAACTGAAAATGATTGAAATCGAATTCCACTTCGACAAAAAGATGTGCCCTAAGGAGGATATTTGTTCCACCTTACTTTTACTAAAAATATGTGGAGGAAGGTCCACAAACTAGTAATCCCTAGTTCCCGCAGCTGCACAGTGTCTTCTTCTCAGGTTAGCTCTGATACCATGTTAGTTTTTCAACATTTAAGCTAGCATTATGTTAGGATCTTTTCACTGAGAGAATAACAAGCATAGAAAAAAAAACATAAGAAAATCACAAGAGACAAGAGACACAAATATTTTTGATCGGGGAAACCATAAATGGATAAAACCCTGCAACTTCCTCAGAGATAGAATCAGCAAAAAACAGTAAAAGCCTCAAAGCAGTAGTCTTCTTCTTCTGTCTAGCCCCAGTATTTCCTTCCTTACTAATGCACCACACTTGAGTGAGTGAGTGATATGCAAGTGATAAATAGAGAGACTCTCACTCTCTATTTATATTCTTCCGTTCACTTGAAATGCACTTAATCATGTCGGCCCAACTAACAATTACTTACTCGAGCCTACACCTTAATTAGTGTATAATAACTCAAGTGCCCCAAAACTGTGGGGACTTACATAATGACTTGACAAGACTTGTTTACATTATTAATCCTCCCGATCGGAACATCGGGGCATGACTCAAATACATAATATACATAGAAGAATACATTCTGAATTTACATATACATCAACACATCATAGCTCTTCTTGAACTTCCTTACCTTTCTTGATCTCCTAGAGTTGCACTGAAATATTGGTCAACTGCGATTGAATTTGCATCATTCCTACGTTAGTCTCTCTAATCAGCAAGGATTCTAGCTTCATAGCTATTTCAAGCACTTATGTCCATGACACAATCTTTTGTTGCATCAATGGGATTCATATGTCCGACAACAAGGAGACAATGAACCATTCCTTGTGTTGTACAACTGACATATGGAAGCTCAATTTGGCCATTAATGTCTTGAATCTCTAGTCAAAGTCCCAAATAGACTCTGTCAATAGCTTCTTTATTTCTTTAATCTCTGTAATGTACTGTGACTATGACTTCAGCTTTATAAACTCATCTATCATCCCACTCCAATATGGTCGATTTTTTTCTGGGAAGGTCCTACTGGAAATATATAAAATTTCATGTACCAGTATAGCACATGATCTCAGAGAGTCGTGATGATATGTGCTTTATTTATGTTCTCATCCTGGATCCGTCACACAGTCCATTTGGATTCACATATAAACCAATGTTTCTCTGGGTCATCCAACCCATTTCCATTGAATATTGGCAACTTAATGTGAGTCCCAGCCATTGTATTAACTGTTGTTATGTTCAGAACAAAATTTTGACTAGACGGACTCTCTTTTCTGTTGTTCACAGTGTTAGTACTACTTGTATTTACAAATCCACTTGGAAACAAGGATCTAAATATTACCTCTGGTGATGTGGGTGGTGCTGTAGGTGTGTCGTATCCACGTTTTGGGTATAGATATTTAGTTTATTCTTTTGATTCTTCTTCTCATTCGTACATTGGCTGATATTCTTCTTCTTTATCGCAAGACCATTCGTCTAATTACGACGCAAGTTCGTAGTCTTGTTCTTCTTTGGTCATGATGCAATGCCCTCTTCCTATCAGAGTCTTTATTTTCTTTCTAGATCGAAGTATTCTTCTTCTTCCTAATAAACCAACCTCTATTTTAGTTAAAATATCTCCAGTGAACATCTCAACTTAGTGTGCGCCATTTTTCACACAGTTCTACTGTGACATACCCACCCTTTTGTGCACATCTTTCAACTTGTCACATTTGTAGGATGCATTTTTCAGATAGAAGCATTTTTATCCACATCTTTAAAGAAGAAAAATATCTACCGCAGGGTGCTTGAAAAAAAATTCATTTTTCCCTCGACACAGGGTTTCTCACTCTATTCAAACACTCAATCAATTGAGGACTCCACTTTGTCGGTTCTCCTCCTTGGAAATTTCTTTGTTGGGTTTCCAACTTAGACCACCACTCATGAAACACAATGGGAAACTCAGAAAATAAAATATCTTGGATATTTGTAAGAGGTACCGGTCCAAATACTCTATTGGGTTCCACCAAGATCCTTTGATTTCTTCTCATGTGAACTCTAACTCTTTGAAATCCACTCAGTCTTGGATTTCTTGCTTTGTCACCTGCCACAACATGTCCCTCACCAAAATGATTATGGTCCTGGAAACATAACCATTTGTTCAATTTTTGTCATACTTCCCTTCTACCCAGGTTCATCCCGTTCTTCTTAGCGCAACAAATCCCAAGTTATCGACCTGATAGAGAAAATCCCCGTCGACAATACCTGCGAAACAGATGCAGTCTCACCCGAGATAAATTTTTATGGGTAACTGCAAGAACCAGGTTTCCGCAGTTGGGTCGGGGATTTCTGGTCCCTTGTTCATTTACCAAGGTGCTCAACCAATCCTGATGAGTGCATTACTTATGCTTACTATGAGCATCTAGATCACAACACAGTTCTTTCATTGCAATAATATAATAACATTCCCAATATAGCATAAACTTATTCAACTTATAATAGTATGAATCATATGCATCTATTCACTCATAATAAAACATATAAGAATTGAGTCAAAGAAACATTTATACAGGTGACTCAAATACATTCAATATTCACACATATACACAGAATCTAACGGGGAACCCCATCCGAGAAAAACCACAAAGGTGGTCTTCATATGGCATGATAAATGCATGCACCTTTTGTATGCACACTAAGTTGCAGACTCTGTTCTAGATCTTCTTTGTTATATATATCAACTCTTTCTTCCTCTCATTCTCTCTATTATTCTCTTCTACTCTATCTTTACTTGAATCTACTAATGATTCACACACAACCTAGATTGACTCGACTTCTCCTACTCTTCTATGCACTCAACTACAGATTCTTCAACTTAGTGCACTCAACACAACTAACAGAAAACAATACTCAGGATAACAACCCGAAACTAATAGTAGAGAGGATACAAATATAACAATGGATATGCAAACAAAAAATAAGCTAACTCTCATACAACTTGGTTTTATCCTTTTATATATTCTTTTACAAACTTGTTACAGACTCTTTACCTGTTTCTTTCTCATACGACTTTCTACTTTTATCCAACATGATGGATTTCCTATTCTAGAAACACATGATAGTAGGCACTAATGACCTAAATTACAAGTATTCTTTCATACATGTGGCTTCCATTGACTCTATCCAACCTTGCCCCCATGATCTTCCTGAACTATCTCTTTCCGACCATTATGCCCTACTGTCATTTTCTAGTCGTTATACCTCTTTCATTCCTTCTGGTACTGTTATTCCATCACACATTTTCTTGCTGCATTACTTCCTTCTCTCATGGCTTCCTCTTCAGTCACATATTATTCTTTTGTCACAGCTTCTTATTCTGTCATGGATTTTTTTCTGCCATGACTCTTCTTTTTGTCACTGCCTCTATCTCAACTCCTTTCTCTTCTTCTCCAGCTCTTCTCCATAATTAGGCATAATTCGAAGTGAATTCTGATTTCCTTTCCATAGTACCAACATGTATGAAAAATTCAGACCTTATTGTAGACATCTGACAAATATTACATGAAAGGGATAAAAGTAGCCACCAAGAGGTCAAATTTGGGATTTTTTGAGGCATCCATTTGAATTGGGGAAATAATTGGAGCATGAAGAGAAAGAGAAGTGTCATGAGAGTTACTAAACCACGAACATGAGTTGGAGGAATCCCATGGAGGGAAATTCAACCTTAGGAGGCCTCATAAATTTAATGAAAGGATTTCATGAGGAATGATAATGGATTTTTATCATTTGTTAATTGGCCTTTAGCATTTTGGAGATCTTTTGCTTGTCCATTGCACGGTGAGTGTTCACTCTCCCTACTTGCGAACCAATTTCAACGGATTTGGATTCCTTTCCAAATTGGTTGATGGAGATTCCATTCAAAACTCTCATTGGAGCTTATTGAAGGGATTTTATTTGTAGGTTGAATTTCCATACAGTCGGATTCTCATCTATTCCCCTATTCTCTCATTCTTTCTTCTCCATTTTCCCACGCTCTCATGTTGAGGGCACACTTGTTGGAGTGGTTATTCATATTTTATGAGTATTTTTGATTCCCAATATGTGAAATATTATGTATGGCTCTGTAATCTCATTACATATGATCTTTAAGACGAAATATCAGAAATACATGTATGAAAGGCTTGCATTCCCATGCTCTTGAATGACTAGTTTTCTTCCATTTTGGAAAGAGTTGTATAACATATTTGTATGAGGAAATTTACATGAGTTTGATGATGTTGTGGAAGCAATATATTATGTAATTATATGTAATTTCATGGCAATATTATATGCATATATAAATCCAAGAAACTCTTGTGTGAAAAGCTTGCATTCTCATGCCATTGTATTACCATTTTTCATGGATATTGGCTTCAATCCTAAAGTAGTTTTATACCATATTTGTATTAGGGTTATTCTCTTATTTTTATGATTTTGTGACAGCCAAATATTATTTATTACTCTTTATTTTCATTTCCATATTCTCTATGGCTCAAAATCCAAGAAACTCATGTGTGAAAATCTTTCATTCCCATGCCATTGAATCACTAGTTTCCATGACTTTGGCTTCAATATTGAAGAAGTTTTGTATCATATTTGTATGAGGGTTTTCCTATAAGTTTTATTCTTTTGGGGAAGAAATTTTTATTCTATATATTAACACCATGTTTCATATTACTCTCAAAACCACATATTCTACTTTTCATGTTTCAAAGTTGAGCTAGTAATGCAATTTTCCTTAAGCAATTTCCATGAAAGTTACCCTACAAATGTTGCAAATCATAATGTATTTGAAGAAATTCATAACCATGATTAATAAAAGCCATTTATTTCTGATAATAATTCCCATACTTTTTTCTGAAATTTGGGAGGGTCATACTTGATTTGGAGAGCTAGTTTGGCGTTCACCCGTTGGGGGGTTTGAATACAATTTCCTAGTAAAATTGCATCGTTTATCCTTAGCCCCAAAACAATATGCAGAGGCGTAAATTATGATACAAAGTGTCTATATACCATGTTGGGATGTTTTAAGATAATCCATACCCTTACACTTAAAATTTTATACCATTTGGAGCCAGTTGGAACCCCCTACAGTCTTGAATAGGAAATCTAGAAAATTACCTGAATTGCACATTTCTCCAAAACTCCAAGTAGGGAAATTACATGTTATGATGTTTATAAAAAAAAACAAATGAATTTTTTTTATTTGTTCATTCAAATTTAGTAGTGGAAGAGAATGATTTATCCAAAACATGTACATGTAATTTAGAGAACACATTAATGTTGAGGTTGGGGTTTTTGGTTTTATTGTTTCTAAAATCCTTATGTGTTTTTATTGTTGTAATTGGAATGAATTTTTGAGATAAATGAAAACATTATATGTGTCATAAATAGGGATAGAGTTTTTTTTTTATTCGATGGATCCTCAAAACTAAAACCTCAAAAATACTAATTTTCAAAATTGAAACTGTTATGGTCCTCCCGAGTGGTGTAATGGGCCCTACATAGTGGTGTAATTTAGGGCCCATTTAGTGTAATAATAGTGGTGTCCATTTATTGTATGGTGTTACAGGTTCACTATGTTTTTTATTATTAAATAAGGCCCACTATGGTAGTTAGTATTGAATAATGTAATGGGGACTCATTAAAGAAGGTCCACTAGGTAGTTATAAGATCGTTGTGATTGTGATTTTTTTGTTAACTATAAGTAAGATGGATTTATCCTTAGTGGGGGGTAGAAGATTTTTGTATTTGGATATTAGGTCATTGAGAGGTTGAATAAAATTAATAGGAATGTAAACATGAGCTGCTTCCTTTGGTGAAAGGATTAATGGTAGGGTGTTTCCCTACTCTAAGGATTTTTCATCAATTATCAAGCATTGAGAATTTATGATATCTTGTGATCTATGTTAATTAACATAAACTCCTAAAACCTTGAACCTAGAAATGAAAATCAAAACCCTCCACTTAAAAAGGAAAAATTATAAAATTAAGATGTTCAAACTTCTAACCCCCCTCGAGATCAAAATGTTGAAATATTGATTAAATTGGTACCTTTGAAAACTTTAAGTTCTATTATTGGAGAGGGGAACAATTTCTTCCACATTCTTGGGAAAACACTTGAATCTATCATTAACACAATTTACTATGTCCAAATAGAATTAGGAAACATTACTTCTTATAGAAAGGTGAAAATTCATTAAATAGGCTATGTTATCAAATTGTGAAAAAATAAAAAAATAAAAAAAGACCAAAAGAAATGATATTTAAGCTATTATAAGATCGTAGTACTGACTTGATTCCTAACTGTAATAGATCACATATTTCCACTTATTAGTTCAAATAAGGGAATATCAAGGCTAATTTGATATATTAATGGTACACATTGTTTGACGAAGACTTTCGTGACAATAAATGAATGCCATTGTGCTTCCTTAAGAATTTGCATGTCAATTTTATCTTGTATTTTTCTTTTGTAACTAGGGGAATCAACAACTAGGGTTGGTATGGTACTTGTGTGACACAGGGTCCAAGGATCCATTCCCGCTACCAATATACCCCTAGGTTCCCCACACCCACCCGCAATACACGGGACACAAGTAAACCCATGTGGGATTTGATCTCGTGACCTCTATTTACAACAAGTGACTTCATAATCAATTGACTCCAATGAGCCACACCCATTTGGTCTGCCAATTTTATCTTGTATAAACATGCAAATAATTTTAATATGTTAGAGTTCTAGGGGGTTTTCTAATACAATCCCAAGGATAAATATAAATTTAGGGATGACCCAAACAATGTACATCACCCTTCTCACTCTTACGATATTTCTTATTTATATCCTTCTCCACCATGACTTTCTTGAAAAAACCTAGGGTGCATTTTTATATTTTTCACAAAAATTGGTTCACCATGACACATTTTTTGAGAGCTGTGTATCTAACAACACATCTATGGATTCTATCCTTTGAGTACTTCTTATCATATGGGAGTCATTCAATAGTTATCATGGCACTACTATGGTAGGAAGAAATCACCTATTAGTGCTCACGATACGTAAGAGTCACCTAATATCACTCATGGTAGAGAAGAGTCATATGAAACCTAATAATGGTATTTTATTCTACTCCTCCATCATCTAGAGCTACCCCATCACCAATGGATTTAAATGAAATGATTAATATGTCATGTCATTTTGGTATTTTTGTCGATACAGGTACTACTAATGTTTTTAAATTTTTAAAATGAGTTATTGTAATTGTTTGACTGGAAGAAAAAATATATAGTCTTTTTTTATTTTATAAATTACGTAGATTTATAGTGTGTAGGTGTTGGCATTTGAGACTCTCATCACTCTAGATTACCAACATGAAAAACATGTAAAATTTCATGCTTTTTAGTGCAACATTTTTTTTAAGTGTCTAAGTCATTTGATTAACTCACGTTATTGAGTAAACTCAAATTAACCCTCCCTCCACAACACTTGCTACTATTGATGAATCAACTATCAAGGAATTCACTTCTATGGCCTTGGAAAAACCATTGAATAGATGTACATGCATGTCATCACCTTTTAGATTTCAATTATGTGCATCTTCTACTCTTATATAGATAGTTAATGTAGGTACATGGATCATTTTCATTTAAGAGTATCTAATTATTTTGATTGGCATTGGTTTGTAGTTTATTACTATATAGACTTAGATTGACCCTCCACAAGAGTGTCTACTATTGTTGGACCAACTATCATACACATGGGGTCACTAAGTAGCAATATTATATCACATGAGTTCATATTATGAGTTTTAAAATTCTAAAAAATGGAAGTAATATATTGGTGAGTATATTGGAATCTAGGGTATTTTTAATACACTAAAAACCTATAAATACTATGGAGGGTTTATAATTCTGTACTAAGTCATTGAATTAATCATGAAGAGGTTTGAATGGGTGTATCTTTGCATGTGAAGTGGTGCGGGTTCAATTACGTTTGCAATCGAATTGGTGTTTGTGTATGTATAATCTATGTGTGAAGGTGGTATCAATGTGTGTGGAAATTCAACATTCTATTTGAATATTTTATCTATCTATTAAGGTGGTGTGAAGTATATTGCAAAAAACATGTGTGAATTCAATATACGTTCAAAGGTTTGTTCCACATATCAAAATATCCACTCCCACCTAGATTTCATATGAGTGAATCCATGAATATGGGTAAAATTTTTAGCCAAAATTGATGTTGAAAATTCAATATTCTACTCATTTATTAAATTAAATCCCTCGAAACTCCTCTATTCCTTGCAAATTTTGACATGCAATAAAAAAATAAATCATAAGGAATTATGTTGTCTTTCCAATTTTATCTATCTATCTATCTATCTATCTATCTCTCTCTCTCTATATATATATATACATACACACACACACACACATAAGGAGGTCATTAATCTTAACTTGGAATATCGGAAGTATCTCTCGGTAGTAGCTAGTTGTTGTAATCAATTAGATTGCAAGGTTACCAGTAATACACATAAAGAATCATATAAACATAGTATATACAAGAGACAAGAATAGTGAATAGAATAACAACTTATATTACTCAATACACATGTGGGTTAATACAATAAACCAAACCAAGTTCTTATATGGCTCAACATCCTATATATACATTTACAAAACATTTATAGTAACTACCCATTGGTTCACCCAACTGACATGACCAATAAGGTCGACCTAATCTACAATTAGTCGACTAATGAGTCTAGTCGGGTAAACCAACTATCTCTTCCAACATCTCCCCCAGGAAAAAGTATTTCTTCATCCTGAAGATATATGGGATGTGGCAAAATGTTTGTCTGAAGTAGTTTCTAAATTTTCTTTGTCATGGACTATGCTTTCTGATTGATGGTCGCTTCTACATGCAAATATCCACAATGGCTTTCGTTGTAACTACTAACTGGTGTTGGAATTATTCCCAATTGCAAAGTGATTTCTGGATATCTATGGTCAAGGTTGTGAGGCTTGACAAGTTTGAATCTTCTATTGTATCGACAAGTCCACAATATTTCTCATGTCGGGGCCTAAAAATTGTGCTTTCTCCTATGCAGTGTCAAGTAGTCTCTTCATATGTGGGAGAATCTCGTCAAGGTTGTCCAAGCTAGGATTGTATTGATTTATCCATTGGTGTGCTTGTGTCTCTATTTTGTTCAGTTTTGTTGTCTCTACTACAATTTGGTCTTGAATTGTTTTATTCATTGCTTCTGTGTCTCCCCACTAGCTTTCTAGTGATTTAATGTGCTCATGCATATTCCTGAACTGCTAAAATACTTGGCCACAATAGGTGACCCAACTTCTTAGGACTTCCTCTATGACAATAGATTCATAAAAATGTTCTTTCAATACTTTATGAGCTTCTGAGAATGTTGTATACCGATTTCATAACAATACAGAGTTCTGTCCTGTCTTCTCTTCCTTCTTTTCTTGTAGTTGAGTTGAAAGACTAGACACGGCCTCAAATAGTTGGTATGATTTTTCCAATGGTATGTCTTCTCTTCCTTCTTTTGGTACTGGAATGACTTGTTGTGCCAAATCCCTGCATCTCAATGGGAATTCCATTTGTCTAGTTTTGAGGTTTTCAATTCGTTCTTGTCTTCTTTCTTTCCTTAGTCTGGATTCTTTGTTGAGGGATTCCATCAGTCGGTCCAGCTCATCATCTCTGATATTTTGTGTATCCACTGTTAGCTGATCCAGGTGGATGACTGATGGTACCTGTTGTTGTGTCAATTGTATTTTATGGCACCCTCCATCTGGCCATTTTGATTTTTAGATTTTGAAACCAATTATATAACAAGACCTTGGCCTCTTCTAGCTCCTGAGAATCCCCAGCCACTGAAAAGGGCTTGAAGTTACACATACCAAATCTTGTCGTCTCAAGGAATTGTGGGTGTCTGACAGGTCTCATATAGTACATTGCAATCCATATGATTAGATATTGGAATATGATTGTTGCTACTTCTCCCTCACATTTTATACAGATATTCTTGATAAGGTCATCTAGGTATTGTTCCCAACAATAAGTTTAACCTATCTCCGCTGCGTTGTAGACGAATTCCAACATGTTGAGTCTTAAATCACATCTGCGCCATTTAGTTGTTAGTTCCATAGAGACACTTTTTTCTACTATATTGGTTGTGGTGAACTGAATCTAGATGATTACCATTTCTTTGTAATTTTTCCCTGCTGGTATCCCTGTTAGCATTTCGACCAATACTAGATTTCAACCTACAAGAACTAGTTCACCTTTGTTTGAAAGTCCTGTTAGTTTGTAGATGACCTCGCCAGACACTTCTATATGTCTGTTGAGGTAGAACTTTCCCTTATGGTACCTACTAATAATGAATTTCTCAATAATATTCGTTGTTCCCCTATAGCTTTCCATGAGAGGCGCGTCGAGATAGTGTAGAATGGTGTTGATGCTCACTTTTTGAGCTTCTTCTGTCACTTTGTTGTCTTTGTACATCCATAGTTTGATTTATTTCCATAGTCATGACCATGAAGATTCCAGGATTTTCTCTTTGCATATGTTGTCTCGCCTTTGCATCTACAAAGTTGTGGTGGTTTCTAGCTCTTTCGTTTTGCTGGTTGCTGATATTTTCTTTTTCGGTGCCATTTTGTCAGTGAAATGCTCTGGTCCTTGAACAAGTATCTTAGTATTGGGAGTCTAATAGCTCTGTCTCTCTAGTTCTTTGTAGAATGATGTGAAGTCTTCATCTGATGTGGTATTTATAGGTGGAGCGGGTGACGATCTAGTTGACGAAGATGTTAATGATAGATTTGACTATGAAGCACGCTCTGTCAAACTTTCTTTTAATGTGCGCTAGTTTTGGCGCTCCTTCTGCCAGTGATCATGGTCATTTGATTGTACCGTTGGGCCTTCTTTTCATTGATATGCATCATGGTTGTGAGAATGTCGATGGGATGGGCGTTATTCATCATGTCAATGGTAATGTTGTCGGGGGATATTTCTTCCAAATGGTATTCTGCTGCTTCCTTCCTGAGAGTTTATCCAAGTCCCTGACATCTTGATTTTGTTGAATTGTTTCTTTTGTTGATTTTAGGTTTTTATGGTTTTTATAGATTTTTTTCAATTTTTGTTAACAATTATAAAACTATTTTTTAAAATAATTTTTTCATTTTTCGTACCGCTTTAGTCGGGAACCATTAAAACATTTCTGAAATAATTTTCCTTGTAACTTTCTCGGTTGGACTGATCTATTAGCATTGATTTCTTTGACAAAATAAGGTCCCATCCACTTTGTATGCAGTTTTTTCGGTTTACCTTTTGCTCGACTGTTATACAACAACACAAGGTCTACAATCGACAAGTTTTTGTTTTTGATGTTGCTTTTGTATTTCTTGGTGTTGTATAACAATTATTCGATGTTCCCCTATCTTAGATAGTTGCATTAGTCGCTCTGTATTATCCTCTTCGACATTTATATGTAATATATCAGGAATTACTGGTGTCTATTGTCGAAAATGTAGGGGGGCAATTGCTTCTTTCCCATAGACAAGTATAAACAGTGTTTGGTTTGTGGATTGTTTATATGTTGTTTTTGTATGCCCATAGGACAGCAAGAATTTTCTCATCCCAATCATCTTTGTCTGTATTGCAATTTTTTGTTAATCCTTCTGTTAAATTTTTGTTGAATGCTTCAATTGCACCATTAAACTGAGAATGATAAGCTATGCTCCTTCTATGTTCTACTTTGAACTATTCTGTTAAAGGTGCAATAGTTTTTTTAATAAAATGTGATCCTTGGTTGCTGATTAAAGGCAATGGACAACCGAATCTAGTAATGATATTTTAGTATATAAATTTTGCATCTACTTCACTAGAACAAGTTTTGACAGGTTCTGCCTCTTCCCACTTAGTAACGTATTCGATTGTTGTTATAATATAGCGTGCTGCTGACCTTCTAGAAGGTACTGGGAATGGTCCTATAAAGTTGATTGCCCAAATTTCGAATGTTAAACTTGTATTTACCGATATTAATGCAATCTTAGTGATTGGATTTACCGTTGACAAAGGTCACATTTACTGAGATATTTTAAACAATCATGGTATAATGTCTGCCACCATAGTCCCAAATGTTGGATTTTCTCAGCAGTCGTGTCTGATTGGAAATGTCCTCCAGGTGGGCCATAGTGTGATTCATGCATTATTCTCTCTCTTTCATGCTCTAGAATGCATCTGTTAGCACCCTCTATGTTGAACAATTGAGGAAAGATATAATCAATAAATGATAAGGGCATATATTAAAATGGTAAAAGGTTAGTATTCTTGAGTTTTATCAATTTGTGCACTTTGATTATTTTACTGCACAATCAGAGGGTGTAGATTTGTGATCATGCAGATATATGGTTGCAAAATGATCCACTAGGAAAAGTTGCACGAGAAATAAGTTTTGATGAAGAGTGGAATGGGTTAATAAGATAACAAGATCGATGACCAAGAGATAAAGCAAATTAAATCTATGGTCATAAGGTAATCCATGATGTGAAGATGCAAGATTGAATGAGGAGAAAGGCCAATGGATTGCATAGAATGGATTTGATCCAAGGGTTCAAATAAGAGATGTAATCTTATCAATGATTATAGTCTAATCCAGGGCTCAAACTTGTAATACAATTAAAATGGATGAGTGGTAGTAGAACTCAAATCATTTTCCACGTGGCATTTTTTAGTGAGTTCTGCTGAGGAAAGTGGTAAAGGAGAAACAATTTGTTGGAGGTCCCAGAATCATTATTCATTGTATAAAAAGTGAGTTGACCAAGGTAAAGTTATTTTTGTTTTCATGTTTCCAGTGAAAAGAAGAAGGGACAGTGCGCCATCGTTTTCTGAAAGTCAATTCTTACATATCTAACAATTACCAGGTAAGCCTTGAAAATCCGAGATTCCTGTTGAAGACTTATTGCCGTTATTTTATTATGGAGAATGAGCAGAGTTGAGGGATATTGTGTAGGGTTCTTGATGAAAGAGAAGAAGTGGTTATTGATAGAGAAAGGAATGTGTTTGACCCTATTCTGTCAGTATGCAGTGTATCAGTCTTAAAAGAATGTTTATGGCAGTATAAGTCATAGGGAAATGTTATCCTAAATGTTTCAATTCATTCCTGTATTACTTTGTTGTTGAACAAACCATACCTTTCCATGAATTCGTCGAGTGGTGTGAAAACAATTATTCGTCTTCTGAAAGGGTTATTATGAGTCGTACAACTTCAAAAATCCTCTGTAGAATTGATGCAAAATTTGTCTGCAAGATGTTAAGCCTGCCTGATAATTTTTTTGTAAATCTTGAGTCCTTCAATGAGCAAGTCCTGATTGAGTTGTACAAAAAATGCGAAACTGAAGTTAGATGTTAGTTCTTGTCCAGTATCTTAAAATTTGGTCAGTCATTAGAGGGTTTATTTGTTCCATACAATGTCAGTATTTCAAAGATGAATTCCAATTGGTCATGTCAATGATTAGTCAATTTTTGGGTCTAGATGATGATAAGCATGTTAGTGAAGTCATTTTGGGTTTTTTGCTAAGTATAGGTTCGACTGACCATGAATCAAATTTAGTCCCTTGTTTCAATCTTGATGAGTTTTTAGCCGAAGTAATCCAGACCCAATTAGTTGAGTTTCCTAAATTTAGGTTCTTCAGGGACCAATCATATTTGTTGAACATGTTATTGTGTTCAAATGTGTCAGAGTTACAGTTCTTATGTACCATGTTTTCTCTAGACCTTCCAAAACAGATCAACATGTTCGAGTTTGTGAATACGATTATTGTTACGGAGAGAAATTCCTATGGCTTGGGGTACCACAACAGACAGCTTGACTCTAGAAATCAATCCTTTCCAATATGCAAGAGAAACAAAATATCTAACACTAAAGGATCAGACCTCGTACCTTATTTCGGACAGTTGAAGTAGATCCTTGTTGAGCTTTCCAACTTCAGCTTGAATTGATGAGTCACTTCCTCAACAACAAGTAAACAAGACAAACATACTATATATATATTGGTGTTAGATCTACTCTAGCATATATAATCAACAATGTATAAGCATTTGAAATCATCCATGCATAAAATATTCATTCAAACATACATTATTGCACAGGAAAAGATATTTCTATTAATATAAAATCAGAGATTACAATAAATACAACCTCTGTCCGCACGTCTATGAATCGGAGAAACTGAATCCCCCAATTGGGCCTCCACCACCTCAATCCTCCATCTCTCGATAGCAATCTCACAAGCAAAAGGAAATCTTGGGAAGAACACCAAAGTGCTCCAAGGGACAAAGGGATGCAGACTCAAGCACAAGTTCGAGCAAAAATGGACTATAGTTTCTTTGCTCTCAATTCTCTTATGCCTTCAATGTATCCCAAGAGTTCCTTATATAGCTTTTCAAAGGGGTAATGAAAGGTTGAATCCGATCAATCTCAAGGCATATGGAAGGCTAGTTGACAAGTGAGTCGGATCCAAGTCAAGGAAAACTCCAAATGGATTTGGATTTTGTACACATCCCAATGTACGCTGTTTTAGGGGTCAAACCCGCATATGTACGTGATAAGGGGTTTAAAAGTCGTGTATAGAAATTTTCTCATGTTTATAGGGATGGTCTAGGAAACATCAAAGGACAAAAAATGGTCCAAGGGGTCTAAGGAGTCTGCAAAGGGACAGGGGAAGTCCATACAAGTGTGATTCACCTAGTGTGGTAAAATAAGCTATAACAGATGCCCCCTAATGTGTGAGGTCAGAGGGGTCATACAATGGCTGAAATACATTATAAGTCCATCCCAGAAGTGGAGTGATGAAGGATCCCAAATGGAATACTAGCCACCCAATCAGCATAGTACAATGATACAAATCTACACATAACTGCAAATACATCTAGCAGTCCCAGATACATAAGAGTACAATGGCCATGAATATGCATGATACAAAATATCACGTAAGTGGGCATCGCCACATACAATATACATAGATCAGAATCTCCATGATGAAGATATACAAAGGATCATGATCTCCATAATTGCTGAAGATATACAATGGATCAAGATCTCCATAATAGATGGAAATGTCTGACATATACTGGAATCAAGCCACGAGAGCTAAAATCTCATGAACATTGGCACGATCAAGGAGGTAGCATATAAGATATGCCACCAATCTGGAAGGTCTTCTACACAAACCGCTACGAGTACATGTCCTACTATGTGAATATAGGTGTCGAGGTCGAACATAGCAGTCCATCGTTTGATTATCGGTCATTGATGTATACCATTAACAGACATGAGATCACCCACCAATAATGATAATGGGAATCAAGGTACTAGAGTGAAAACTAATAAGTGTGAATAAATGTGTTGAGGTTGAACACTTGAGAGGATCCATCGATCATGGGACATTGATGTATTCCCAAAAACTGTCGATGGTGAGAGAACCTGCCACTGATGACTACAAGTCTCAAGGCACTAAAAAATGACTCTAGATTCCAATCCCAGAATAAATGATCTGGAGTCGATGGGCTGAAATCCGCTGGAAGGAGGGCATTAAAGCATCCCCCATCATTGAACACGAGGTACTCAGCAAAGCTGTATAATGTGGAAGGACTCAATCATAAGATGCACGAACCACTAACTGTACCGGGAATTGCTGACTCAGGTTTCAACTTCCTTCAAATAAGAGCATAATGACGAATGGTCACTGAATAAAGGAAACATAGACTCGATATATAAAACTGGGACATATCTGCGACACATGAGGTATCGACAGAGGCTCCATGGGAACTCGAAGCTTAACCAGTCGGTGGAAATAAACTCTGATAAAATGATTACAGCTCCTATTTGTCAGTGTAGACATGATACCTGAAATCGGCATGAACGGGTCAATCCAACGGCTGAAACGGTACTCAAAAAGGTCTCCTACGTCATAAATTAGTCCAAAAACACTCCAAAAGGATTAGAAATGGTCCAAACTATAGGAAAGGGGGTAAAAATTTTCAAAATTTTGAAAAATTTCTATAAATAGTAAAAAATTCAAAACATTATAAAACATTTGAAATTTTTACCCATTTGAGCTCAAAACTTCCACAGCGAATTCCAGGAGATCCAGCCGGCGGAATCCAGTACCGTTTATTCCAGGTACTTACCCATGCTCTACTCTTTCATTTTGATGCAAATTTTGTCAAATTCCATGGTGTATTTAGGTTTCTAGGCCATTCTAAGATACACACCACAACCCATGTGGAAATTGAGGGTTTTTTCACGTATAGGGCTCAATATACGTGAAAAATTCCCTCAAAGTCATGTACATATGCGACTGTTTGGCAAACAGTCACGTATGCAGCTGCGCTCAATGATTTTTAAGTATTCTAATGGACAAAACTCAAATTTTATGTGCAGGATGGCCCTAGAATGGAGAGAATGTGAACATGGTGATGTAGAAGAGGTAGTAAGGGCAGATCTAATGGCTCAACAAGCGTTACGTGCATGTGGGATTTACAAATTTTGGTGTCTTGGTGGCTTAAGGGCCAAACCAGGACTATTGTAGATGTTAGTGGACTACTGGGATCTAGACTCAGAGTCATTCCAGATAGACAGGATATCCCTCACCATAGAAGTGGAGGACATATACTTTATTACTGGACTTTCCTGACGGAGGGAAGTGGTGAACCTACGCTCTCGCAGGCCCAGAGGTGGCCTGACTATAGATGAGTACATTGCGGTGTACTACTATCCAGACACGGAGAAGGTGGGGAGTCAGATCCCAACTAACTCCATACAGGTGCTGGGCCTAAAGGCCATCCTACTAATATTGGGCAGGATAGCAAGCTTGGCTTCACTCCACTAGGCCTCGTAGCCTCTGATGTTCTATGCAGTGGAGTGTATGAGACCCACAGTATATGATTGGAGCACTACACTACTGGGCAACATGAAACACCAGCTTAGTGAGTGCAAGATGGGAAGAATGCGAAACTTTGGTTTCACCAGCATACTAAGCACATTTTTCTTTGAGCGTGTTCCAGGATTGAGCCCTAGAGTTGATGTTCCTCTACATGGGGTTCGAGATCTAGCCCAACGGCATTGGGCGGATGTGATGCGCAGATTGGGTGGAGGTGGGGTGTTCAACCCCTATCCAGTTGATTTCTTTCCGTGGTGGTGATGATAGATAGTTTCCATCGATGACTAACCCTATGCAGGGATAGATTTCTGGGGAAACCCGGACATGCCACTACCACCAAGATCGGTATACGGTGACATAGGTAACGAATCTTGATCCCCTTTTTAAAATTTTTGAGTGATTAAATTTTTTTATGTTTTCTGATTATGTGGAATCAAAAGACATGTTTTTGGCTGACAATACATAGTGACATCTACCATATGCATGCAGATGTGGGACCACAATGGCTTGAAGTCTTCCCTCATCATAGATGGAGGGGAAGAGGAGACGATATCATGGGTGTGGATGCGTAGCGGACGCTCCAAAGCATTCATACCAACTTTGTGAGACTGACACATAGAGTACCCATGGCACAAGTCGAGGACTTGCCTAAGGCCATGCAGCGCCAGGTGGTGGGTGTACCACGAGCATGGGTGCGTTTATTTCGACGGATAGCTAGAGCCGTAGTGACATTCCATGATCACAACCCCCCTCCTCCTCCATAGGCTTAGATGCCTGGGAGTGATACATTTTGTACTACCATGTATTTATATTTTGGTGGCTCGAGAGCCCCATTTTTGTATCATGACACTATGTATTACCACATTTTGGATGTTTATAAAAACTTTTATGATGATCGATTTATTTATTTACATGTGTAAAAATTTCTATTTGTGATGAGGTTATTGTGTATGAAACAAATGCCAATCTAACATGTAGTTAGCATATGAGTCAGCAACTTGATTATTAATTCTTAGAACATGTATGTATGTTAAATTGTCAAATTATCATTCTAATAATATCACACGTAAGAATATTCTTAATAATGTCAGATCTGTAACATGGTACAAACCATTAAGCTATGACACTACTAACTCTAAATCAAGATGTACCTCAAGAGAGATAATGCCATGTAAAATGGTATCCCATAGAAGCTCAATAATGACACTATACTCAGCAACATTGTTTGAAGATGGCCGTAGACATATGCCTCCTGAAGATAATACCTGACCCATAGGAGTATAAATCACCCAAGCAACAGATGCTGAGTGTTGAGTGTGACGGCTCGCACCATCCGTGAATCCTATGAAGGTGGAAGATTCCATTGACATCTGCCAAAAGAGATAGAAACTAATCACAAACCCGATCACCATAAGAAAAAGACCTACCTATGCAAAACTGTACAATAATATACAATAACCAGCCTTGGCTGAAAATCATGCATAGTACTTTTTGAGATAGAGCCCATTTCTAGGCTCCGCCAAGGTCGTTCCCTCATAATCCACTAACTCATAAGCGCCCTTCTCTAACACACGTTTGATGATGTAAGGACCACGCCACATGGGGTTAAACTTTCCTACCCCCAAGGGTTCTTTCGATTAATCCCACAAAAGGACCAATTCTCCCTCACTAAACCTCCTTGGATGGATAGACTTATCATACTAGACCTTTACACGATGCTTATTTACTTCTAGATCCACCAAGGCATCTTGACGCTGCTCATCAAGTTGCTCTAGGTGGACTAAACACTCCTCCAATAGGGAAGTGTCTGATAAGAGCTCTATGGCTAGCTTCAAAGAAGGAATCTTGCATTCAACCGACAATACCAACTCTACTCCATGTACAGGTTGATATGAAGAAAAACCCGTGGCAATATTAACAGTGGTTCTATAAGCCCACAAAGCAGGATATAACATAATGTGCCAATTATTCTTGCTTTGTGCGATGGTTTGCTGGAGAATGGATTTGATTGATTTTTTCACTGATTCTACCTGTCCATTCGCTTGAGGGTAGTAAGAGGAGGAAATCTCTTGTTTATACCCACATTGATGCCAACTCTTCCATCATACGTTCTGAAAGTGCGAGCCATGGTTAGTGACAAGCTCTTTCGGAATCTTGAACCGAGTAATAATCTGGTTGAATACGAAGTGCGCAGCTGTCTCACCATCATATTTAATTGTAGGCATAGCCTCATCCCATTTCGTGAAGTAGTCGATAGCCACTATGATATGATGATCCTCCCCAGCTGAAGCTGGGTTGCAATCCATAAAATCAAGCCCCCACTTAGTGAAGGGACCAGCGGTGATGATGGGATGTAACGGGGCAGGTTTTGAGTGCATATTACGTGCAAACACTTAGAAAGGATGGCACATCTTGACCGCTTCTACACAATCCTTAAATATCGATGGCCAGATATAACCCGCTCTTAAGATTTTTTGGGCTATAGAAAGACCAGATAAATGACCACCACATGCCCCTCCATGGCAATCATTCAGCACTACCTCATCCTCTTCATGAGTCAAACAATAACGTAAAATGGAATCTACCCCACGGCGGTACAAAGTGCTATCCACTATGAGGTAATTCTTAGACACATGATGTAACCGTCATCGTTCATCTTGTGAGAGGTGAGTAGGGACCTTCAATATTTGTAAATATATAATAATATCCCCATACCATGGGTCTAAAGTTGATATTAAGAAGATGTGCTCATCGATAAACATATCTTCATAAACCAACTCCTCGGCCTCGCTTGGTAAATCCGATATAAGCTCCCTAAAAATTAATGATTTCTTCGATTTTGACGAAACAAACTCAAGATCGAATTCTTGCAAGATGACAATCCATTTATTATATTTTCCCCAATCATCCTTTGAGTGAGGATGAATTGAAATGGATTGACATGGGCTACAACCAAGGTCTGGCGAAGGAGAATATAATGTCTCAACCGTTGAACCGCATGTACAGTAGCTAAGGAAAGCTTCTCAACATGGGAATAATGGATCTCCGCATCAATAAGATTTCAGCTCATATAGTATATGACATGCTCTTGGAGCTCCTCATCCTCTTGAACCAAAACCATACCAATCGTCTCCATGGACGTGGCCACATAAAGTAAAAAATCATGCCTATAGTCTGGGGGACTAATCACCGGGGCTGATGCTAGGGCTTGCTTGAGCACATCAAAGGACTCCTAGGCTTGCTCATCCCAACAAAAGGTGGTGTCCTTCTTCAAAAGATGCATAAAGCCTCTAGTCAAATTGGAAAAATTAACAACGAATCTCCATAAGAAGTTTTCCATGCCTTGCAAACATTGAAGATGGTGAATGTTTTTTAGGGGAGACAACTGAAGTATTGCCTCAACCTTCAAAGGGTCGACTCTTATACCCTCTTTAGAAACAATGAATCCTAATAAGCGACCAGACTTCACACAAAAGATGTACTTGTGAGGATTTAACCTGACCAAATAATGGTGGCACCTTTCGAATACTAATCTCAAATGATAGGAATGACGCATTATCATACGAGAATGAGCAGCAAGGTCATCCAAAAATACTTTGATAATCGATATGAGCTCATGGAAGATCAAGGTCATAGCCCACTAAAAAGTAGCTACGGCGTTCTTAAGGCCAAAAGGCATTTTTCGATATGCAAAGGTTCCCCAAGAACAAATAAATGTAGTCTTATGTTGGTCCTCAGGTTTAATTTGTATCTGATTATATCCAGAAAATCCATCCATAAAGGAAAAAACCTCGCTACCCACACACTCATCCAAAATATGATCAATAAATGGTGTGGGGAAATTGTCCTTAGGACATGAATTATTCAAATCACGGAAATCAGTACATATGCGGATCACTCTCTGATTTTTATCAACCGAAATGGGGTTTGAAACCCACTCCATGAAGGGAATGGGATACATAAAACCAGCTTTCAACAGTTTCTCTTTCTTTGCCTTAATCGCGGATGCTTTCCTAGGATTCACTGCACGCAAGCATTGTCAAACAGGCTTAGCATTGGGATAAGTCTTAATATCGTGTTCAATAATGCAAGGGTTGATACCTGGCATTTCATCGTAAGACCAAGAAAAGATATCATGAAATTATTTAAACAACTCGGTGTATTCTTAAATCTCAGCATGGGAACATTCTGCCCAAATATAGACATTCTCTATCCTTCCAGGATCACGAGAGATATTGATAGGAATTGTTGGAGATATATTTCCCATGTTTCCATCAGCCATCGGACCAAGAGAGCTTAATGGAACCATGGGACTACCAATTCTCTCACTAAGAACCTCCCTAAAGTCTTCATGCTCCAAGCAGTCAAGCTCGGGAAGAAAGTAAGATCTATGATGCAACTCTTCCCATGGTGGCTCAACCCCTGACATGGCCTCAATAATTGCTTCGTCTAAAGGAAAAACACTATCGAGGAAGTCATGTGTGTGAGAATACTGAACTACCCATGCAGGTAGCACATATGGGTCCTCATCCTTCGTTCGCGAAGAGGAAGGACTAGGCTTTGAAACACACCCAATATTAACTTGATAAGCTACCATAGTTGTAGGCAATGGCACATCCATCACAATGGGCTCACTCGAAGTATTCAATGTATAAAGAATCCAAGGATCTTCCATATGAATCATGCAAAAAGACACCGATCTCACAGATGTCAAAGCCTCACCGGAACTAGACCCTACCATAAGGATAGGTGCAGGACAACTAAAGCTTCCCATGAGGGATGGATACATGCCCACACCCACACTCCCAGTTTCCAGCTAAGAGTGTTCTATAATCGGGATCGAAGCTCCTGAAGATGTAGTAACTGCTAGATTCTTGAATGACATTTGGTCAATCGTAACTATCTTCCCATTAAATGGAAAGCATACAACATGAAATAGTGAAGAAGCTATGGCTTGCATACTGTACATCCAATTCCTACCCAGCAAGAGATTGTAGTCAAGGGGCACATCAACCACCTTGACCTATATCGCAATGGTCTTCCCTTCCAAAAGGACCTTAAGGGAAGGAAGGATCCCGTGCGGCCTAAACAATCTCCCATCAAATGCAGTTAACATGGTAGCATATTTAGACAACTCAGGGGAACCTAAACCCTTCCAACATGATAAAGACATCACAGAAGTAGTAGTGCCTTCGTTAATCACAGTGCGTTTGATGGTCATGTTGAGACATTCTACATGAATCAAAAGAGACACATAGTAAGGCAAGCAAGGCTGAAGTCCTGCGGTTTCAAATTTAATCACAGAGGAAGAATTATCATCATTCACACCAAGGGTAGAAAGCAAATCCTTCCTTTGTGAAGGACAACTCTGAAGTACTTCTAGTGCAGACATTGCACAAGGAGTGTGGACCAAATCCTCGACAACAGAATAGTTCTGGGCGGCTCGGGCATTAGGATTGTGCCCTGAACACTTAAGGACTCCCTTAGGAATGCGAGGTGAAACTTCAGGTTTATCCACAGGTTTTTCAATATGCAAAGGAGTCCCTCGTGGATCAGGTTCCTTTCCTGGGTTGGGTTGTGACGAACCATAGTCCTTCGCATGGGTCACAACTTTTGTAGCATGCACCATGTTAATGCAACCATGACCACTACCCTCTAGTGGATCTTGATCACCACCAGATTGATCATGGTTCCTCGAGTTCATGTTTTGATTGTGAGTCAAAGGGTTAGTCAGACAGCTGGGCCCTGTGCTAAGAATCTCGAGGCTTCGTCGATACTAGTGCACAAGTAAGTGAGGTGATCTTCCTTACACAAATTGCAAGGAAATTTAACCTTACGTTTAGCTTGCTTGTCCCCCCCTGCATTACGGGCATTCTTGTCATTATTATTAGCATTTTCATTCCTATTCCCACCCTTATAATTGTTCTTACCCTTCTTTTTATTCCTTCCGGGTTGCTGGTTACCCTTCTGGTCCGACGATTGCACTGAAAGCACACTTGCCATTTAGGTGGGTTGAGACGAAGCCGTGGCTTGTCCTAAAGCAGATTGGTTGATTAACAATTGACTGACCTATTTCACAACCAAATATGTAATTTTAGCACTCGCACAACCAACAATGCCATCGGCATGTGGTCCAGGTTTAACTTTGGGGTCGAAACTAGAACGTGGAGCAATGGGAATGATCTCATATAACAAATCAGATTGAGCATAAATCAAATCCAGTTCCTGCACCCTAAAAATGGCTTGTTCCTCATTTTTCACTTCCGATGTAGAAACATCCTTCACTATATAAGGCAATAACGACTTAAGGAACCATTCAAGGAGGAATTCTAGTGGTATAAAGGCTTTAATCAACCTCTTCCATCTACACCACTCTTGGATATGGTCCGAGATATCTGTGGCTTTATCCTGCTGAAATGTTGACAAGAGTTCCGTACCAACGTCGTAACACACTGGTAGCTAGAAGTGGTTAAGAAAATTCATTGCTAGGTCATTGAACAAAGTGAATGCTCCCCTAGGTAGCTCTATATACCATTTCGCAGTAGGCCCTGTAAGGGTGCGTTGAAATAGCCTTAAACAGATTGAATCCTGGTGTAAGGAATTTGAAGAGTACCATAGGTGAAAGGTAGTAACATGTTCACTCAGATCCTCTCTTGTTTTGCCCTCAAATTTGGGTATGTCCGAGGGAAGCTTAGTAGGGACAGTCGGCCTAGCCGGGTCATTAGCTACAGGATCGTTCTTCATTCTCGACAAGTCAGGAAGATTTAGCGATGTGAGGAAAGGGAGCCTAGGATGAGTAGGTCAATGGACTTCTCCCTAATAGTTCTAATTCACATAGGTCTGATTACCATAACCACCATGGCCTTGGCCATAGTGCCCTACTCCCGTTTGACCCATACTGTGGTGTACCTTAACTATTCGGAGCTACAAAGCCATAATTTGGAGAGTAAGTGGGTTGTTGATACCCATACCCATAAGGTGAAGAACCCTATCCATACTGTGTCCCATAATAAGGTCCATAAGTCATCGCATGAGATGTCCCATGAGACACTCCGTAAGTAGGGATGTACACTCCGGAAGTAGGAATATACATTCTGGAAGTAGGAATACACACTCTGGAAGTAGTAACATGACCTCCCAAAACAACAGGAGGTACTTGAACCTAAGACACAACTGGTCGAGTAACCGCAGTACGAACATGACTCATAGCAACATTTCGGCCTGAAGGACCACGTGAATGAGGTGGAGGGTGAACATTCGAAGAACTAGGGATAGAGGATGAATGGACTTGTGTAATTATGTACGTTTTGTTCCCTATAGTCACTTGTCTTGGATCTGGTATCCTAATAGGATCACTAGCCCTAGGCCTAACAGGAATATATGATGTAGCTTCCACCGCCGGGATGGAAGGTGCAATGTGACTTGTGCTCCCAAACATCTCCACATAGTAAGGAATGAGAGTGTCCCCAGGCATAGTGTTAGGCTCAAACTCAGACTCGACATGAAATTCCAAATCATGTGTGGAAAAACCAGACATACCATAACTACCATAACTAGTGCTCACGGGTTCAAAATGAGTCTCATCATCTTTCGGCATTCCATACTTGCGATGCGTCAATGGGGGATCAACACTAGAGTAAGTAGGTATATCATGAAAAGTACCTATCTCAGAAATTACAAGACCTAACTCAGTCAAATCAGGTGAAGGATCATAGTTAGGAGTAAACTCCCCATCTTCCACTTGAATGGGAGAAGGTGGTTCAGGAATACCTTCAACATGGTCTCCCATTGTGTGTGAATCAATGTGTGAAATAGTCCACCTAGACTATCTATTTCTCTCTCCCGAAGGAGGAGGAGAAGTAGAAGGAAAAAGTCCTGCTAAACGATGAGAACGGTGAGGAGCCACACCCGAATCCACAATGACTCAAAAAATATAAAAGACTCTCTAATTACGCAAACCCTAGGCAAGTTAACGTGCACAGAGCATACACCAATAAAATATAAAGCCAAACACAAGCAATCAAGGATAGGATAAGTGAGCTCCTAAATGAAGTAGGTATGTCTCACCTAGGAGAGGCTTGAGACTCACATACACAACAAGCAGAGGTACGTAACCAATTATTGTGGCCCTCAACTTCAACGCGTAAAGCGACTGTGCTGTCTGACCCCAACCTGGTGTTGCAGCTACAACATTTTCCCAAAATTCAAAAAATTTCGGGACCCTCCTTTTGCTTATATTGGTTTGATTTTCTTCTTTGATTTGATCTAATGATTCTTCAAAAAGACTTTTTATAATACTTGAATTGATCCACCACTTTTGTAAGTTTATCATTGCCTTTGAATGCATTTTCAAGTGTTTGAATCGGAAGTTCATTTGCTTGTGCTCCTGTCATTGCGGAGAAATAGCAATCTTTAGCTTCAAAATTTTTCTCCGATGCGTTTTGTCTTAATCGGCTAACTTTTGGTTTCACGTCAGAACGATTTTCTTCTACATTATCCGCAATTGCAGAGGGTAGACTGCGAAGTCTCCCGATTATTGGTTGACTTATCAAACCCCGCTTTGTTGTTTCGTCGATCCTTTAGTTTTGGGGTTTATGTCGTTGCGGCTGCAGAAAGCACTATCTTTCCGGTCATTTAGTTGATTTTCCACCGATTTAGACCTTGCCTACTTCGGAATGTAATGTCCTTTATGGTTCTGCCGTTGCAGCTCCTTTTTCCCCTATCGCTCTGATGTTTAGTCTTGCGAGCTCCGATGCGGTATTGACTCCTGTATCTTGGTGGTTATCTTATTTGTTTTACCACTCGACATTGCAGAAGGAGTTGTTCTTGTGACCTCCAATATTTTTGTTTTCGTCGTCCGGTTTTTCTCCTGCCGCTTGTGGTTGACCATATATATATATATGGGGTTGAGCATTTCGATTATTCTATTACTATTTGGACTGTCGTGCACTGTCGTTCGCTCAAGTTCGCTAGGACCCCCGTTGTCGGTGTATCCTCATTTCCAGGTGGCTCAACCATGGAACCTTAACAGTCCTCTTCCCGCCGGTCATGCAGCAGTGCCAGGTAGGCTCTTATTTGCATTATCCTGTTCCGTTTGAGCGTTTTGTTGATTTTTCCGTGGTTAGGTTTTTTTTTTTCGTGGCCGTTTTCCCTTGGCCCTGTTGTTTACATGCATATATAGTGGGGACTTTTATCGTAATTGTCAGTGGGGGCATTTTGGCCCACAGGGTAGTTTCCCTCCTTGACCATTATGTGTTTCGACCCTACGCTTGGTGGTTGGGGAGATTGGTGCAGACGACCGTTACGCTGTCTGCACCATTCTGCCCCGTATTATGATAGGTCGGTAGGAGAAGGTTTTTTATGGCCTCCCCGTGTGAGTATTGGACTGGTTTCCCCCTCTTATGTTTCCCGCATCCTCAAACCATGCCGCGTTTACCCTGCTGCTTTGAAACGACCCAGTCCACAGTTAGTTTCAAACCCGAGCCGGTGTGGGGAAGTGCAACACCGCACAGCTTTATCTTGACCATAGATTGTGCAGACAGTGTTTTTCCTGAGAAGCACACCGTTAAAAACTTGAATAATTTCCCCTGTTATTCCATGCAGCACGATGACCATGGCACTCACAGAGAGCCCGAGGTCTCTTCACTTTAATGTAGATTTTGTTTCCCACTAGAGATTTGTGGATGAAACTATTTTTAGTATTAGACAGAAGTGTTAGCCTGCACATCTTTGCTTCATTTAATAAATTTCCATCATGTTAAACACAAATGAGGTAAAACACTGCACACTATTGTCTCAATGTTTGCAACTTATCCAGAAATGGCTTAATGATTATAATTTCATATATGACAGGAATATTTCGAACTCAAAATTTCAAAGAGGCAAAAGAAGAAGGCCCCTATGGTCAAAGAGGAGCCCGATGTGGAAATTATCACCAAAACCGNCCCCGCTACCCCAAAAACAAGAAATACCTGAAAAAATGTGATGATGATGTCATCATCACGTTTTTTCAGGTATTTCTTGTTTTTGGGGTAGCGGGATCCGTCAATAGTATGCAGTGTGGGTACTCGTTGGATGCGGAATCAAATTCCGCATCCAACGAGCTCTCCCAATCGAAATTTGAGTAAAAACACAATGAGATATGTCGAAAATACGAACAAAAAAAGTAGTTTTTTTTAATGACAAATATGCCAATTCAACCATTATGGTTGACTTATTTTATTGAAATTCTATTGGTTCTTGAATTCCAACTCACAAAAACTTATTTTGGCACGTTTTCTTATAAGGACCATTTTAGACCCCAAATTTCCTCTAATGGTATATTTATGAGGACACCAAGTGTATAACTGGTGTAGATCCTGAGTACCAATGGGGAGTCATCTATAGGTTGATCATGCACCGAGAGGTGCCTGATATAGGCTTTGAGGAAGAAGGCATATACGAAAACATAGAAAGGTATTCACTGATGAACATTGCTACAAGACCAGAGCTCTTCCCATGCTCTGAAGTCATTGGTTGGATTCTACCTCGGGCAAATGCAACCACCATGATCCTTGAGAATGCTGACAAACAAGGCTATGCTTCCTATAGCCCAGGATATGTATCCCTGGCCTACCACCTGCCAGAAGCACAAATATTTTTGTCTGACGATTGGTTGAGAAACATCAGAATGGACCTCATTGAGACCCTCAAGAGAATTCTGTTGCCTGGAAGAAACTTTAGAACCAGGCCGACGGGAGAATATGACACAGCAAGCTTAAGGACCCCATACAAGTTCATCTCCTTAATGCTCAACAAAAATTTTGGAAGAGCACATGGAAAAAGCTTCAAATTGGAGTGGATGCCAATTATTTTTTATGTTGTGACCCAGGGGACCATTTTCAACTGGGCCAACATAGTGTCAAATAGTCTTTTAGCCTGTATGGCCTCAGCTTTGGGAGGAGTGTCCCAAAAGAGGTCAGAATTTTACATGAGTTCCATACTCGTTGATTGTATACTATGCAATCAACCTTTCCCTGACCTAAGGTGCATCTGGGACAGGGAGAGGATTCCTGTTTACTCTGCATACAAGCCACTATGGGCTCACAAGTACCACAACCACTACAGGGAGGTCTGTGAACATTTTATCATGCCATTGTATACTCTCATTTTCCTAAAATAATGTGATTGCATGTCAGAAGAGGCATTGCAGGTAATTGAAGAATATGTGGATTATTATATGACTGAGGATGGGCTCTACTTCAGAATGTTTGGAGGTTCCAGATCACCCTCCCTATTACCCAAATATGCCACAGACTACATCATTCATAAAGAGGCAGTTAGGCAAGTCTTCCTGGATGGCATAGGGAGCTTTTTATTTGAACATAAGAAGGCTTCCTATCCCCCATTCCCTTTCAAGTTAGGGAGTTATAAGTTTACCAGAGTAAAGAAAGTAGATGAGTTTGTGGAAGAGTTGGATAGGTTTCATTTTGGTGAAATGCCCTTCCACAGAAATGACTCCCATAGCAAAGTGGTTGAACACTGCAAAGAGAACAACGTCCATTTCGAATACACTCGCCATTGGGACAGAGAAGAGTCCGTCTTCCACAGTGCATTGAACATCACAGCCTTGAGGAAAAGGTTCAAAAAGAAGATCAACACCAAAGGTGGGAAGGGGCAGGATGAACAAGCAAAAGCCGATGAAGAAGCCAAGAAAAGAAACAAAGAAGCCCAAAGGTTATCCCAAGAGGCTGAAGGATGGCTGAAGGGAGAAGAGGAAGAGAAAATAAAAATCTACACAATAGGTAGCCAGGAAAGCAGAAGAAGATGCAAGAAATGAAGAAGAAGAAAGGAAAAGGAAGCTTGATGGGGAGCTTCAGAAACAGGAGGCAGAAAGGATGAAGCTGACCCAGACAGCGATAAAACAGTCAGCCTCTGACACAGCTGACATTCAGACCCAGGAAATGGAGAACCCTGAGGTTCAGGACCCAGAAGTACCTGCTGTTAGCACACCTAGACAGTCTATGGTCCCTACACTTAAATTTGTCCCCTTTGAACAGAAGCTAGGGGAAGAAATCCTTGATTTTAATACTGTTTTCTATGACAAGGAGAGAAACAGGATAGTGAAGAGAACTGAAAAGAAGGTTGAAATAGGAGGTCTATCCGAGAATATGATAATGGATACAACCGTTGTATATGGAACTATCACGTACCCCAATTTTGTAAAATAATGTTAATTGTTTTAATTATATTTCCTGAGACATTATGTTAAATTTAATGCTAAAGTAGGAACTGATGACTCAGCAGAGTCAAAAGAAGTGGAATGTAATTCTGAATATTTTATTATTAATAAATAAATGTGGAGACAATAGCATGGGAGAGGTGTTAATAAGAGGTTACTCGTCAAATTGGTGGATGGAACTAGGTGGAGGGAAAAAGACAAGTGGCAGCATCCTCAAACACTTCCTAAGTTGCAGGTGGCAACTTCCCTATATTTGGGGTCATGATCCCCCAAGAAAGTGGGATCAGAGCAGGTGGCTCACTAAATGACAACTAACCCAAAAATACCTAGGAAATATTTTAAAAGTACCCAATGAATAGAGCTGAGGTTGCTCAGATATTTTCGAGAGAAGAATCATTCAGGTGGAATGCTTTTCAGGAAATTCATTGGGGAAAAAGGGAAAAAGAGTAAGGAATTTGTCTGAGAGGAATGATGTAGTAACTTGGTCTATTACAGCTTGTTAGCTGGGAGAACTTACTGATAAGTTCAGAATTGATACTGAGTTTGAAGACTGGTATTTGACTATTGCTGCACCTATTTCCAGCCAAGGAGAACAGAACAAGCTCGGGGATCGTGAGGAGTCGTTGTTTGAGTGCTCTCCAGGAGTTGGTAGGGAGGAACAACCTCCCATTGTTGTTGTTGTCCCAGTTCCAGAACAGGTTCTGCCATCTATTAAATCCTGGTTTTAATATCTATTTATGATTGAATGTTAGATTTGTAGTTTATGGTATAATAAATTAGATGGATTAGTAATTAAATGTTCTCAGTTTATTTTGTAACAAAATATTTTGATGAGAATTACAACCCCACCTATGTTTTTCCACATCTGGAATGACCAGACCGTCCTCCAGCATAGGGGTGAATTTACAAATAAAATTAGTATGATGAAAACACAGAATAGTATGTAATGGAATAATAGAGCAGTTTCTTTGGGTTGTTTTTCAGAAGAAATATCTTGGTATCAGGAGTAGCATTACTCCGTACAGAAAATTGTTAAGTCTTTTAGAACAGAGAAATAAATTGAATTGTTTACTGATAATATTATGTACCAGTAGAGAAAACAGTTCTTGATACTATAGTTACTATTAGTAACCTTATTTACCTATTTGATTAATCAAGGAAAAAGTATAATAGTTAACTAGAGTAGGATTAAGTTGAATAAGGATGCTTACAGCCTACTTCTTTACAGTTTTATTACTGCAAGTATAATATTCAAACCAACGAAGATTAGCTAGAATCTCTATTTATTCCTACAGGTATTTTAGTATAGCAAAAATTACTTTTGAAAAAAAAAATTATATGTTTTCATTTATTCCTGTTCTACTTAATTAAGCTCAAATAAAAACATATAACTATTAACCTATACTATTTAAGCTATTAACAGTGTAGAACTTGTTTAGTTCTTTTACATTCTTTTCTTTATAAACATTAAATTGTAATATAATACAAAAAGTATTTCTACAGTGTAATTAATACAGTAAGTATAAGAACTCGATAACAACAGGTTATTTTATTCTACAAGTATAAATAAAACAAAGAACTAATTACTATTTTTCCTATATACTTACAAATGAAACTAATATAAATAACAAGGAAATTAATAGTACTTCAGTTAAGGTAGCAACGTTATTATAATAAATAATAGTTACTACCCAATCATTTATTTTATAAAGATAGCATTATCAGGTAATTACAGTAATGCCTTAAATTTATTCTTGTAAACCAAAATTTTAATATAGATTCTGTACTCCATAATTACTAATAGTTACATAGTAATTCTCTTTTATACACCCATCCATTCCATTCTGAAGGGTAACAATTTTTCGTAACAATTTATCTTTAAAAAAATACATTAAGTTAAATACATAAACTTTGTACAGAAAATATTAGCATTTAATTATAAAAATACTACGGATAAAGAAATCAAGTATATTATCACACAAGATATCATCAACAGTATAGAATGCTTGACTTATCGAGCTTAACAAGTATTGTAAAACTTAACTAATAACCCCACAGTTACAAAAAAGTATTACAACTTAATTAACAATGAATTTGTAGAAGGGGGTGTGCGTATTTCTCTTACTGTCGAATTAGGGTTTAACCCTATAAATCCAAATTATACAAGTAAATCAACAACTATGGAGCCAAGATAGTATTTTACTCACGGCCGTATTATAAATTAATATAAATAAGCATTCAAATTTCAATACTGTAAGTAAACAAAGAAATATAGAAAAGAAAATTAGTATTAATACTTATATAATAGACTCAGGGTGAAAACCCTGTAGAATTTATAATTACAGCAGAAGTAAGGAGTCGAGGGTTATAAACCCTTTTTCAAGTCAGACTCATAGCCTCAATTATTACACAGTACTTAACCACAAAAAGAAGCTAATTTATACAATCTCAGTCGAAGCCGGAGCACCCTCGCACAGCGCAGGGCATATTCAACTACCTTAAGTAACAAACAAGTTAACCGAACAAACTGAAGTTGAAAGGGTTACAGGCCTCAATGTGCCAACACTCGAAGGTCCTAAAGGAACCCCACAAAGAGAAAGTGCCATGGTTTAACCAGGCTTACCAAGAACTGATGACTGCTGCTCAATCCTTGTGCTAAAAGCCGCGCAGAAGGGAGGGCCAAGACCTGTAACCATGAAGAGAACAATAATATTAGAAGTTATAACCTGGGTAATGAGTTTATGGTTAAAAACAAAATAGTAAAAGCAAAGAAAAAATTACAGTATTCATAATTGATCTTTTTATGGAGGCGCGACCACCAGCAATAGAAATACAACCATCAACGTGATGTGGTAACCCTACTGCAGGAAGGGAGAAGAAGATTAACACACAACAACACCCAAATCGTAGTACAGCAGGACAAGCCTTAGAACTTCACTAAGGGAGGAGGTTATCTCATACAAGGGTTCGGGTTCAATCTAGCATAACAGAGAAAAACCTGAGGGGAGAATAGCCAACGGAGGACCAACAGCAACGTATGGAATGGCACTGCTAAGATGTGAGAGAACGAGCCACGAGAAGAGAACGAGCTGGAGGATATCGTTGCAGAGGAGAGGCGACACAAGGGTGCACCAGCACCATCGCAGAGCAACAGGAGCCAAAGGAGAAGGAGGTAATGTGAGCTAGGGTTTTTCAACGGCTCTTATAACAATGTAGTACATGGCTATGGTAATGCCACGATAGCCCAGTAAATATTTGACGAGCAGTGGGTTATGTGTATAGTTCTAGCAAACATCTCACTGGAAGAATGATTCCCAATCATTCTTTTAAATCAATGGTTATCCATAGTCCTTGTGCAAAGTCCATCAAACTTTTACGCTGCATGCAAATAATGAAGTGTTCATTATTATTAACCCTAGATTTGGTAATCATCGAAATCATGGGAATTCTTATGACAACTCTTTAACATATAAAGTATGGTTTTATGTAGTCCAAACTATTCTTTTATTTCATGGCAAGATTTTGGATTATAACCCTTTTATTAAGGTAAGTATTTTTTTTCATTTCACCATAGCTTATAAAGGTTTGTAAAGGAGGCAATTCCTTATAAAGTTGTAAAACATAAATTAAAAACATAACTATAATTTGATCATAGTTTGGTTAAGTTATTTTAGGTCTCTTATTTCATACCTTATACTTTTCTTATGCAGTATGATCTTATGCATAATGGACTTTTAGTTCAATCAACTTCTAACATTAAAATAAAAGTATACGTTGGAAGATTATAAGGAGGTTTATAGTGAGAAACTATGCCAATGGTCCTATTGTCCATAGTCATCCAAATGGCTTAACTATTTTGGATAAAATAGTAACATTTGGTAGAAGGATACAAGAGAAGAGTAGTAACTACTATGTAGTGATAGCTCTTGCTTAAAGTATTATCCTTAATCATAATTTATGACTTGATAAAGTTAGGCCACATTTATTATCTAAAAGTTTAACCACAATGAACAGATAGGCCTTAAAAAAAAAGATTTAAGAAATGCAATCTTTTATGAAATATAGTCCCTTAAGGACTTGTCCCATTGTAAACATAAAGGGGATAGGATAAAACCTGTTCAGTAAGATATATATATATTGTTAAAGATAAGCTTCAGTTATCTTTGAAAATAGTTGATGAGTGAATAAGAACTCTATGCATTAACATTAGTATAGTTTTCTTAAAAGGCAGCTCAAAGCAAAGTTGTAAGCTCTTTTAAAACTTCAGAGTTTGAAAATAAAAACAGTAATACCTAAACCTTCTATCAGTTTACATTTACTAAGTAACATATTTATATACGAATGAAACCATACTATGGATTGTATAGCTCTGCTACTCTTACTCTATTATAAAGAAGTCAGTAAGACATTTTCATACATCACGACTAAAATAGATTTGAAATAGTTTCGAAATCCATTAAGAACCATAAAATAATTCTTCTAACAGAAGACCAGTTATTAAATGTACCTTGACAAGCGTTGGAAATGGTATAACATTTGTCTATTTTACTGAGCTTTTCGTTTGTGACGAATTTGTATTTAAATTATTTAGAATTGTGACAAGCAGCACCAACACCTCTTACCTGTAATCTGTAAGAACAGGAGAACTTTCTGCATTAGCTCGAAAGCTAAGTAAGCCCAGTTTTGCATGACAGTTTCACCTTGTGATCGCAAAGAAAAACAAAGTCAGTAAACTAAAAAGAACTATTCTATGGTTAAACATAACCAACAGATAATTCAGATAATCAATGCGGTAATATATATAACTAATTAAATGATTAGTTAACTTCATTTATTCTAATGATATGTTAAACTACTAGTGACTGCATTCATTGAAATTATATGCATTTAAAATTTTTTAAATTTTTCAGAAAATTTGGGGTTATGACATGTGGTATCAGAGCATGGTTCAAATACTAGGCCTTGGTGTGGCCCAACTAGTTTCCACAGAATAGTAAAATAATGTAATAACCTATATTATGTTTTATGTAAAGAACATAAAATTTCTTTTTCTGAAAACTTAACAGGAAAGTATGGAGAAACTAGGAGAATATGCTCAGGTGGAGTCTCTAGACATAGAGACAAGGCAATTGCCCAGGGAACCTATGTTAGAAGAGGTAACTGCTCACTCCTCAGAGATGTTGCAGACTGTAAAGGATTTGAGGACTGAAATGGAATCAGTCAAGAAGGACAATGAGAGCATTTTGAAGACTCGGGAAGAGCTGAACCAAATTTTGATGGAAAAGTTCCAAACTGAAGGAAGGAGCAAAAGATCAGAATATAAGGAGGTTAGTCATCAAAGAAGGTCTAAAAAGGTGAAGCTGGTGAAAACTGAAAGCAGTTCATCATCTGAAGGGTTTGGTGAACAACAAAGCTACCACACTACTAGTGACAGTAGTGAAGCTGAGTTGTATAGCAGAAAGAAGAAGTACAGACCATATGAGGAGATTTCAGGGGAGTTTAAAAAGATAAAGCCCCCAACTTTTGATGGAGAAACCGAAAAAGGGGAAGAAGCAGATTCCTGGTTATCTAGGATGAGAAAGTATTTCCATATATACAATTATTCAAATCAGCTGAAGGCAATAATGGCAATCTATAATCTCTTCGAAAAAGCAGACATATGGTGGCAAGATCTGAAGAGAGTCAAAGGTATCAGGGAAAAATATGTTAATTGGAGTACTTTTAAAAGGTACTTCAAGAAGAAATTTTTGTCCAAACAATATTACGAAGAAAGAGCTAAAGAATTTTATGAATTGAAGTTAGGTTCGATGACTATGAAGGATTTGAACAGTAAATTCTTAAGCTTGCTGAGGTATGTACCTTACTTAGTAGACGAGAAGCCTAAAGTACAGCGCTTTCTCAGTTATCTACCATATCACATCAAGGACATAATTGAGTATGATAACCCAAAGACTCTGGAGGAAGCCATGCGGAAGGCTAATTTCTGTTTTGAACATAACAAGAAGAAAGAAGGCTTAGCCAACTGGAAGGCTAAGAAAAACAACAATCAGCGTGAGTTTAAGAAGAAGAAATTTGTACCCCAGAAGAATTTCAAGAATAATAAAAACATAATTTATTCTAACAATAAGAATTTTCAGGGAAATAGAAATGGTACTTCTAATAATTCGAATAATTTCAAAGGCAAAGAAACTGCAAATAACCCTGGGAATTTCACTAAGAGCTTTGAACGAAACGAGTCTGTTAAATGCTGGGAATGTAATGGCCCACACTATGGTTCAGTTTGCCCAAACTAGAAAATTCCAGTCAGCAATATTCACACTGTACAGGAAGAAATGACCGTTGGAGAATTTGCGAAGACTATGCCCAGAATAAATGGAGCTTTGGAGAATCACCAAGCTGACTATCAGACTTCCATGGCGGAAGTGGAAGGTATGATTTACCAAACCCATGTAACCATTTTAATTGATCTAGGAGCTAGTCTTAGTTACATTGCACCTCAGATAGTGGAAAAGTGTAAATTGTCTATTGACAAGTTTGATAATTCCTGGTTCGTTCAATTAGCCACTGGGGTAAAAAATAAAGTAACCTGTTATGTGAAAGAATGTGCTTTACTTATGGATGAATTCAAAACTACAGTTAAGCTTAATGTTTTGCCACTTGGCTCATATGATTTATTGATTGGCATGGATTGGTTAGAGCAGCATAAGGTAGTTTTAAACTATTAGGATAAAACGTTTACATGCGTAAATAATAATGAACAACCAGTAATGGTTAAGGGTATTCCTAGGAAAACTGTAATCTGGTAGATTTCTACTTTACAACTTAAAAGAGCAGTTAGAAAAGGGTGTAAAGCCTATGCTGTAACTATTACAGATGAGGCAAGTAAATCTAAAATAGAATAGTTAAAAATAGAAGATATTCATGTTTTAAATGAATTTACTGACGTATTCCCAGAAGAAATTCCAAGATTACCTCCCAGGAGGGAACTAGATTTCACTATTGAGCTGGTGCCAGGTGCGGTACCTAGCTCGAAAGCTCCATATCGAATGAATATTTTAGAACTTAATGAGCTAAAATAACAGTTAAAATAATTAATAGATAATAAGTATATTCGACCTAGTGTGTCTCCTTGGGGAGCACCGGTCATCTTTGTAAAAAAGAAGACAAAACTATGCAACTATGCATAGACTACCGTCAACTAAATAAGATGACTATTAAAAATAGATATCTATTTCCCTGCATAGATGATATGTTTGATCAGCTACGTGGAGCCACGGTGTTCTCAAAGATAGAACTGAGGTCAGTATATCATCAGGTAAGAATTAAGGACGAAGATATTTTAAGACAGCCTTCAGAACAAGGTATGGACACTACGAGTTTGTCATAATGCCATTTGGGCTTACCAATGCCCCAGCGATCTTTATGTGCTTAATGAATAATATAATGCACAAATACTTAGATAAATTTGTTGTCATGTTTATCGATGACATCTTAATTTATTCTAAAATAGAAGAAGAACATAAAGAACACTTAAGGATAGTTTTACAAGAGTTGCGAGAGAAACAGCTCTTCATGAAGTTTAGCAAGTGTGACTTCTTTAAGAATGAAATCCAGTACTTAGGTCACGTAGTGACTAAGGAAGGGATTTCAGTCGATCCTGAAAAGATTCGGGCAATCGAATATTGGTCGGTTCCAAAGGACGTAATAGATGTTAGGTCATTCATGGGAATTACCGGTTATTACCGGAGATTCATTGAAGGCTTTTCAAAAATAGCTAATCCGATCACTTCCTTGCAAAAGAAATGCAAGAAATTTGATTGGAACTTAAAATGTGAAGAAAGTTTTAAGAAATTAAAAACCTTATTAACAAGTGTGCATATTCTAAGAATAGCAGATCCTAATAAGGATTTCGTGGTATGCACCGATTCCTGTAATGATGGTTTAGGCGGTGTGCTGACTCAAGAAGGGCATGTCATTGCCTATGAGTCCAGGAAGTTAAAAATTCATGAAAATAATTACACAACTTATGATTTAGAACTTGCGGCTGTTATACATGCCTTAAAAATGTGGCAACATCATTTAATAGGAAGAAACTTTATTCTAATGACTGATAATAAAGGACTGAAATATCTTTTAGATCAGCCTAACTTAAATGCAAGACAAGCAAGGTGGTTAACCTTCTTGAGTGAATATGATTTTGAAATTCAACACATAAAGGGTATGGAAAATAAGGTGGTTGATGCTTTAAGCAGAAACACAAAAATGAATTTTACAGCAGCAATCAGTACTTATGCTTTTGACTTAAATTAATAGCTTAACGAAGGAGTAAAACAGGATGAAATCTATCAGAAATTGCAAATTACAGCTAAAGAAGAACCTACAGAAAGTTTAATAAAAGGTTATAGTCTAAATAAAGATGGATTTTTATTATTTAAGGATAAACTGTATGTTCCTAATGTGCCTAAGGTTAAGTTATTGATTCTGGACGAAGTCCATAAAACACCTTACTCAGGACATCCAGGTTACCAAAAGACTGTAACCATGCTAAGAAAAGAATATTTCTAGCCTAATATGAAATCTGAAGTAGTTGAATACATTGCTAGATGTTTGGACTATCAACAAGTGAAAACCGAACACCAACATCCAGCCGGTTTGCTGCAACATTTACCCATTCCTAGTTGGAAATGGGAAGTGATTAGCTTAGATTTTATTACTGGACTTCCCAGAAATCAGAATCAAAATGACTCTATTATGGTGGTGGTTGACAAGTTAAGTAAAGCAGCACATTTCATTCCTATCAAAACTACATACAAGGCTGCCAATATAGCTGATATATTCTTAAAGCAAATTTTTCGGTTACATGGAGTACCGAAGGTTATCATTTCAGACAGGGATCCTAAATTCACAGGGAATTTTTGGAAGTCCTTGTTTAAGGGATTAAACACAACACTGAATTTTAGCACCTCCTTCCATCCTCAAACAGATGGACAGACTAAAAGAGTGAATCAAGTGCTGGAAGATTTGTTAAGGATGTATGTTAAAGATCATCCAGGTAAGTGGGAAGACTACTTGCATCTAGCAGAGTTTGCATATAACAATAACTATCAGTCATCAGCTAAGTTTAGTCCATTTGAAATTTTGTATGGGTGTTAATGCAACACTCCCATCTCCTGCAATAATCCAGTAGACAGATTGGTGTTAGGACCAGAATTATTAAAAGAAATGGAAGAGATTGTGAAGCAAGTGCAGGAAAATTTGAAGGTGGCCCAGGATCGGCAAAAGAGCCAAGCAGATTTAAAAAGAAATCCCAAGGAGTTCCAGGTAGGTGAGCACATATTTATAAATGTAAGACCGAAGAAAATCTCTCTAAGATTGGGGAGTTGTGCAAAGCTAGCACCACGTTACTGTGGTCGGTTTGAAATTTTATCTAGAATTGGTCAAGTTGCATATCAGCTAGCGTTACCACCTAACTTGAAAGTGCATAATGTTTTCCATATCTCTATTTTGAAAAAGTATGTTCATGATGCTACTCATGTGGTTGATTGGAATGTTGTATAGGTGGAACCAGAAGGAGAAATTCTGGTGGAACCGGACTGTATCCTCGGGAAGAGGGAAATTACTCTGTGGAACCACACCATTGGACAAGTGAAGGTGCAATGGAAGAACCTTAGTCCTGAAGAGGCTACCTGGGAACTGGAAAGTAAGATGCGGGAAGCATACGCGAATATGTTCCAGGAGGTTGCAGAGGATGAAGAATAAGTAACAGCGAGGATGATGTTACATTTTAAGGGGGTGTGTATGTCACGTACCCCAATTTTGTAAAATAATGTTAATTGTTTTAATTATATTTCCTGAGATATTATGTTAAATTTAATGCTAAAGTAGGAACTGATGACTCAGCAGAGTCAAAAGAAGTGGAATGTAATTCTGAATATTTTATTATTAATAAATAAATGTGGAGACAACAGCATGGGAGAGTTGTTAATAAGAGGTTACTGGTCAAACTGGTGGATGGAACTAGGTGGAGGGAAAAAGACAAGTGGCAGCATCCTCAAACACTTCCTAAGTTACAAGTGGCAACTTCCCTATATTTGGGGTCATGATCCCCCAAGAAAGTGGGATCAGAGAAGGTGGCTCAATAAATGACAACTAACCCAAAAATACCTAGGTAATCTTTTAAAAGTACCCAATGAATAGAGCTGAGGTTGCTTATATATTTTCCAGAGAAGAATCATTTAGGTGGATTGGGGAAAAAGGGAAAAAGAGTAAGGAAGTTGTCTGAGAGGAATGTTGCGGTAACTTGGTCTATTATAGCTTGTTAGCTGGGAGAACTTACTGATAAGTTCAGAATTGATACTAAGTTTGAAGACTAGTATTTGACTATTGCTACACCTAGTTCCAGCCAGGGAGACCAGAGCAAGCTCGAGGGTCCTGAGGAGTCGCTATTTGAGCGCTCTCCAGGAGTTGGTAGGGAGGAACGGCCTCCCATTGCTGTTATTGTCCCAGTTCCATAACAGGTTCTGCCATCTATTAAATCCTGGTTTTAATATCTGTTTATGATTGAATGTTAGATTTGTAGTTTATGGTATAAGAAATTAGATGGATTAGTAATGAAATGTTCTCAGTTTATTTTGTAACAAAATATTTTGATGAGAATTACAACCCCACCTATGTTTTTCCACATCTGGAATGACCAGACCGTACTCCAGTATAGGGGTGAATTTACAAATAAAATTAGTATGATGAAAACACAGAATAGTATGTAATGGAATCATAGAGCAGTTTCTTTGGGTTGTTTTTCAGAAGAAATATCTTGGTATCAGGAGTAGTATTACTCCGTACAGAAAAATGTTAAGTCTTTTACAACAGAGAAATAAATTGAATTGTTTACTGATAATAGTATGTACCAGTAGAGAAAACAGTTCTTGATACTATAGCTACTATCAGTAACCTTATTTACCTATTTGATTAATCAAGGAAAAAGTATAATAGTTAACTAGAGTAGGATTAAGTTGAATAAGGATGCTTACAGCCTACTTCTTTACAATTTTATTACTACAAGTATAATATTCAAACCAACGAAGATTAGCTAGAATCTCTATTTATTCCTACAGGTATTCTCTATTTATTCCTACAGGTATTTTAGTATAGCAGAAATTACTTTTGAAAAAAAAATATTATATGTTTTCATTTATTCCTGTTCTACTTAATTAAGCTTAAATAAAAACATATAACTGTTAACCTATACTATTTAAGCTATTAACAGTGTAGAACTTGTTTAGTTCTTTTACATTCTTTTCTTTACAAACATTAAATTGTAATATAATACAGAAAGTATTTCTACAGAGTAATTAATACAGTAAGTATAAGAACTCGATAACAACAGGTTATTTTATTCTACAAGTATAAATAAAACAAAGAACTAATTAGTATTTTTCCTATATACTTACAAAGGAAACTAATATAAATAACAAGGAAAGTAATAGTACTTCAGTTAAGGTAGAAACGTTATTATAATAAATAATAGTTACTACCCAATCATTTATTTTATAAAGATAGCATTATCAGGTCATTACAATAATGCCTTAAATTTATTCTTGTAAACCAAAATTTTAATATAGATTTTGTACTCCAGAATTACAAACAGTTACATAGTAATTCTCTTTTATACACCCATCCATTCCATTCTGAAGGGTAACAGTTTTTCGTAACTATTTATCTTTAAAAAAATACAGTAAGTTAAATACATAAACTTTGTAAAGAAAATGTTAGCATTTAATTATAAAAATACTACAGATAAAGAAATCAAGTATATTATCACACAAGATATCATCAACAGTATAGAATGCTCGACTTATCGAGCTTAACAAGTATTGTAAAACTTAACTAATAACCCCATAGTTACAAAAGAGTAGTACAAATTAATTAACAATGAATTTGTAGAAGGGGGTGTACGTATTTCTCTAACTATTGAATTAGGGTTTAACCCTATAAATCCAAATTATACAAGTAAATCAACAACTATGGAGCCAAGACAGTATTTTACTCACAGTCGTATTATAAATTATTATAAATAAGCATTCAAATTTCAATACTGTAAGTAAACAAAGAAATACAGAAAATAAAAATAGTATTAATACTTATATAATAGACTCGGGGTGAAAACCCTGTAGAATTTATAATTACAGCAGAAGTAAGGAGTCGAGGGTTATAAACCATTTTTCAAGTCAAACTCATAGCCTCAAGTATTACACAGTACTTAACCACAAAAAGAAGCTAATTTATACAATCTCGGCCGAAGCTGGAGCACCCTCACACAACGCAGGGCATCTTCAACTACCTTAAGTAACAAACAAGTTAATCGAACAAACTGAAGTCGTAACGGTTACAGGACTCAATGTGCCAACCCTCAAAGGTCCTGAAGGAACCCCACAAAGAGAAAGTGCCATGGTATAACTAGGCTTACCGAGAACTGATGACTGCTGCTCAATCCTTGTGCTGAAAGCCGCGTAGAAGGGAGGGCCAAGACCTATAACCACAAAGAGAACAATAATATTAGAAGTTATAACCTGGGTAATGATTTTATGGTTAAAAACAAAATAGTAAAAGCAAAGAAATAACTACAGTATTCATACCTGATCTTTTTATGGAGGTGCGACCACCAGCAATAGAAATAGGACCATCAACGTGATGTGGTAACCCTACTGCAGGAAGGGAGAAGAAGATTAACACACAACAACGCCCAAATCATAGTACAGCAGGACAAGCCTTCGAACTTCACTGATGGAGGACGTTATCTCAGACAAGGGTTCGGGTTCAATCTAGCATAACAGAGAAAAACCTGAGGGAAGAATAGCCAACAGAGGACCAACAGCAACGTATGGCACGGCACTACTAAGATGTGAGAGAACGAGACACAAGAAGAGAACGATCTAGAGGATACCGTTGCAGAGGAGAGGCGATGCAAGGGTGCACCAGCACCATCACAGAGCGACAGGAGCCAAAGGAGAAGGAGGTAATGTGAGCTAGGATTTGTCAACGACTCTTATAACAACGCAGTACATGGCTATGGTAATGCCATGATATCCCAGTAAATATTTGACGAGCAGTGGGTTATGTGTATAGTTCTAGCAAACATCTCACTGGAAGAATGATTCCCAATCATTCTTTTAAATCAATGGTTATCCATAGTCCTCGTGCAAATTCCATCAAACTTTTACGCTGCATGCAAATAATGAAGTGTTCATTATTATTAACCCTAGATTTGGTAATCATCGAAATCATGGGAATTCTTATGATGACTCTTTAACATATAAAGTATGGTTTTATGGAGTCCAAACTATTCTTTTATTTCATGGAAAGATTTTGGATTATAACCCTTTTATTAAGGTAAGTATTTTTTTTTATTTCACCATAGCTTATAAAGGTTTGTAAAGGAGGCAATTCCTTAATCATTACTCTTGCTTAAAGTATTATCCTTAATCATAATTTATGACTTGATAAAGTTAGGCCACATTTATTATCTAAAAGTTTCACCACAATGAACAGATAGGCCTTAAAAAAAAAGGATTTAAGAGATCCAATCTTTTACGAAATATAGTCCCTTAAGGACTTGTCCCGTTGTAAAAATAAAGGGGATAGGATAAAACCTGTTCAATAAGATATATATATATATATATTGTTTAAGATAAGCTTCAGTTATGCTTGGAAATAGTTGATGAGTGAATAAGAACTCTATGCATTAACATTAGTATAGTTTTCTTAAAAGGCAGCTCAAAGCAAAGTTGTAAGCTCTTTTAAAACTTCAGAGTTTGAAAATAAAAATAGTAATACCTAAACCTTCTATCAGTTTACATTTACTAAGTAACTTATTTATATACGAATGAAATCAAACTATGGATTGTATAGCTCTGCTACTCTTACTCTATTATAAATAATTCAGTAAGACATTTTCATACATCACGACTAAAATAGATTTGAAATAGTTCTGAAATCCATTAAGAACCATAAAATAATTCTTCTAGCAGAAGACCAGTTATTAAATGTACCTCGACAAGCATTGGAAATGGTATAACATTTGTCTGTTTTACTGAGCTTTTCGTTTGCGACGAATTTGTATTTAAATTCTTTAGAATTGCGACAAGAAGAACCAACATCTCTTGCCTGTAATCTGTCAGAACAGGAGAACTTTCTGCATTAGCTCGAAAGCAAGTAAGCCCAGTTTTGCATGACAGTTTCACCTTGTGATTGCAAAGAGAAACAAAGTTAGTAAACTGAAAAGAACTATTCTATTGTTAAACATAACCAATAGATAATTCAGATAATTAATGTGGTAATATATATAACTAATTAAATGATTAGTTAGCTGCATTTATGTTAATGATATGTTAAACTACTAGTGACTGCATTCATTGAAATTATATGCATTTAAAAAATTTTAAATTTTTCAGAAAATTTGGGGTTATGACAGGAACAGACCGAGATCCCAGATTCACTATTAGAACAGGAGCTGCATTGATCCATGCTTCGGAGGATAATGTAGACAAAATAATGATGGATCTGGAGCAATCCAAGAAGTCTTCTTCTCAGCTGAAAGACACATTAATAAAGGAGAGAGAAGAAAAGAGTAAGATGAAGAGAAAATTTGAAGGCGTGTAAGAGGAGATGAAGTCTTCAAAGGCTGAACTGCAGGTCCTCCAAGCAGAGAGAATATCTATGGAGACTGCACAAGAATGTTTGGAGAAAATGCAGTAAGAGTATCAAGAGTTAAGGGTGGAGAAGGAACAGCTGCTGGGAAAGATAGAGGACTTAGAGCTACAAAAGACCACCTTGGAGGCAAGTGAAAGGCAGTCTCAAGAACAAGAGACAAAACTTCAAGAGTAGATCACTTCTCTGACAATAGCTTTGGAGGAAGCAAAAGAGTAGTAGGTTAATCTCCAGCCATTCAAGGAACATGTGCTGGCACAAAAGGAAAGATGCTTCAGCTGGAAACAACAATCGAAGAGGAAAGGTGCAAGGTGCTGCAAGTAGATGGTCGATTGGAGGAGATTCTGGAGACCTCCTCCTATTTTATTGATAGATCTCAGGACATCCTGGAAGTCCTGATAGCAAGGATGGCAAGGATAGAGAATGATGAAGAAACTCCTGCAGTGCTGCCCTCGAAAGATAGACAGGCCCTAAAGCAGGATTATGACTTATTGGAGTTTGCTATTAACACAGCTGAGGAATTTAAAAAGGTTGTTAGAAAGATGAAAGGGGCATGCACATAATTCTTCAGAAGGCTCCTGATTACCTATAACTGATGCCAAGTCAAAGTTAAGCAGAGGATAGATGCGTTTCCGGACCACAAGCTGTTTGTGGAGACTTTGCAGAAAAGGTACCAAGAGGAGGAAGAAAAAATATAGCACATTAAAGCTCTTGATGACCAGACCTTACGAAATGAAGTAGATCATTCCGCAATCAGCATGCAACTATTAGAAGATCAGCTTCATTTGAGTGTAGACAGAATTGAAGCCATTAAGAACCATGTTGCGAAATTTGAGATAAACATTCATTTTTTGGAACCTTCTGAGTTTGAAGGAATCACCTTAGAGGCTTTAGCTTGGAAGAAATTTATGAATGCTCAAGTGGGGCCCTCCTCGTGAATGATTGTTCACTTTTGTAGTATGTAACAATTTTGTAAACACTTAAGGAAAGTGAAATTTTGGGAGACGAAGAGTTGGGAAGCCCAAGGGTTATTTGTGGGCAGCCCAACAGTCTCATCCTTTTTGTATAAATATAGAGAACTTGGAAGAACAAAGAGCTTTTTTCCCAGTTAGACATAAGAAGGATTGTAAGAAGAACTACATTTTTTTGCAATAATGAATTATTGTTTTCCTGTCGGAGAAAGCTTGGTGGGACTTCAAATGTTATGCTATGGATTGGTGAAAGATGAACTATTTCATTTTTCCAGCTTTTGTTCATTAATTGTGAGATCGTTCTAACTCTTAGAGCATATGTTCTTGTTTGAATGATTTCTATTTTATTCCATGAAATTACCACCATGAGTAGTCAATGTTGTCCATAAACAATTAGCCATCTGATTGTCTAAATATCTTAATTGTTCATGTGTTGTGGGAAGGAATATCAACTATCTGTAATTTCTCTTTATAATGCATGTACAATATACATTACTCATAAATAGGTTACAATTTGGCTCCCCGGGGATAGGTAGATAGCTAGTTTTACTTTATTATTGTATATGTGATTTAGATGCTTGTGAGTTCTAAGATGAGAGGTAAGAACCTACGCATCACTCCTTGCATCCTTTATCACCCTGCATGGTTAATTAGGCACGTACATTTCATATCTTAAGTCAAAAATACAAAAACATATCCGGTGGACTGGGCCGCAACTAGTAAACCCTTTTAGTTTTGTTACTTGACCTACGGTGGCCGGACTGCAAAACGGACGGATTCCCTACACCAAAAAGTCACAAGCTAGTTGGGAACGTTGACTAGGGAGAATCCCTTGTTGTTGTTGCCTGCGAATTTCCAGGCCACAACACCTGGTTGGTACACCCACAGAATAACCCCTGCAGAGTACCCCCTTGATATCCTAGGTAAGGCCACTAAGGTCACCTCACACTAGTACAAAAGCACGGATTTTTCCATGGAGTTTTTCCACGTTTCTTACTTTTTGGTGTAAAATCTGATGTAACAGGAACGAGGCGTTGCTGTATCCACGCCTAACCGTCGATGTATCCACGCCTGGACTCTTAGACATCACTGTATCCATGCCTAAACTCTTGGATGTCACTGTATCCATGCCTAACCATCTCTATAGCGATGGCAACGTCTTTTGTTGGCTAGAGGGAGCAATTTCCAAAGCTAAGGGGTAGTACAAGGATCATGAAAGGACAAATGACTAAGGAAGGCTCCCACCTTGAATTTTTCACCCCTATTTTTTATGAGAATATATCATAATGTGTAATAATAACGTTATAGGGTGTAAGAGAGTGTCATAGGAAATATTGGAAGTGTAATAGAGTGTCATAGGTACCTATTGGTGGTGTAACAACCTCTTGGATTCATTGTAACTCCCCCTCTTTTGGTTTCAACTCCATTCTTACCCCCTCATTGAACCCATTCAAAATTTAAGAGTTAGAGAGAGCTCGTGAGGGGTGAGTGAATTTCTTTTTTCAGGTTGAGAGAGCTTGGATAAATTTTCTAAGCGTTTGGAAAAGCCTACCACCCTTGAGTGAGGGTTTTAGAGAGAGTATGTTCATGGGAGTAAGGTTGAGTGTTTGATTTGCAGGTTGAAGGCTTGAATAATGCTATTGGACACTTATTGTAGGCTACAACACTTCCCTCTTATTATCTTTCTCTCATTTCCCCTTATTTATTTTTTAGCCCATTCACCCAAGGGTGGGGTTTGAGCTTATTTTTCAATGAAAATGAATAAATCACAAGGGGAAACCGTATAAATTTTTTCCTATCTATTTTTTAAAGATCAAATAACCACGAAAAACGATCCACTACCTTCATTTCTCATCTATCTATAGTTTTGAGGGATTTAGAGCTCATTTTCATCTTATTTTGAAGGTGATGACTAAAAACCTCATGTTTTTGTAGGATTGAGATTACATTGATTTTATTTTGACCCCATGAGCTTGTGGATTTGAAATTATAAGGATGTTAATGGTTTTGGTGAAGAAAATTGACCCTGGATGAGCTGCTTCCAATCCCTTATTCATTGGAACTAGGAAAAATAGTGCGAGGAATCCTCCAAGCCAAAATTATCGATCTTCAATAAAGATCCCTAGAGCTTCTCACTCACGAAATATATGCGATAATGATAATTACCACTAACCAATCCCTTGTCCGACCAAAGCCAAGAGAAGTCAAGAATTCAGTCTCAAGAATTCTTTCAAAAATCTAGAACACCCAAAAGGTCCTCCTCCAAATGTTGGATATGAAAGACCCCAATGATTATCTCATTCTAGGTGGTTCACCAAGCCGAAAATGATCTTCCCACAAGCGAGGTGGAACAATTGGTATACCCAACTATTGGGGAACACTCAAGGTGAAATCCCATAATTTGGTCGCCCGCCACAGTTCTAGAGTGTGGTTTGATGATGGCCACGAAACCCATAACAATATGTCTCTATCTACTTCACTACATAGATGCTTGGCTCCATTGGCGCCAATTTTGTTTTTTATGATGGTTGTGAAAAGCCTCCATCTGCTCCACTACATAGAGATTTGACTCCATTGGTGTCAACATTTTGGCCATGGCTCGATTGGCACCAAATTTTCGGTGAGGGTTTTATGATGGCAGTGAGAGAAATCCATTGGTGTCAAAATTTTGGCCATGGATTGATTAAAAATAAAAATAAAATAATCAAAATAAAAATAAAATTATAATTACAACCCCCACACATATATATAACCCTATATCACTGGCATTTTGAAAATTCAAATAATCAAAATAAAAGAGTACCCAAAAAAAATTGAATTAATTTTCTTAAAGAAGTTATCCTACTCATTAAGTCACTTTTGAATGAAATAAATGATCATTATTTCTCAACCAAGGTTCCATTCCCACTCCTCACTACTCCCTTTTTGGGGACGTTCATTACAAATGAGGCGAGTGACATGTTCTCACTTTGAAGTTTGTTCAATAAATTGAACCATCACAAACCAAAAGAAATTCACTCCCGCCATTCCAGACTTCAAAGCAGATTGTAGTTAAAGGAGAGGAGAACCAGCGGGGAAGAAGGGAAAAGAAGAATGGAGTCTCATATCCCTCCACCCACAGTTGGATGAAATCCTCCACGAAGAGCCAAAACAGCAGTGACCCCTTCAGCTTCGTCTACCATAAAACGCCTGCAAACTTCAAAGCTCTTGCTTCCGACGGAAGATCCTCAGCCTAAATTAGAAGAACATCCGCCATTGCCATCATCCGAAAATCCAGTTTCGAACCCCGCTGAAGCCCCGGAAGAAAATGATATAAAACAGGAAAATCCTTCAGAGTCTGCAGGATGAAAAATACTCAAACCAATCGAATCAGGTAGAGTGTGGTGAACAAAATTATGCGAAAGAGCCCAGCGAAGAAAATGCTCTAGTAGAAGAAAGACTGAAAAATAATGAGTATCATCAGTGCCCTGTAATTGACAACACCAATGGGGTGAAGAGTCTTCAGGTTTTTCTTCGTATACGGCCGGCTAAGCTGAAGGAAGTGAGGAGATCGACCGTTGGCATTCTTAATGGCACTCGTCAGAAGTGCAAGAGACAGATTTTGCACAGGGGAGAGGAGCAACACATTTGTTTGCAAGCCAACGATTCCCACTCCGTCACTCTTATGCCCCCTCCCTCACTGTTGGAGTCCAAGAGAGCCAAAACCAAGATTTACAATGGATTCTCTCATGTCTTCCTTCCACAATCCTCCCAGGTATGTTTGTTCTCTCCACCATTTAAAGTTTCTTCAACAAACACACCTCAATTCGAGGGTTTCCAAGTGTGACAGAGACTTCCTTAGGCTTATATTCCTGTTGGGAGGGATAATTATTCAACGTTTCGTAAGATATGCAGTTTGGTTGGGACAGTCCGCAGCAAGAAGAGAGTCCTGGAGGATGGCACATTACTCTGTCAACCTCATCAGTGAACCAATGCCCCATTAACATCCCCTTAAATTTTATACCATGCAAACAAAGAGATTTGATGTTTAGATTTTTTAGTCTGTAAATTGACGAAATGGATAAGAAAATAAGCCTGTATTACACACTGACATAAATAAGACCTCCACCGGAATATGAGATGAAGGAATAGATTATGAAAACCCCTGCTAGATTCTTTCTGCTTCGCTGTACAGCTCCTTCCAGGGTTGTACAGCCAGGGACTATCTGGATGACATCATCAGGCTTTGCATTAGTCTCTTCACGTTCCTTGATTACGACATGGAGGCCTCTTTACCCTCCTCTTCCTTTACGTGTATTTCCACTTGCGATGTTGATGTGGAGTTAGGGCCTCACCCCTCATAGAGTTTGGTTAACTATGGTTCTTCTCTTTCTTAATTGTCATTTAGATCTCCTGTATTTTGGTAACATTTTGGCTCTAGGAGTGTTTTAGACATTCCCACTGTTTAGAGGTCACTTATTTTTGTTGAAATTTTAGCTATATCTATATATCTATATCTATATCTATATATATATATATATATAGATATATATAGATATAGATATAGATATATTGGCATAATTACATATGAAAATGTCAGAGCAGTATAACATTAACAGATGTAATAGTAAACAAACATAGAGCATAAAATAAACACATCAGATCACAATAGTCATGAAAGTAAACAAATCATATCACATCAATCATGCAAAGTAGACACCATGATTTACTCTAGGAAAGCCTTCTTTCTTTCAGAAGGGAAAAACCCAACATTTCTTATTATAGATTCAAGAAGAACAAGTACACATGAAATGACCATAATGATCAAACCCTTAACACACGAGGGTAAGCATAAATAGAGAGACCAAGCACTTATCTTTATCATGAGTTCATGTAGCTATAGCATCACTTAGATACAGAAATATTTTTCACCATCATCAGTCATCCTAGCATTGCCATGCTAGGTCTAGATATTGAATCAAGCATTGATCCTCAAGCCCTAAGCTAGTTGTAGGTGTTGGCATCTTTATCTTTCATCACATGGTGTCATCCTCTATAGAGTCATGTTACTATATCAAAGGGTGAGTGTGCCTTTTATGCTAAGAAAATTCTAGGACTTCAATAATGATAAACCATGGCATCCTGTAGATGATGATGATGATAAACATGGGGTTGAAACTGGGGACATCACATAGACAAATTGGTTTTGGAAGCAGATAACTTGGAAAGTCTACATTTGAAAGAGACTACAATTGAGCTTTTTGAAGTCATCAGTAAAGGGAGCCTCAAACAACTTAAATTTCAAGATGTGGCAATCGCTCATCTTGACATAGGAGACTTAACTGATGATCTGGAGGTTGTGGATGTTAGTGGCTTTACCATAATGTGGCTAAAATTTAACCAGATGATATCAAGATCTGTTAAATTGAGAAGATTGTGCATTTGGGATGTAATATATGATGGTGAGGATGATGTTGTGGACTTGGAGACTATAGCAACCTGCTTTCCTAATTTGAAATATCTATCCTTGTGTTATGATATGAGGGATGTGTTTCTCCAATGTGGCATAAGAGGATCATCTCTGCTGGAAAATGTGGTGGTTTTGGAGTTGGGATCAACAGTGATTAATGACCTCTTTACTCAATGGATAGCAACAATTCTTGAAAGATGTCCAAGGATCAAGCAGCTGATTATCCATGGATCCATATCAGAGGCAAAACTTTGTGATGGAGATGCTATGAGGTTCTTCTTATTACAGTGGTCCTTCACATAGCTTTGGTTTTATCTCGATGGACTAGGTTCCTTCTTCCTCATGAAGGTTTTAGCTGAGGATAGATTTTTCCCTTGGGCTAAACATTATCATGTCTCATGGCCCAACTTAGATGCTATGGGTATTTTGTATTCTATCCTCTACTTGGGCCTTATTACACCATTTCTGACTGTTTTATATCCATTGTCAGATTTTCTTATTGACTTTCTTTCTCCAGCCCGTAGAAAAGTAGCATATAGGCATTACAGAATTATATGAAGTTCAGCATACTAAGAATTGTCTGCCTTTGTATAATATTTGCTTATTACTATATTAGGTATTGGGAATATAATAGAGCAAGCTGATGATATGTGTAAAGCAACGCTTATAGAATCAAGGTAATGCTACTTTTGTTTCAGCTTAACACTCATTGTCACATTCTCTACCATGGATTGCTATGGACTATGATGCATAGTTGGGTTTCCCGCCACTTAATGTAAATATTGAGCAGCAGTTCTGAATATTTGAATTTTTGAAATACTCTACGTTCCATCTTATTTATATAATTGTGTCTCAAGTGCCTTGGTTCTCTATATTTCATTTCATTTGTCTAATCTTTATTTCACTGGTTACCATGATAGCTCCAGTCCTTGAGTGTGTCCATCTCTCTTACACTTTTTAACGCAGCAAAGCCTTTAGCAATTAAAACAACAGTAGGCTTAGAGATAAAGCATATACATACAATTTAGTGATAGTTATGACCCAAAAAAAATATGAAGGGTGTGCTGATAGTCGGGCCTGAGACACATCAATTTATAGCAGTTATTGATAACTATCGGTAAAGAAACATGTCAACTAGAAAATTCCAACAACTTCTATACAAGTTTTCAATAGAAAAACCTAAAGGTATCCAAATTTATAAAGTAGTATATCATATGAAGTTCAGATGTATTGATGATATCTTTCAAATCCTGTGCATCAAATCATTGGGGATCTAAGTTTCCAGGGTACCTGTACCTGGGGTAGGGTACACATACCTGTACCAGGTACTTGGGTACTCATAGGGTACGTCTCCTTTCGTACCCTGCAATACCCCATACTTGGTCCACGTACCCAAGACTCTGTACCTTCATGTCCGAGTTTGATTGTCTGTTACAGCTGCCTGGTACAATGATTTATCAAATTTTATGTAACTTCCAGTCTTCCAATTGATATCTACCGAGTCTATAATTTATCAAATTTTTATGTTTCAAATTTTCAATCTGAATGTTCATTATTCAAATAATCATCGAATTTATAATTATGAATCATGATTCATAATTTATGAAGAAATATACATGCATTTATGATGTGACTATGACATATATATATATATATACAGCACCCCCGACGTACCAGAGTACCCTTTTTCAAAAAGTAGCGTTCCCGTACCCATATATATATATATAAAACAGTACCCCCGACGTACCCAAGTACCCTTTTTCAAAAAGTATCATCCTCGTACCCATACCTGTACCCAAGTTTCCTGGAAACTTAGTTGGGGATAGTTTTTATGAGATTTTGGGGATACGATAGAAGTGGGAAATTGATCCATTCTGATTATTAACAGCAACAACAGCAATAGGTTTACCAGATTTAACAAATAGTGGCCAACAATTATCATCATCTTTGTCATGAAAAACAAATATGTTTGTGCTTTCTTTCAACCATGGCAATGACAATCTTCCTAATTGTTATGAAGAATATCTGAATAGAATTTTGATTAGGGGTCTTGGAATAGATAATCTCCTTAAGGGTATGGATCTAAAATTTACAAACATATGTTTACCTTTATAATACTTCACATATGCTGATTAACTGAAGGCACCTTTTTCTACAGGCCCTGAATTCTCTTTCCTTTAGTGATGCAATCCCAAATATTTATGTATAAATGTATTTTGAATCTTTAGTCTTGACACTATTCGAACACAGAAAAATATAGGACAATACTTTGAGTATTATATTATTAGAGAGGCTAAACTTTCTTTAATGAAGTTGACTACTAGAAATGTTTGAGAAGCGTACCTATTCAGAAAGTTTCCTTAGTAATTTAAGCTAAAGCAAATGCCAGTCCATAGGTTGTCTAGCCTATCAATATTGTCTACCTCTATTCTTGTATGTTACATTTCACTGACATCAATTTTTTTAAGGTATATGTTGGTCACGTTAGTTTTTGTATGGTGACTGTGGTAATCAAAGTGATAAGAAGATGGACATAATTTTTGTATGGCAAAGATATTGAAATTTCCGATTCTGAGCTATCTGTACTAATAAGCATATTTTCTCAATAGATCTTTATTGCGATGAGTGAATATCAAGATGGCCTTTTAGTTGAGGTTTTGTACTAGAGAATTGGATCCTGGATGAAACTTAATGCATTTCTGTCACTATTACTGTGTTATCTCAGTTCATGCGTGCTGTAATCCAGCATTTTTTGCTAGACCTGTTTCCTAAACTTGAAGCATTGAGGAATCCAAATAAATGGCTTATAACACCTGTATTTATGTCAAGGTTTGGTTTTTGCATTTCAAGATGGTTAAATGGATGGATTGAACTATAGCTAGGTACTATATGGAGGCCTTATTTGCTGCAAAAGTATGCAGGCTGTTGCAAGTTCTATATGACTAGAAATAAAGTATGAGGATACTTGTGCCCAAGCCTTCATTGGTGACAATGTATGTAGCTACTTGTTGGTTAGGTTGAGAAAGTTATCTATCCAATTACAGACATGCATTGTAAAAATATTGAAGTTATATCGATATGCATGCAGTTATATTGAAGTTATATCGATATCATGTCACTGGGTTTTAGTTGTTAGGATACTATATTATTATAGTATATATCATTGTAGGGAAATATAAATCTCTCCATGTCATGTTAGTTCAACTACATGCCATCATGTCAATTGCAATGGGTGTAGGCCTCACAACATACCATATAAAGGGAACTAATATTGTCCCAAGCAATTGTGTTGTACTAAAGGCAAAATAGACTCACATTGTAACTGCTTATTTGCTGCTTAATACATACTGAGTTTCCAGTTTCCATGGTATATGTGTCAAAGAAACTTTATACATAACAATTTAACTTGTGTCCATCATTTGGATGTTTCACAAAAGTTCATCCTTTGAATCACCCATCAATAGAAAAATTGGAATTACAACAAACCAGTGCAATCTTTCCTCCCAGGCTCCCACCTGCTGTCATCTTTACCTCCTTTCACAACTGGATTTTACTAGTAGTTTGTAAAGTAAGTGAACATTCCTCCTTTTGGTGAATGTGCCAAGTTGAGGAAGCTGGCAAACTTGGTATTTCTTCTTTTAATTTCTAAATTTAACTTTTTCTTTAGAGGTATGTTTTTCTAAATTTTGAGTTTTTTTTTCTTTTTGTCGAGTCTTAAATGAGTCTTTCTTGAGTTGCCGACTCTGTCTTTGCCAATTTCAAGTCTGACAACATTGATGATGATACCCTGGTCGCTGATGATTTGGTATAGCATGGACGAGCAACAGCTTTATGGTTGTTTTTGGCCAGTTTTGAGAACATTTTCACCCTTAGAACAATAGTGATCAGACCATTTCTCATATCTGGGCATGTATTAAGCAGTTTTGGGCAACAAGACAACCCTTAATCTCAACTTCTGTGCATATTTGATGTATATTGCAGTCTCCAAAGAATAAGATGAGGCATGATGGGCTCATTCTGGGATGATCTTAGCATATTGCAGACATATTCTGACCTTGAAAGAGTAGTAAATTTTCTTCAATCTCAAGTTTGGGAACATTCTTTGACAGCCTGGGCATGCTATACCTGTTCCTGTGCATTCCAATAGCAGTCAACAGTCATAAAACCTACCACTAACATGACAAATGCTACTAAAAAGTGCTTGGTTTTCCTCTTTAACAAATCTTAAGCATCTTCTCTTTTCTTACTAGTTAATTATTCTCTCCTGTATTTCTTTGATATGAAAGTGATTTTCTTGGATATGTTAAGCTCTTGTATTCCCCATATATTTTGTACCTGTTAACTTTGTTTTTTCTCAGGAAAAGGGAGAAATTTTCTTAACTTTTATAATTGAGAAAATATATTTATATTTCTTATTATGTGGTAGGTGTGGATTGGAGCTCAGTAAAACAAATTTAGTTGAGCTGCTTGATGTTGATACTATGCAAAACTATGAGAATTCACTATGTATTGCTTACAAAAATATTTACGGTTCAATGGCGAGGTCGGATATGATCAATTGTATCAGGTGTCAGTAGAAGAAGGCAATATTATCTATGAGGATGTCTTCCAGCAAAGGAAAAGGTATGTTGCTTTTATGTTTTAAAAGAGTGGGGAAATAAATCATGATTTCAAGCTTGCAAACTGGAAATTTAAATCTATA
>LPNX011074290.1:93644-138093 GCA_001517045.1 Pseudotsuga menziesii | reverse complement strand
AATCATGGGAAGAAAACTGTCTGGAGTGCTGGTACTGGATTTGGTGGTTGCAGAAGTGAAACTAACCCTGACGAGAAAATGAGAAATGTTGAAAAGGAACTCAACTGTCGGGCAAAAACTCTGTTGACATCTTTAGCAGATATTCTTAACAAGAAAGCTATGGAACAGTCTCATGGCTCTCATCCTTTCTTAGGTTTATCAGCCTATGTTCTTTTGAGTCAGGAAAATATTCTTAACTGAGTTTTAGAATACTTTATGATCAATGATTCCATGTTAGACATATGTTATCATCATCTAGTATCCCTTTTGACAGCTATGAAACAGTATCCAGATCTTCTTTCAATATAGATGGGATCCTGCCTGGAAAGTGACAGAAGTGATAGTTCCAATCATAACATTGGAAGTGATGGTTCTTTAATTGGTAAAATGAAGAACATATATGATCAATCCAAAATTATCATGAGAAAATTCCCAGGAGGAATTGATGACAAAAATGTAGAAGCTGATGTTGGCATTGCAAAATGTCTCTTGGAATGCTACGAGGGATTGGCAGAAGCAGCTCAGAACCAAACATCTACCATACCACGGATAATATCTATTTCAGATGGGGAAGATACTGAAATGACAGAGTGCAGTGAAGCTAATTCAGTTCAGTCAACATCTGTTTCAGTGGAGGAAAGGCCCAATGATGAAACTTGTTCAAATCAACATAAGAAGGCTTTGATGTATAAAAACAATTTGAATCCACTCCAATTCCTGGACTGTTCCTTGATTGCAGTGGGTTTTCCATGTCACACTTATAGTAACAACTTCACTGGGCCAGGAGCAAATCGTCAAAGCATTGGTAATACAGGCGAGCACAATTAAAAAGGATGATATATATTACAAAAGAAATAGCTTCCTTTTTCTTTTTCTTTTTCTCAGTCGAAAAAAACAGTTCCTTGGTATTCAATTGACTGAAGTCCAGTCTCATTTTTTTTAATGTGTTGAATTGATGATGTTGTCTTTTATAGAAATCCATTAAAATTAGTTATGGTTTTTTCTTTCTTAGGTGGAGAGATGCTTACTTGGAAGTTGGAACAAGATTGAACCAAATTAGCAGAGGGAGATCTTCAAGGTGATATTGAAAACTTCAGGTATTTTCCATTAGAAACAAAAAATATGGATTTGGATTTCCTGTGAACCACATGTATTTTACTAAACCAATGTTTATGATAATATAGCTTTCTTGTGCTGAGGTTATACTTTCCTACAGTTAGTGATGTTATCACATTTCACCTATTTTCATTGAGAGTAGTGCATATTACACCATCCATGGAAAATGAGATGATTCAAGTAGTGCTTTTTATATTGTCGGAAAGGTTCATAAATTATAACTTTCTTTTTTAGAGTTTTCCCATACTTGTAATCACTGTCAATATTATCATTATAAAAAGGTTTGAAAATTGACCAGATCGACATTGAATGTCCTAATTTTACTTAGTACTTGGACAAATCTCAAAACCACCCTAGACTTGTTGATCCAGATTGACAAGAAATAAAAAAAGAAAAGATGAATAACAAAGTTATTTGTTAGACTTAGGACATGACAACCATTAAATTGAAGGACTTCATAAAACTCTGGAAAATAAAATAGCAACCATTAAACCTGCAAATCAATTTGGACTCTATCAGTGGAACCCAGGAAAATACACAGATTTGTAAGGGTACATCCATCTTAGTTGGCAGTTTATGGTCCAATTAGGTTTATGTTATATAAAAATGCACAAAAACAGGGGTAATTTGGGCTCCAAACAGCCAAGAGCCCACATAATGTTATGACATTGATATTGGGAGAGGCATGCTCCTGCAAAGGTCCCAAAGTTTTAGGAAGTGATGCCCTTGCTTTTGGAATGTGTCCTACTAGTTCCAAAGATTTGGGAACTTGGAAAATGGCAGGAACAGATTCCCCAACTATGTGTTAGTAAGTGATTAATTTTTGTGTAAAACATCTAGTCAACCTTTGTACACAGGATGTATCATTATTATCTAGTTTATTTTCCTTACTGGATAGTAATTTATACCTTTCTCAAAAACAAACTGAGTGTTAAAAAGTACTTTATTAATTTAACTAATATATTAATGCACAGAGCACGGAAAACCAACACAGCAGGTGCTTATACAATGAATGAATATTAAATGGATGGATACTATACTAGAAGTAACTTGTAATTTAACAGACTTAAATTCTAGTAAGTTTAGAACCTTCTTTCCACTCCTAATTTTGATTTTGAGCTAACAGAGCTCAGGGCTCAAAAATAACTCTGTGCTTATTAGGCACCAACATTCTCACAGAGGTTTGGCTGGTCAACACAAGCCACTAATGTAAGTTAAAGATCCTTGGCTAGGCGTCTAAAAATGACTTCTCATAGAACAATTTCCCATTCTTCTAGCTGGGTATTAGAGATTTTAATGTTATATTCTTGGAAAATATGCTCCAAATGGAATAGATTCCTGAAACTATTACTATTACTAGAATTTGTTTAAACTTGAGGATAAAAATTAGCTAGTCTAGTCATATAAAAGATCAGAGCTAATGACGAGTTTATCAAATTTGTGTGTGAAGAGCCCATCGCAGGTATAGCATCCCTATCGCTATTCTTGGGGTTTGCATTTAAAAAAAAAAAAACTTATACAAAGCGTGGATACAGCGACGGACAGGCTTGTATACAGAGACGGCAAGGCGTGGCTATAGCGACGTCTTATTCCTGGGTTTGCATTTTTTTTTAAATACCTTATACAAAGCGTGGATACAACGACGGCCATGCGTGGATACAGAGACGACCAGGCATGGATATAGTGACGGCTTAGACATCTAATGAAATATAGAACATTGTCGCTCTTGTAACACAAATTAGGGGTCATCTCTATTGTGACGGAATTGTTTCCATGGAAAAAAAACACTTAGACATGGCAATATCCACACTTTTCCGTGGATATTGCCACGTTTTGCCGTGGAAAAATTGATCACTTGTACTAGTGTCAATATAATCAATGCTCAGGTGGACATTCGCAGGTGGGATTGACCGTATGGGCAGGGTAGCAAAGCTTGAAACTCTCGAAAGAGCCCCCAGATATGAATACAATCCTGAAAACATCTCCGGTGCTGCTCAGTTATGACTAGGGGTCATCCCAATCAATACCCACTCACACTGCCTCGTGCTTAACTCCCTTTTGAGAGGAGGATCCTGAGAAACACTGGTTATACCAAGGAATTTCACACACTCACCTGGATAGACACATACATGTTGTTGTTTAGTGTTCTTGGCGAATTTACTCATAATGAACTATTCCAAGACCCTAAAACCTAATCTTGTTGGTGAACCCTATCAAATAAAATAATGTAGTTCATTTTAATTAAGCGTTGATTTTAATTGGCTTTATTACTCAAAAGAGGTAGATGGTCGTGCAACTAATCGTGTTATGACACAACATGAAGCAAAATGCACACCTAAAAATCAATGCAAATGCATTATGTCCATGAAAAACAGGGTATGCTACTACGTGAAATGCACAATTTTCTTCGAATGATAAATGCAAGCTTTCCTATATGAACTCCTGACTAATACTTCAAACCAAATCTAGTGCAAGTACTATGCAAAATGAAAGATGCAATGCATAATGATAATCAAATATTTTTGGATTTTTTGAAATAAAAATGAGATACTAGAGCAAAATAATGGTTCTACAACCCCTAGACTCTGCAAGCACACTCAAGCAACACTCAAGCAAAGCACTAAGGTAAAATAAATCTAATGCACTAATCCCAAAACAAAAAATTGAAAATGCAATGACAAGAACATTCTTCAAAAAAGAAATTTTACCCTAAAAAAATGTCTCTGGTTAGAAACAGAGGTGTATACAGACTCTAGCAATATCAAAGGAGACTCAGCAATCATCCAAATTCACCTAGCAACAATCAATCTTCCTCTAGAAGGAAAAACCAAGGACATACGTGACGGTTCGCAGTAAACCCACATGTGTACGCAGAAATAGCAGTTAAACCCATGTATATACGCGACTATGAGTTAAAAACTCATGTACAGGAAGAAAGGTGCATAAAAATAAAGGCAAAAAGACAAGCTGAGACAAACTTCACACCAATCAGACACTACCAGGAAAACATGCCCCCAAGCCCGACATAGAAACAAGAGAAAAATGAGCAATTCAAAGTCATTGAATGCCGATAGAAAACCCGCAAATGACAACTACTAGGAACTCCCCAGTGGAGTCACGAATTCTATTATGAAGACAAATTCCTATGGCTTGGGGTACCACAATAAACAGCTTGACTTGAGAAGTCAATCCTTTCCAATATGCAAGAGAAACAAAATATCTAACACTAAAGGATCAGACCTCGTACCTTATTCCGAATGGTTGAAGTAGATGCCCATTGAGCTTTCCAACTTCAGCTTGAATTGATGAGTCATTTCCTCAACAACAAGTAAACAAGACAAGCATACTATATATATATTGGTGTTAGATCTACTCTAGCATATATAATCAACAATGTATAAGCATTTGAAATCATCCATGGATAAAATATTCATTCAAACATACATTATTGCACAGGAAAAGACATTTCTATTAATATAAAATCAAATATTACAATGAATACAACCTCTGTCGGCACGTCTGCGAATCGGAGAAATTGAATCCCCCACTTGGGCCTCCACCACCTCAATCCTCCATATCTCAATAGAAAGCTCACAAGCAAAAGGCAAGCTTGGGAAGAACACCAAAGTGCTCCAAGGGACAAAGGGATGCAGACTCAAGCACAAGTTCCGGCAACAATGGACTATAGTTTCTTTTCTCTCAATTCTCTTCTGCCTTCAATGTATCCCAAGAGTTCTTTATATATCTTTTCAAAGGGGTAATGAAAGGTCGAATCCGAGCGATCTCAAGGAATATGGAAGGCCAGGAGACAAGTGTTTCAGATCCAAGTCAAGGAAAACTCCAAAAGCATTTGGATTTTGTACACATCCCGATGTACGTGGTTTTAGGGGTCAAACCTACATATATACAGGATAAGGGCTTTAAAAGTCGCGTATATCAATTTTCTCATGTTTATAGGGATGGTCTAGGAAACATCAAAGGACGAAAAATGGTCCAAGGGGTCTAAGGAGTCTGTAGAGGGACAGGGGAAGGCCATACAAGTGAGATTCACCTGGTGTGGTAAAATTAGCTATAACAATTATGGCTGAAATATATCAAATAATTTTTTATGATGTCTTACCTAGAGTATTGGAAGACATGAGAATCATGTTGCAATATTCTTCATAAGATAGAACAGGATATTGGTTTTTACAAAAAGAATTTACTATTATAAGAGTGTATGGATTCACTAGAGAACCATATAGGTTATCGGCCTTTTTAACGTCAAGAGTATTTGCATTAGAGTTCATGAGACAAAAGTTGTGTGCAGAAGAGGAACACTTCAGAGCGTTGAAAAAATCTTCTGATGTAAAATTCCCTCTTAAGGTGGGTCCTTTCATTTTTAAGAACAAAAGCCCTCTGTTGGTGATTGAGAAATTATTGGCAGTTATGGACTTTCAAAAAGAGGAAAAAATGAATTATGACCCACACTAGATTATTTCTCAGAGAAGGCAATTGAAAAAAACAAGCCATTTGATCATCAAATTGTTGAGGGATTAGATAAAATGGCAAATCTGTCTAATTTTGAAGAAAATGAAGAAGTTATGAAAGAAGGGATGACAGAAGCTAATGAAGATAAGAGGGACAAATTGGCTTTAATAGTTCAAATGTCTGTTAATTCCGGTGTTATGAATAAAAGGAATCTTTCTGAAGCAGATGGCATGGACGTAGATGAAGAGATTTCCAATAAAAAAATCAAAACGCATCCTCAGAATGAGCTAACCATTTCAGAAGAAATATTTTCAAAAGATTTAAAGAAAATGGTTTTGTTTCAGAAAAAGTTTGTGCAAATGCAGCAATATTCTTTTGGAGATGAAGGTAAAACATAATCTAGTTCTCATTACAAATCTAGGACATAGATGATGTCGAGTTATGCTGATAAAGAAATGCAGTCATTGGAGGAAACTAAGAATCTGCTTCCCCGAGTTAGGAAATTAATCAATTAAAAAACTTCATTGATTTATACTCGAGATGCAGAGAGAAATACCCTAAAATTTGTTGTGGTAAGTGATAAGAAGGTGTCTGAGATGGAGGTAAAGCTAGATAAAATTAGTGTTCCTGATAAAATACAGCTCCATAAACAAACTAGAGATGTCATTTATTCTGATTTGTTACATTTAACTGTGAAAGTTACTAGATTGAAATATCTTGTAGATAAAATGGAAATTCAATTAAAACATGAGAAAGTTGAAAATAAATCCAATTTGATTCAAATAAAGAAGCTACAGGGAGATATCATAAGCTTAGGGACTGAACCAAATAATGTGCAAGCGATGAAGAAGCTTCTAGAAGAGAAATATAATATGATTCAAGTGTTGAAAAAGAAGCTCAAGGTCCCTAAAACTAAACATGTTCAATATTCAGAATTGTTTACATTACAGGAAGAAAAGGAGAAAGTCTACCAGGAAATGATGGATGATAAAGGAAAATTATTGAAGATGCAAGAGGAGAAAGACAAGTGGGAAAGAGAAAAAATGAGTTGATAGCTCAAATTGCAAGGTTAAATACAAATCAAAATGTTGAAAAATAGGTTATGGAGGAATTGATGAATCAACCTTTCGTTGATATAGATGAACCCCTTGTTAATGTTGAAAAACCATTAAATGAATTTTCTGCAGATGCTTTACTATTTTCCATGTCTCAGGTAAGTTTGAAAGAAGTGGAAATTAAAGGGTTAAAGGATGGGAATGAAAAGATCAAGTCAGAATTGGATAAAAGTATTGAAGAGAATAATAAAGCTTGAAATGAGAAGAGCCAATTACAGAAAAAATTCAATGAATTAAAAGAGAGAAATACAGGAAAAGCTCCTTTACAAGGAGCAAAACATTTGATCTGGGATACTTTGTCTGTAGAAATCACTAAATTTAGACATTATTTAAATTTTATTAATGATGAAAGCGCATTGGTAAATCTGGCTGCTCAGAGATTAAAACTAGCAAATGAAACCATGGAAAAGAAATCTCTGAATACTGTTCATAATGCTGTCAATTTTTTGAATTCTCTGACATATCAAAATTTGCAAGATATTGGGATCAAAGACAGGGTAGCTATTGTGTTATGGGAGAAAATTTTTGTCAATAAACATCGAGTTATGAAAGTTGTGCAAGATAAACCGAATCAAATGTCTTCTCAAATCAAGGATTTCAAGATAGCTTTTAAAAATTTATTTGATGATGGTCTCCCTTCTTTTTGGGATGACGAAGGAAGATTGTTTTCTCAGGAACAATATCATAGCTTATTGGTACAAAATCGCATGGATCATTCTAAATTTGAAAATTTAGTCAAAGGATTAACAGGAAAGGCCATTGTTGAAAAGTTGACAGAAGACTTTGAAATATTGGACATGTTTTTAATTATTAAAAAAGGATTACCATGTGTGTCTTATGAATCCTATGTGGATTTGGACGTGTCAATAAGAGAAATGATAGAGTACGACACTTCAAATGTAGAATACTGGAAAATTGTGGAGAAATTTGGGAAAACCAAATACATATTACATTCATAAAGAAAGGTGTTGCAGTCTCGGGAAGCTCTTTGTTCGTGGTGCCTTGCAGTTATGGATTTTTCTATAATCAAGCAGTATGTTATTTCAAACAAAGCATGTAATTATTATTCCTAGTTATTAGGGAAATGGCTACAAGAACTTATGATTAACAGTTAGTTGGTTTTTGGCATTCTTGAAAGAAATTATTTTGTATATATTTGAATATTATTAAGGTATTAGGGGTTGGAACACGTAATATTGGACTGATGTTTTGTGAGAACCTTTTTTGAATAAAATTACAAAGCCAAATGCTACTTTATCTTCAAAGATTCATGTATTGTTTATGTTACAATCTGTGCTTTCTTTTCCTGTGAAATGTTTTCTAAGTGTTTACCGTCCATTCTATTTTCTTTCATGTTTGAATGCAATGTATAATAGTTTCATAATTCATACATGTTATGCTCTATCTATTGTTTCAGATATCCACAAATATTTCTTCTAAAGTTGATATGAAATTCATCCTGTGATGCTCTATATTAATGGACTATTCATGTGTCTTTCCTATCGCATGAAAATCAATGAATGACTGTAGCTGAATAATTATCTTGCCTTTGTTGAGATTCTAAGTAGGCAGCTTTGTATTATCTTCATCTGTTTTGACTCCATATCCCAATGGTTATATGTTTTGTTTCAACCATCTACATAACTTAAAGCTGTTGATTCATATATTCGACCTTGTTAAATCTGTATTTGAGAGATCCCTCTCTGGAAAGAAAAGCCAGTTTCTTTTTGAAAGTGATTTTGCTATTACCTTGAGATTGCCTTTAACAACCTTAGGTATATTTTAAGTGATAACAAATTGGTGCCATTTTCAGGGAACAAAGGTGCAAATCAGCCCTGGGAGGAAGGACAAAGATTATAAAGGATCAAGAAAAAGATTTCTGCAGACAAACATAAATTTTTGTGAGTGAAGAAGGTTGTACATTTGCCCTAGCGATTCCAGTTTGAATTATTTCAAGATTTCAAAAGACATCTTGTCTTCGAAAATACATACATGAGGTAATTTTGATACTGAATTTTTACAAAGTTTGGAAGATCCAGAAAAATTATTTAGAAAAAGAGACAAAGAAAAAATAGATATTTCTCTATTTGGTGCATTGTATTCTCAAGATTTTCATAGCACCCTTGATCAAGAATGGGAAATTAATGTTGAAAAGGGTTTGTTGAAATCTAAATCTGAATCTAATCTTAAAAATATTAAACTCAACCCTCATAGATTGGAATCCTATTTAGAATCCTTAGAGATCTTCAACAATCTGCGAAGGTTGAAGAAATACCTATTGTTCAAATTACTCAAATTTCCTTAATTCATCCAAATCCACCTAGACTAATGGCATCCATATTTTCTCCTTTATGTTTGCCTGCTGTATTGCATGAACTTCCCCAAAACTATCCCCAAAGAATTTATTCATTTAATGGAGAGGGAGGTATAACAACAAAACAACATGTGCCAAATTTGAAGATTTTATTGACTTGGAGGAAGTTGATTATGTAGATGTTAAAAATGAGGTTGTTTGCTCAAATCCTATTAGGGGAAGCAAAGAAATGGTTTAAATATTTTCCAGCTGCATCAATTCTGACATTTCAAGATTTCCAAAATGCATTTTTAGAAAGATGGGATGATAAAAAAAGACCTTTATAGATTCTTTCCCAATATAATAATCTTAAGAAAGGAGGTTTTGAATCTGTTCATGAATTTTCAAGCAGGTTTATGATAATTTATAATTCCATTCCATATGATATAAATCCTTCTACAGCTGCTGCTAAACTTCATTATGCTGAGGCCTTTGACAATGACTTTGCATTTTCATTAAGGGAGAGAAAGTCAGTGAGTCTTGCTATTATGTTCACAGATGCTTTAAAAGTGGAAGCAAATATGATGGCAAGTGGAAAGATGAAACAAAGAGATATTGATAGGAGGAAAATTAGAGAAGAAAATGTGCCTTCTACTTCTTCTTATGCCAATGATATTAAATTTGAAATGATGTTAAAAACAATGGATAAGTTAATGGATAGATAGACTATGGACAATCGAGCATTTAATAGAGAACAGGCTGAGCCTCAAATCAGAAATCCAAATTTTAGAAGGCCAAATCCTCCTATGCCTCCACAAAAGAGGAAAAGAGATATGAGAAATCCAAGGAATCAAGAAGAACAACATATTTGACCACCTTTCCCTGAGAATTATGTTGTAGATGAAGAATAGCCCGCTGAAAATGAAATTCATCTTTTCAGGGAATTAGATTCTGAGATATACCTCACTGAAGAAGAACATCATATGTTTGCACAGAAAGATGGTAATAATGATTTTGATAAGGAATCAGAGTAGTATAAGAGAGGTTATTTGCATGATATGGATGATGTACAAAGGAATATTAGGTTGAGAAACAGAGATGTTGTTGTAAATAAAGGGAGGCCAAATTCAAACCAGACTTGCACTAGATCATTAAATACAGAGAAAGGAAATGAAATACAAAAAGATCTTGTTGTGAATAAAGAAGTTGATAATTAAATAGAAAAAATGAAACAAATGAAACAAATTCCACCAGTGGATGTAGAGAAAGTTACTTCTATCTTCAATCTGCAGAATGAACTTTCAAAATTGAAGATTTATGTTCCTTTTAATGAGTTGTTGAGGAATAATGAATACATGGATATGATAACGAGAATGGTTAAGGGTTAAGGAGAGTTTCAATCAGACATTTTAGAATTGACAGATGATAATCCTACTATTTCATTTGGGCCAAAGGTTGAAAATATAGATGATGAATAGGTTCCTCCATTTTATTTGAGTTTGAATGTGCATGATATGGTTGTACATAATGCCATGTTAGACTCAGGTGCGTCACATAATTTAATGCCTAAAGGAGTGGTGGAAAGTTTGGATTTGGAAATTACGAGGCCATATAAATATTTGTATTCCTTTGATTCTAGGAGGGTGAAGTGTCTTGGTATGATTAAAGATATGGTAGTATCTTTAAATAAATTGACAGCCAAAACAGTAGTGATGGATGTTGTAGTAGAAAATATTCCACCAAAATTTGGAGTATTGTTATCAAGATATTGGACTTCAAATTTAAAGGGTAGTTTACAAATGGACATGTCATACGCCACTATTCCTGTCCAAAATGGGAGTAGGAGGTTATACAGTGAAAAGAGAATACCTTATGTAGTAAGCAGCCAAGATAATCCTGATGTTCATCATATATATGCCGTTGATATTGATTTGGGCTCTTCTATTTTATTTAATGAAACTATTCCATGTGATCTAGAATCTACATTGCAAACTAAATCTGAAAACAATGAAGAAAGACAAAAGGAGCAAGATGCTCTAGAAAAGAAACAGAAAAGAGAAGGATTGTGGACTATGTATTTTGATGGGTCTGTGGCAAAGGTTGGTGCTGGTGATGGAGTATACATAATTTCTCCTATTAGGGATTTTAAAGTTTTCTTTAATAAACTAACATTTGAATGCACAAATAATGTAGCTGAGTATGAAGCTTTATTACTTGGGCTGCATGCATTGAAAGATTTGGGAGCGCAAAGGATATGAGTTCTGGGATATTTAGAGCTTGTAATAAACCAGGTGAATGACAGTTATCAAACCAGACATCCCCAAATGAGGGATTATAGAAATGAAGTATGTGACATGTTTGCTAACTATTTTACAGAACATACAATTAAGGTGGTTCCTAGATATGAAAACACATTAGTCGATTCTTTGGCAGTTGCTGCTAGTAAATTTAAAACTCCAAGTGCTAGTCAAAGAGAATACCAAGTGGATATTGTAAATAGACCGTCCATACCTAATAATTCTAAATATTGGCAGGTATTTGAAGATGATATGCAAATAAAAATATTTTTAGAATTATTTGGGGAATTTGCGAATACTCATATTGATGGTGAAAGTTATAATTGTGAAAATTTCCAAGATGCTGAAGAAAGTGAAAAAGAAATGATTAATACTAAAAAATTAAAGGGAACACTAGGAGGAAGGGATATCATTCAATTAAAAAGTAATTTTATCCCAAGAGGTTTGATTCCCTTAGAGAATCTTTTTGATCAAAATGATGTTGGAAAAGATCCAAAAGTGAAAATTGTTGACAATGCTATTGAGGATAAAAATATTGGTACTGAAGAAAGTCCAAAGATTGTGAAGCTGTCTAAAAATTTTCCTGCCAAAGAAAAGGAATAGTACGTGAACTTGATGAAGAAATATACAGATGTATTCGCCTGGAATATGATACTTCAATAATACAACATACTATTCCAATCAAACCTGGAGAAAAACCTTTCAGACAGAAACTCAGAAGGATAAATCCAAAGTTGTTGCCAGTTATTGAGAAGGAGATAAAAAAATTGTTTGATGCCAAAATTATTGTGACTTTGAGATTCTCAAGGTGGGTTGCTAATTTGGTTCCTGTCAGAAAGAAAAACAGAGAAATAAGGCATTGTATAGATTTCAAAAATTTGAATAAAGTCTCAATGAAAGATAATTATCCCTTGCCAAAGATGGATCATATTTTGCAGAAAGTGGTCAAAGCAGAAAGAATTTCAACTATGGATGGTTTTTTAGGATACAAATAGATCAAAGTGTTACCTAAAGATCAAGAAAACACTGCTTTTACCACACCATGGGGCACTTTTATGTATGCGAAGATGCCTTTGGTTTGATGAATGCAGGGGATACTTTCCAACGTGCCATAGATATTGCTTTTGCAGGAGAAATAGGTAAATTTGTGGTAATTTATATGGATGATATCATTGTATATTCAAAATCTGACAAGGAGCATATTCACCATTTGGAAAAAGGTTTTATAAAATGCAGAAAATTTGGTATATCATTGAATCCAAGAAAATCCAATTTCGCATTAGAGGAAGGGAAGTCATTGGGTCACATTATTTCAAAGGATGGAATAAAGATTGATCTGGATAGAGTCAATGCAATTTTGAAGGTTGGAGAACCAAGAAACAAAAACAAAATATAATCGTTCTTGGGTCAGGTAAATTTCTTAAGAAGGTTTATTCCCAGATTTGCTGAAATATTAATGAATATCACAAATATGATGAGAAATGGTCATGAAATAAAGTGGAAAACAGAAGCTAAGAAATATTTTAAAGAAATAAAACAAGCCATTTTAGAAGCTCCTGTGCTGGTGAGTCCAAACTTCAATAAACATTTCTTAATATTTTCATATGCTTCAGAACATACTATTGTTGTAGTCTTGTTACATAAGAATAACGAAAATATGGAGCAACCTATAACCTTTTTCAGTAAGATGTTGAGAGATGGGGAATTAAAATATGATATTATGGAGAAACAGGCGTACGTACACTTTGGTTGAGGCCTTAAAATATTTCAGGGTATATATTCTTCATTCACATATAATTGCTCATGTTCCAACTAGTGTAGTAAAAGGAATTCTTACACAGCCTGATCCAGAAGGAAGAAGAGCAAAATGGATAGCAACATTACTGGAGTATCATATAGAAATTAGGCCTACCAAGTTGATTAAAGGGCAAGGACTCACAAATATGTTGACGAATTCAAATTTTGAATCTTTATAGCTTAATTTATTATCCAGTCAATCTCATCAGTTGGACACAAGGGTGGAGGTGATGATTGATTTCACTACATATTCATGGTATTCTGATATAGTTCATGTTCTTCAAAATTTACAAGCTCCTAAAGGATTAAGTAAAACTAGAGAAAGATATGTAAAGTTGAAAGATGTTAAATTCTGTATTTTAAATTAGTATCTTTATTGGAAGGATCCTGGGGGTGTGTTACTTAATTTCCTTTTGGAAAATGAAGCCCAACAAACCACTGGTACAAAATGTTGAAATATTGTAACTTCAAAGAATATTCTATATGTATCTTTTTGTGGTCTCTGATAGTCCTATCTGGAGAACCACTTGTATTACTTTGTACCCCAATGCTCCTAATCGAAAGAACTAATAAGAGTCATGAGGTAGTCCCCTCTAATTGTAAAGGTGGGTCATTAGCACCCCAGTATAGTTACTTGAGCCTACATGTGTAAGTCGAGCCTGCATGTCAGATGAGTTAATTAAAGTGAACGGCTGAATATAAATAGAGGTGTAGTGCTCCTCATTTAGAACACACACTCTTACTTGTGTAGCACATTAGTGGAGGAGAGAGAAGTAGATGGAGAAGGAGGAGGATCAGGCTTTGATCTCCTTATTGGTTTTATCTTTTATCTTTTGGGGCATCTATATTGAGGAATCTTTTGCTGGGTTTTTCCCTTTAGGGTTTTCTCAGGATAAATCTTTGTGTTCTCTTTTGTATGGTTGTGCTTGTCTATCTTTCAGTGATCCTGTTTATATGCTTTTGTTATGAAATCGAAATGAAATACTATTGATCTAGCTTAGCATATGAAAATTTAACATGGTATCAAAGCCACCCTAAAAGAAGACATTATGCAGCTACAGAAGCTATGGATTCTTACTTTTTGGTTCTCTCTCCATAATCGATCAGCAAAAGAAGGCTATGCTGACTCTCCATTGAAGGGTGCATCTTTCTGCCAAAGCGGAATTCGATTCTGAACATTTGCAGTTTTCGGTGCGGGAAATTAGGGCTTCTTGCAAAAGATGAATTTTTGAGTGAGCCCAGAATAGGATTTATCTCCTCATCAAAATCGAATTATAGAGACATGGATCAATATTTTTAGTTGGGTGAAACTCCGGGGAAGTCAAACCCTAGTTTGACCCCGAGTTAGTAAAACCCTAAATACTAAAACTGCTAAGTTTTGTTACTTTTGCTATATTTCGATATTGGTGAAGGCTCAAAAGCTAAAAATTGTAGAGGAATAAAATAACATCCTGATGTACACTGTGTCCAAAATTAAGCCTCATATTCACTATATTATGGGATATATGATCCCTCCACGTTAGGGTTCCAGCCTCTTCTAGAATTCATCCCTAAACAGGACACCTGGGGAAAATTGCTATAGCTTGAGCTACAGAGGTCCAAATGAAATTCCTGAAGCTGTTCCAGAAATAGAATGGAATATAATTTCTATGGTCCAAATTTTAGAACCAGAAGATGAAACAGTGACACGTGGTAGGCCGTTCAACTTTGCTATTCTGAACAGTCCTGTAACAGGTCACCTTGGGAAAAGGATCATAAATCCAAATTGGTGAAACCAATTATGATGCAACATATGGTGTAGGATCAGGGACATGTGAGGTTACCTCAGTGAGAAATTTCAAACACATAGGAGCAGTAATTTCAAAGATATCACAGAAACAGTGACAGGCATTTCTGCAAAAGAAATTGGAAAACTAGGGCTTCCTGTTCCGAGAGCTTCCCTCCACTGTTTTCAGAAAAGGAGTACATTGGAAAGCTCCATTTGAAGAGATATATATTTCTATCTAATTATATCTGAAAGATTCCAAGTTTTAAAAATTAGGGTTTCTCTGACAAACCCTAGATCAGCCAGCTCCCGATGCAGGACAGACACCTCAAATCGGTAAGATCTAATCTTTTGCTGTTTGCATTTGAGGTTCTCATTTCAAAGTGATCTATCAAATCAGCTTGATGATAATCTTGGTGAAATTGACAAATTCCAAGCATGGAAGTATTTGATCTCTCTGAAGAAAATGAATTGGACACCTACATGAGTAGAGAGGTTCCAGTTCTAGAGGGAGATGAGGCTCAAATCCTTACACCATAAGAACTTGGTCAAGGCCAAGAAGATCATTGTTGATTCAGTCACGGATCAACTTGTACCACAAGTGTCTTCCCTAAAGACACCGAAAGAGATGTTTTATTTCTTGACCAAGATATTTTAAGGAAATAACATACATCGGAAAATAACCTTAAGAAACAAATTGAAGAGGTAAAAGAAGAAGTGAAGAATGCATAAGTAGTGATAGCCACCTTGAATGGCCTCCCAGGATCATGGGATTCATTCATGTGAAGAATGTATGCCAATAGGAAGTGATTACTTTCACCTCAACTCATAAGAAGAGAAGAAGAAGATGGGAGCAATTGAATATCAAGCTCTCACCATTCAAAGAAGATCCCTCAAGCGATGAGGAATATGAAGAACTCAATTCTTGAAGAAACTCTTATTCATCTTATCATTTTGATAAGAAATGATGATTTCATGAATGAAGAAGATGATAAAGCAGAATGATCAAGATGGATTCTACCCATGAAACAAATAAAATATAAGTATTCAATTGTCATTTCATGATATTATTTTGTTATACCTTTGATTATATTTAGTTGATGCGTTATGCATGATAGATTGTTTGCATTAATGATTGTATACTACTAATATGCATGTGATGGGTAAGTAGCTCATGGTGCTATACAAGTCTCCATTGCTACTTATCTAGAATGAAACCTCTTTGCTGACATATTGGATTAGTGCACACTCTCAATGATGTCATGGTAGAGATGGAAGGCATCTAGAAAGTTTCTGTGAGATATGGATGAATGTTGTATTGGCTAAACAATTGCATGATGCATAAGAATTTGTCATTATGCATATATTTTATGAAATAGTTATAACTATGCAACTGGTGCATTTGAATTGTAGGAAAGGTATTGTACAACCTCCTACAAGAAAAGAAGGATGAGACTTGTTCCGAAGAACAAGTGATGACAATTTAAGATTCACTCCAATAAACATGAATCTAAAACTCCCAGGGTCAGAGACACCATGACGAAAGAAAGAGCTTTAGAGAGCAGTAGATCCACCTCGAACGATGAAGACCACCATGGGTACGAGAGATAACTCAAGATGAAGAAAAGAATGCTATGAAAGAAGCTATTATCAAAGAATAACAGTTGATCATGGGGAATGATGTATACGATATGATTTCGAGACACAAAGGGAAGTACATAGTATCTTCCATATGGATCTACAAAAACAAGTGTAGAAAGCAAGGTTCATGATTTGCCTTAGAAAGAATAGACTATGACATGACATACTCTATTAACCAGTATATATCAAGCATAGAACCACTTGTACAGAATGAAGAGGGAAGATGATACTCCACTTCAGGGGGAGTGACTACAGAAGATATCTGAGTTTGACATGGTACGACATGATGGATAGCTTCGTGATGGATCGAGACCTTACCAAGAGTAAAGTGGGTTCCAACCTTCAAGGTTAAATGCAGAAGACTAGGATATGTTGATAGAAGTAAGGAAAGACTTGTGGCTAGAGGTTTCTATCAGAATGAGGGATTTAATTCTTAAGAGACACTTACTCCAGGAAGCAAGGTACACTTTCTTCAAAACTATCATGGTAGTTTCTTTCATGATGAAGTAAAGACAAGCATTACTTAATGGTATGATTGAGAAAGAGTTTTACATCGAATAGTCACGAGGATTTGAAGTTGAAGACAGATGGAATCACATATGCAAGTTGAAAAAGGCCCTCTATGGCCTGAAGCAAGCTCCCAAAGCTTGGTATGGAAGAATAGATAGTTTCCTGATGAGCATGGGCTTTGCCAAGAGTAAAGATGATCCTAACCTTTATCTAAAGGTTGTAGAAGATGAACCTGTCATCCTGTTATTATATGTGGATGACTTATTCTTGACAGGGAATGAGAAACAGATCATGGAAAGCAAGAAGAAACTAGTAGAATAATTTGAGATGAAAGACCTTGGGTTAATGCATTCTTTCCTAGGTCTGGAAATATGGCAAAGTTCAGAAGGAATCTTTCTCAACCAGGGAAAGTATGCGGTAGAGATATTGAAGAGATTCAATATGTTGGAATGTAAAGTCATGGCCACACCCATGGACTCCAACCTGAAGCTGTTAGCTGATGACTCATCAGAGTTGGTGGATGTGACTCATTATAGATAGATCATTGGGTCATTGATGTACTTAACAAATACCAGACCAGACATTTGTTTTGCTGTGAACACCTTAAGTCAATATCTTGTTCAACCAAGACGTGTTCACCAAATAGCTGCAAAACATGTGATGAGATATCTGAAAGGGACTATAGAATTTGGTCTATACTATGATGGTAGCCATGAATATAGATTGTATGTCTACACAGATGCAGATTGAGCTAGAAGTATCTCAGACAGGAAAAGCACATTAGATAGATGCTTTTGTTTGGGGTCTGCTATGAGTTCATGGTTTAGCAAGAAACAGTCCAGTGTTTCTCTTAGCATGGCTGAAGAAGAATACATAGCAAATTTCTCTTCTAAGTTGTGAATCCATATGGATTTGGAAGCTGATATCAGGTCTCTTTGACCTGAAGATGGATACTACAATGATTCTATGTGATAACCAGAGTTTTGATGACAGAGAAACCTATGTTCTGTCGTAACACATAGAAATCTGGTATTTCTACATACGAGATAAGATGCAGATGATGATGTTTCAGTATTCCCATACTAAAGATATAGATGATGTTTCAGTATTTACATACTGTAGATGTAGATTATGGTGATTCTGTATTTCTATACTGAATATAGAAATGATGATGCTTTCAGTATTTCTATACTGAAGATATAGATGATGATGCTTTCAGTATTCACATACTAGAGATACAGATGGTGATAGTTCAGTATTCACATACTGAAGATGTAGATGATGATGGTTTAGATGATGATGTGTTGACAAAGCCTCTGTCTCGAGTAAAGTTTGAACACTTTCGAGACAATCTTGGTGTGGTTCAGAAAGACCTTCCCCGAAAGGGGGAGTAGTGATGTTGCAGTGGGATTGTATCATCCCTGGGCACTTTCCCTAAAGAGATCCAGGGACCTCGGTCCTCGAGAATGAAGAGGGATTGTATCATCCCAGGACATATGTCCATAATGGATCAGGGGACTTTGGTCCTCAAGAATGTGGTAGTATTGTATCATCCGTGAACCTCGGTTCAGAATGGATCTAGTGACTTCGGTCATCAAGAATGTGGTAGGATTGTATCATCCATGAACCTCGGTTCAGAATGGATACGGTGACTTCAATCATCGAGAATGTGGTAGGATTGTATCATCCATGAACCTTGGTTCAGAATGGAGCCGGTGACTTCGGTCATTGAGAATGTGGTAGGATTGTATCATCCGTGAACCTTGGTTCAGAATGGATCCAGTGACTTCGGTCATCGAGAATGTGGTAGGATTGTATCATCCGTGAACCTCGATTCAGAATGGATTCGGTGAATTCGGTCATTGAGATGGTGGTAGGATTGTATCATCCTTGAACTTCAGTTCAGAATGGATCTGATGACTTCGGTACTCGAGAACGTGGTAGGATTGCATCATCCCTAGAATGTAAGTCCAAAAGAGATCCAAAGACTTCTTTGTCTTTGTACTGTGATTTGCAGGTTGTTGCTGATGATGATGAGGTTTTTGATCGAAAGGTCAAAGTGTTGAAGATGATGTTGCTAATCGAAAGGTCAAAATGTTGAAGATGATGTTGCTGATCGAAAGGTCAAAGTGCTGAAGATGATGTTGCTGATCGAAAGATCAAAGTGTTGAAGATGATGTTGCTGATCGAAAGGTCAAAGTGCTGAAGATGTTGCTGATCGAAGCGGTCAAAGTATTAATGATGATGAAGACTGAAGATTGAATATGAAGACTACATGATGTTGAAAAGATTCCAATGATTTATAGATGTGTTACCCTGATGATGTTGATGATGTCCTCTATCTCTCTCCTACTATTGTTGTTGTTGATGTTGTTGTAGAATACCCTTCTCATTAAAAGGGAGTGTTGAAATATTGTAACTTCAAAGAATATTCTATATGTATCTTTTTGTGGTCCCCGATGGTCCTATCAGGAGAACCACTTGTATTACTTTGTACCCCGATGCTCCTAATCGAAAGAAATAATAAGAGTCATGAGGTAGTACCCTCTAATTGTAAAGGTGGGTCATTAGCACCCCAGTATAGTTACTTGAGCCTACATGTGTAACTCAAGCCTACATGATTTAACTCGAGCCTACATGTCGGATGAGTTAATTAAAGTGAACAAATGAATATAAATAGAAATGTAGTGCTCCTCATTTAGAGCACACACTCTCACTTGTGTAGCACATTAGTGGAGGAGAGAGAAGTAGCTGGAGAAGGAGAAGGATCAGGCTTTGATCTCCTTGTTGGTTTTATCTTTTATCTTTTGGGGCATCTATATTGAGGAAGCTTTTGCTAGGTTTTTCCCTTTAGGGTTTTCCCAGGGTAAATCTTTGTGTTCTCTTTTGTATGGTTGTGCTTGTCTATCTTTCAGTGATCCTTTTTATATGCTTTTTGTTATGAAATCAAAATGAAATACTCATGATCTAGCTTAGCATATGAAAATTTAATACAAAATGAGGAATTAGCTACTACGTGACTAAAAATTCTAGTCAACGCAGGTTTTTCAAGTGATTTACTACTAAATATGAGCAATTTTGATTGACCCAACTATAAACGACTACAATTAATGACTAATTTAGTCACTAGTTAACAAATATGACTAGATAATAAGTGACAAAGTTAAAATGACTAACATAAATGACCAATTTAGTCACGGCATAAAATGACTAGCTAGAAGAATATGAAATAGTCATTTATGTTAGTCATTTTAATTGTCTCATGGAAAATTGCAATTTTGACAATGAAGAGTAAATTTTGTAAATTCTCTACATTTTATTAGTAATATTGGTGCCATGCAGATCGATATAATTTGGAGATCAAACAAAGCAATTGCACGAATTTTCTCTTGACCATTATTTGAACACTTAGTGAATTTCATGCATCAAGTAAATTTACACAAGAGACAAATATAATGGCGGGGTCGCCGAACTAGCTAGCCCTGTTCACTTTGTATTAATAACAAATTTACAATAATGGATATACCACATACTGGAAATGCTCCTGGTGTGCGCCCAAACAGTAAAAACACTTTTGTCTACAACAATACAAAGAGCCGAGTTGACCCCACCTGGGTGTCCAACTCTTAATAATGTCAACCAACTAACCCCTTTAGTTGTCAATCGTCACATGGACTGAATTCATCTAGAGCGCCTTCTTTCAAGACTAACACTTCTTTCACAAACCTGTTGAATTTCTGAGTTGAGACACTTAGCGACTATTCCTATGACTAAGTTTGTATGCCTCCCTCACTCGAATGCCTCTTTGTCTGCCACTCCGTTTCTTTTCTGATGATGCTCATCAGAACCTGCCTCTTTCCATACTAGGTGTCGTATATTTATACATCTTGTAAGGGTGAGCACGGGCCCAAAGGTGGGCGTGCCCCTTTTCTTAGCGCATATGCTAGCCATGGGCTGACGTGCTAACTCTACCAGAGAGTCCACTTACCATGTGCATGCATGCTCGTCAATCCATTGGTCCGACGTGCTAAGTGTTGGTTGGACATTGGGTGTGTATTTTTGGGTGCTTGTCTCCATGCTGAACTCCCCCAAGTGCACTAAGTGCACTATCCATTCATCTCGTCGAGGTTCCAAGTGTCTCTCTCCTAGGTACTCAGTCCAACAACTCAAACTTCATTGAGTGCTTCCACCAAGAACGTCCCTGATGAATGGTGTGGTGCCAAGTGTGCTTCTAGTGGAGTTCTTCGATCGTTTGGACCTGTCAATCCACGCTTCCCGCCAAGGTACGTCCAACTTCTCTCTTAAGTGCTTGTTGAGGCCCAAAAATTCGCAGGGAACAACAGTAAGGGATTCTCCCTAGTCAACGTTCCCAACTAGCCCACGACTATTTGGTATGGGGAATCCATCTGGTTTGCGGTCAGGCTACCATAGGTCAAAGTAACAAAAAAAAACAAAGGCTTTACCAGTTGCAGCCCGGTACACCATGTATTTTTGTATTTTTTGACTTAAATGTATGATATGCAAGTGCCTAACTAACCATGCAGGGTGATAAGATGCAAGGAGCAGTCACAACGTGATGTGTAGGTTCTTACCTCTCGTCTTAGCATTCACAAGCATCTAAATCACATACAACAAGAAATTAAAACTAACTACCTAAACTATCCCTAGGGAGCAAGATTATCATTCATTGGTGAGTAATATATTTTGTACATGCATTATGAAGAGTTACAGATAGTTGATACTTCTTTCAATACACATGAACAATTACAGATATTTGAACAACCAGATAGCCAATTGTTTAGAGACAACATTTATTACTCACAGTGGAAAACATCACAAAATATACTGAAGAACATTCAACAAGAACATAGGTTCAGGAAGTTAAACACTCTCACAGTGAATGAAACACAGTTGAAAACGAAATAGTTCCCCTTCAACATCGTTCATTTAATCACATTGATACATTCCACATTTCGCTTTCTCCAGAAGGAAAAAGTTGCAGTTTCTGATTGTAAAACGAAATAGTTCCTCTTACAAGCAAATGGTGTACAAGTTTTTCCACGGAAAAATTCCTTGTAACTTCTAACTTTCAGAAATTTCAACAAAATCAACAAACCGCTTGGGTTTCCCCAAACCTCTGGCGTTTCCGTTCCCCAACGCTTCATATTCCTCTTCTTCATCTTTTCTTCGTATGCTCATGATTAGTTGAGTAACTGCTGGACCTTTCAGATCTTCGTTTTTTGTTGCTTTCGATTTTTTGTCTTTTCCTTCGCTCATCTCCCTTGTGACTCAGTCGGTTTCGATTTGATTCTTTACAAACTATCATCTACGCCTTCACCACGTGGTCGCCCCAACATTCCCTTGAGTTCTACCTGCAATCAATTACTATGCATCACTCATTGAAATGGAATTTTAAACGTTAAATTAAACCACATGAAATGGCTAATCCACAAGAAAACGGCCAGGTGGATCCCTTAATCTAAAAATTTTAACAAATGGAAGAGTTTTGACTAAGCCTCGAGCGAGAAAGTTCTGAATCGGAAGCCGGAAGGATATCAACATTGGACGCGAAAAGGCTTTCCTAGATGCAATGGTGACAAAGGAGAGGTTAAGGATATGCTACCTGCAGGTGGGAACACTCTCAATCGGAAGTTGGAAGGATTTATACTTCGGAGGCTTAACTACTTTGGGGGCCACAACAACGGAAGAGACAAGGGCTAAAGACATGCGAAATGTGGGTGGGAAAAGCTTTAGTCAGAAGTCGCAAGACATCACATCGGAAGCCAAATGACTTTCCTAGCCACAATGACGGAAGAGAAAAGGCTACAGACAGGCGATTAAAAAACTAACAAACATCGACAGTTGGAGCGCTTTGCACTTCGGATGCTAAGCCGCTTTGGGAGCCGCAACGGCGGACGAGAAAAGGAGAACAATCGCCAATCAAACATATTTTCAATGCCCGATGTATAAAACAATTTAAGTGTTTTGGACAGCCCTCGAATTTCAACAACGGACAAAAACCGACTTTACCTCTAAAGCGGCGACCCAAAACAAAGAAACTTGATCCGATCGACAAGCAAATAAAAATGCGACCCGCAACAATTTATATCACAATAAAATTTGAAAACCAGAGTGAGAGTTAATCTTTAGAATCATCAAAAATTAAACATGTCCAAAAATTCAAAGGTCCCAACGATTAAAACAACGCTACATCAAGAGGAGGGGCCCAAAATTTAAGAAATTTGGGGAGAATGGTTGCAGCTGTAACAATTGGCAATTACCTGGTGAACCTAGATCTCTGGGCGATTGTTCTTTGAGTGACAGACTGTTTAACAATAAATGCATCTATTGAATTCTTCCAGCTATCCGTATTTCTCAAATGACGAAAGTGTGTACCTTTAATCATTGATGATAGTCCCATTTGGGAGAGTGGAAACCAAGATTTTCAAGTCCAGATAACTCTATTGAGGCCAGAGGATGAGTTTCATTATTACTTTTGTCTTCGGGTAGCAGATAGCTTGGACACCACAGGGTTGTAGCATATGGTAAACAGAAATTCTCGTTTGTTCCTCATTCACATGCCACTTTAGCACTTTTGTGCTTCTGGACTTTTGTCCCTTTTATATGAGTCCTCCTACATGCCTTCCTTACTGAATTTTAATTCAGGATCCTCTATCCCATAGTGTCCTTTTGTGTGAGCAGTGTACTTCATGTTTCAGCTCACGGACGGAGAGGATCTTCCAGTAATTTAGTACTTATGATTCAGCATCTGCTTCGATGTATGATGCTTTCATAGGAGTTTTTTTACTCTTATTTGCCTTTTAGCCTTCGTTTATTGGCATGGGATCATTTATATTTAATATACTGTTCACCTCGCTCCTTTCCATGGGTCCTCTGCTGTCGCTCCTTAGAACATTTTAAGTGTGACGTGGATGGAGCCTCAACATAGTATTCTAGACTCTTCGAATCTAGTTTATTTCACAGGGGTTAAGCAGGACTTCAATGCACGCAGAGCTTATTCGAGAAAACTGCTAAACTAGAAGAAGTTCTTTTAGCAACACACAGTCTGAGACCTAAAAATGTTCATCATTCCCAAACATTTTGATGTTCTCCATGCAACCACGGGTTCATTCCCTTTATTGGAATCAAGAAAAAACAAACTAAAACAAACTGAAAAACATGACTCAAAAGACAGCAAAAAAGATTAATTATATACAAGACAGAAGAACTCAAAGAAACTCAGGAAAAATAAGGCTTGAGAACCAAACCATTCACTGGTAAGTTCTCTTCCCACCCCTGCAGATATTGCAACTTATAAGTAGAAGGGCCAAGCTTTGCCGCTATCTGATAAGGGCCTACCCACAACTGCTGGAATTTAGTATGCTTTCCTTTCTCATCATGGGGGTGATCCCATTTAAGAACCAAATCACCTACCTCAAAGTCTTTTGTTCCAGCCTGATGTTTGTAGAACCATCTATTTATTACCTCCTGCTGTTGCTTAAAGCGCTCTCTAGCTTTAGATCTAGCCTCTTCTGATTTCAGGAGATTATATATCCTTATTTGCAAAACTTCATCATCCGACCCTCTAGATTCTTGAGCTATTATGGAAGAGGAAGCATGATATTGGGAGGAAGGATGGATTCTTTACCGTAGACAAGGGTATATGGAGACACTCCAATCGAAGACTTGGGGGTGACTCTATCATCCCAAAGGGAATTTGGTAGCGCTGCATGCCAACTCCTCTGGTTTTCTATTACAGTCTTCTTTAAAATTCTAATCAGATTTTTGTTAGAGGATTCAGCCAGGCCATTTCCTTGTGGATAATAATTAGTAGAATAATGCAATTTTATTCCTTTAATTGACGAAAAGGACTTAGCACTATCAAAGACTAACGAAACTGGAACTCCAAACCTGGTCATGATATGATCTTGTAGGAAGATGATGACCTCGTCTTCATTTATCTTGCGCAGCCGGATAGCTTCGACCCAGCGAGTGAAATAATCAGTCGCGGTCAGAATGTACCTATGTTGCAGAGAGGAATTTGGTTTTATTTCTCCAATAATATCCATTCCCCATTGCTCGAATGGTTCCGTGATCATCACAGGCTTTAGGGGTGCTGCTGCTTTAGGTTGTCTCCCACTACACCTTTGGCAAATATCACACTTCCTGACATGTGCGTGTGCATCTTTGAAGAGCGTAGGCTAATAGTAACCTGCCCTGAGGATTTTGTGGGCTGTAGTATCTCCTGAATAACGTCCCCCAGCAGGACCGTCATGCAAATCTAACATTAGTTTCTTTGCATCTTCCTTTTCTAAGCATCTGAGAAGAACCCCGTCATAATTCTTTCTGAATAATACTCCTTTAACAAGTTGATAGGAGGTTGATTTAAGACGCAGCACCCTTCTTTTCTTGGAACTCCAATGTTCTGGCAACAACCCTGCCTGCAAGTAATGCACAAGGTCTCTATACCAAGACTCGGGAGCTGTAAACAAAGGACATACCTCCATTACATGTAATTCGGCTTCATCTTCCCAGGCGTGTTCTTCATTTTTTCCATTTTAAGTCATCTGTTTGCACAACCATTGTCCTTTAACTATAGATGCTGGCTTGAATTCAAGGTCGTACTCTTGAAGAGTTGTTACCCAGTTGCCTCTTCTTTCTCCTAACTCCTTTTGTACAAGAAGAGACCTTACAGCTGGGTAGGGGACGACCACCTTGGTTCTATTTTTTAAAATATAAGGCCTGAATTGTTTTACTTCTTTGAATACAGTGTAAGCTTGCTTATCGATGGCTGGGTAGTTTAATTCAGCCCCTTGCAAACTAGTACTCATAAAGGATATTGGTAATTCATCCCCCCCATCTTCCTTTTGGGTGAGCACAGCTGCTAGTGAATCATCGGATGCAAAGGTATACAAGATAAAATCTTTGTCGAAATCTGGGCTTTTCAGGGAGGGTGCATGTGCAACAGTAGTTTTGATTTTGCTAAATGCGCTCTTCTCAATTTCAGTCCACTTGAATAGTGCATTTTGCTTTACCATCTGCTATAGTGGTTTGACAATCTGAGCAAAATCAGGCACAAATATTCGCACGAAGTTTATCATTCCCATAAATGATTGCATCCCCTTTTTATTATGGGGCAAGGGGATTTGTTCAATAGCCTTAATTATTTCTGGATCTATAGAGATTCCTTTCTTCGAAATTGTGTGACCCAGCAACTTGCCTTCCTTGACAGTGAACACACACTTCTTAGGATTGAGTGAGATGCCATATTTCTAACAGCGTTCTAAAATTTGCCTTAAGTGAAACGCATGCTCTCCTATTCTCTTCGAGAATATTGTAATATCGTCAAGGTATACTACAACACTTCAGCCAATCAATCCGCGGAAATCTATGTCCATAGCCCTCTGAAACATTGCTCCAGCATTTATAAGCCCAAAGGGCATTCTCCTGTAGGAAAAGGTCCCCCATTTGGTCCTGAACGTGGTCTTCAATCTATCTTCTTCGGCTACTGATACTTGATTGTAGCTAGAGAAACCGTCTAATAATGAAAATAGTTCAGCACCTGAGACCATTTGCAACAATTGCTCCATGGGTGGCACAGGATAGTTATCTTTGTTGGAAGTGCGGTTTAGATTTCTGAAATCCACAGATAATCTAATTTCTCCAGATTTTTTCTTCACTGGTACCAGATTTGATACCCACTCCGAGTGTCTGACCTTAAAAATGAATCTAGCATCCAATAATTTCTTCACTTCACTCTGAATCAGCAGTTCCAATTTTGGATGCATTTTCCTTAAAGGTTGCTAATATGGCTTGACACCAGCTTTGATGGGAATGACATGTTTGATGATGCTGGTGTCATATGTTTTCAAATCTTCGTATGTCCATGCAAAAACATCTTTATATTGTTTAAATAGACTGACGAATTTGTCTCTTTCTTCTAGTGAACAACATTTGCCGAGATTCACAAATTTGGGCTTCGTCTCAGTCCCTAAATTTATCAGCTCGAACTGTAGAGATGAGCTATGGGTCTTCATGTTGGCTGGTCTTCTGAACTTTTCATTTAAATCGAACATTCTTTCCAACGTTCTGACTCCTTTAGGGATGAAATTTTCATATTTCATCTCAGCTTGATGTTCTTCATCATCTATAATAGCCCCTTTGAACACCTCGTCATTTGTTAAGCATTCTATTATCTGCTGATCATCGTCAAACACTCGCAGGTTGGTGATCATATCCGATACTGAGGGCCTGAAAAGCAATTCGACAGAGCATTGATTATTAGTGGGTACGAGCCTAGCGGCTGATGTGGCCAACAGGTCAGTTGTTGAATATTGAATGCATAAAAACATTTAAGCAGGTCCCATACCTCATTTTGGTAAGCTTTCAAGTGAGGGGAAACACAATGTATTTGATTCCAGATTTGTTTCACAATAATCTCGGAATCTCCAAAAACTCTTAGATTACTTACTTTTAATTCAATCGCTTTCCTCAAGCCCTGTACCAGCGCTTCGTACTCAGCTGTATTATTAGTACATTCAAACTCTAATCTATATGAGAGAAAAAATTTATTCTTCTAGGGGTCGATCTAGGCACAGCCAGCCCTTGACCCCTCTAATGTCTTAGAGCCATCAAAAAACAAAGTCCAAAAATCACTAACTACTGAATGTGAATCTATTCCTACTGCTAAGTCTACTATTTTACAATCAATCTCATCAGCCTATGAGAATCGAAGGAGATCAGGCTGAGTGTCTGATGTGTTGCTGGCTTCTTCTGCTTGGTAATTTCCTAGTTCCAACTCAATAAAATAGTTTCCCAATACAGAATCCACTGGTTCATTCTTCTCATTCAGTTGAGTAACATTGTATCTCATGTGAGGCTCCCTTAAAATCTTAATCTGGTTCAGACTTCCCTTGTATGGCAACCACAGATGCGACCAATCCGAGGAAAAATATCCATTTAGTTTGGCCGACCAATCTCTGCTCAAGACAAGACCGTAAGCGTCTGGTATATCAGCCACCACAATATTAATGGCTTGGCACACTTTATCATTTGATGCCAGACGGACTAGGAAATCTTCCATCTCACCAATTACCTTTACATTCGTCCTGTCCAACTGAACAACCCTCCACGTGGATGGCTTAGGCTGCCCATTAATATTTTTACAAACTGATATTGGCATGACATTTACTGACGCCCCTGAGTCTACCAAGCAATTATGTACATTATGATTGAAAATTTCAAACGTGAGGAGGAAAGGTGGATGTTTGCTTTTATACTTACCTCCAACGCTGGTTTCGTCGATTTATTCTTTTTCCTGAGGTTGATTGTTAGTGGGAAGCTTCTCATCCGATGCTTTAAGTGCTTTCAATAGTCTTTCTTTTTGCTGCGGCACTTTACACATTTTGAATAGCGGAACATTCGCTTTTACCTTCTTTAAATCCTCCACGATGTCATAATCCATCAGCTGTTCAATGGGATGAGGTTTATCATCATTCATCTTTCCTTCCTTTGGCCTAGCCAATGTATTATTCTGCTTCGGATCTTGGCTGGTAATAGTGAATTCTGGAATCTTATTAGCTAAGGATTTATTTTGAAATTTCTTTACATTTCTTTGTAGCCTTTTGATCTTTGGTAGAATGAGACTGTTTTCTTTAATTGGCCCTTGACTCCTTGTTGCCACGTTGGTTTCCATGACGTCCTTGTAGCCCTGATTATTTTCCTCTTTAGCATCAAATAACGAAACAGAATCCCACAAAACCATGGTTTCCTCTTCTTGTTCCTTTGTTGACGTAGTATTCTCTTTTCTCTCTTCATCTCCATATTCTGTTAATCTAGAATCCAACAGCTGATTCATGACCAACGTCATCGAATTTATCCATTAAGGACAATTCTTTTCAGAGTGTGGCTATTGGTGGAAAGTGCAAAAATTGTCCATTCCTAACTCTGTTAAATTCATAGATGCATTATTGTAAGGAGGAGGTTGAGACTGATTGTTATCCTCTCTTTTCTTATAATATGGCTTATAAAACTTTTGTGTTTCCTTCTCTTTCTCCAAATCTATGATTTTGTTGGAAAGCTTCTGCATCATTTTTGCCATATTTTCATAATCTGGTGATTTCTCTTCCTTAGGCTTAGTAAATAATAAGGCTTTCCTTCCTGCACCTTTCTCTCCTGACTGTTCTGGATAATCTTCAATACTTTCTCTTTCAGTTTCCACTACTTCTGCCTCTTCATAGGTTTCCGTCAAAGTAGGCTTGGCCCTACCTTTGGCAAACATGGCCAAATCAGGGCCTAAAGTTGAAGTATAATATTCAATCAGAACTTTGTCTGAAGGTTTATCCGTTTTAGAAAAATTCTTGAGATAGGCTGCAAACCTTTGTGTGAAACTGTGCACTTTTTTCTTTCTCTCTTTCTTCAAGGCGCATAGCCCTTTCATGAGGGCTGCATGATTTTTCTGAGTTGCATACTTACTTCTGAAAATTCTTTCGAAGGTATCCCAATCAGGGATAGAGTTAGCAGGAAACCCAAAGTACCATGATGCCGCAGCTCCTTTAAGGGTATGCGGGAACAGTCTGCAGACTACATCTTCATACTCCCCGGCCCTTAATCCTTCAATTGCCAAGTAAAAACTTTGTAGGTGATCATCTACTAATATTCTCTCATTTGGGTCGAACTTGGGCAACATCTTGTCAAAGGCTTGAGGTAGGTCGTGTAATGGAGGTGTCAGGTTTAACGGTGATCTGGCTCTCCAAGCAGGTGGTGGATTTGGTGGGTTAGGTGGTGGATTTGCATTTACTCCCGCCATGAGTCTAGGTGGAGAGTGAGGAGGTGAGCCAACTGGAGTATGAGCAAGAGAACTGTGAGGGGTATCTAGGCCTTCTTGATTCAAAGGTAGCACAAGTTCCTGTAAGGCTGTTTCTACAAGTTCTTCCCAGTCTCCAACCAACACTAAGTCTTCTACTATAGGATGATTTTTCCTTTTATATTCTCTTCTGGGCAATTCAGGGATGATTGGCAATCCTCCAATCTTCTTTACATATTCCCTTGTGTGTCTTCTCAGATCATTAACAACTTCATTGCCAACAGAATATAGATGTTCTCTTTCTTCCAGAATTAGATTACGAAGCCCACTCCTTTCAGAACTGTTACCGGTGGAATAATCTCGGGAAAATGGGTTTCCTCGGCCAGCCATACACTAGTGGCCCTCCTTCTAGCACCAAAACTGTTGAGGCCCAGAAATTCGCAGGCAACAACAGTAAGGGACTCTCCCCAGTCAACGTTCCCAACTAGCCCGTGACTGTTTGGTATGGGGAATCCGTCCGGTTTGCGGTCCGGCTACCGTAGGTCAAAGTAACAAAAAAAAACAAAGGCTTTACCGGTTGCGGCCCGGTCCACCGTGTATTTTTGTATTTTTTGACTTAAATGTATGATATGCAAGTGCCTAACTAACCATGCAGGGCGATAAGATGCAAGGAGCAGTCACAACGTGATGCGCAGGTTCTTACCTCTCGTCTTAGCATTCACAAGCATCTAAATCACATACAACAAGAAATTAAAACTAACTACCTAAACTATCCCTAGGGAGCAGGATTATCATTCATTGGTGAGTAATATATTTTGTACATGCATTATGAAGAGTTACAGATAGCTGATACTTCTTTCAATACACATGAACAATTACAGATATTTAAACAACCAGATAGCCAATTGTTTAAAGACAACATTTATTACTCACAATGGAAAACATCACAAAATATACTGAAGAACATTCAACAAGAACATAGGTTCAGGAAGTTAAACACTCTCACAGTGAATGAAACACAGCTGAAAACGAAATAGTTCCCCTTCAACATCATTCATTTAATCACATTGATACATTCCACATTTCTCTTTCTCCAGCAAGCAAAAGTTGCAGTTTCTGATTGTAAAACGAAATAGTTCCTCTTACAAGCAAATGGTGTACAAGTTTTTCCAAGGAAAAAGTTCCTATAACTTCTAACTTTCAGAAATTTCAACAAAATCAGCAGACCGCTTAGATTTCCCCAAACCTCTGGCATTTCCATTCCCCAACGCTTCATATTCCTCTTCTTCATCTTTTCTTCGTATGCTCATGATCAGTTGAGTAACTGTTGGACCTTTCAGATCTTCGTTTTTTGTTGCTTTCGATTTTTTGTCTTTTCTTTCGCTCGTCTCCCTTGCGACTCGGCCGGTTTCGATTTGATTCTTTACAAACTGTCAGCTATGCCTTCACCACGTGGTCGCCCCAACAGTCCCTTGAGTTCTACCTGCAATCAATTACTGTGCATCATTTGTTGAAATGGCATTTTAAACGTTAACTTAAACCACCTGAAATGGCTAATCCACAAGAAAACGGCCAGGTGCATCCCTTAATCTAAAATTTTTAACAAACGGAAGAGTTTTGATTGAGCCTCGAGCGGGAAAGTTCTGAATTGGAAGCTGGAAGGATATCGACATCGGACGCGAAAAGGATTTCCTAGCCGCAACGGCGGCAAAGGAAAGGTTAAGGATACGCTAACTGCGGGCGAGAACACTCTCAATCGGAAGTCGGAAGGATTTATACTTTGGAGGCTTAACTACTTTGGGAGCCGCAACGGCGGAAGAGACAAGGGCTAAAGACATGCGAAATGTGGGCGGGAAAAGCTTTAGTCGGAAGTCGGAAGACATCACATCAGAAGCCAAATGACTTTCCCAACCGCAATGGCAGAAGAGAAAAGGCTATGGGCATGCGATTAAAAAACTAACAAACATCAGTGGTCGGAGCGCTTTGCACTTCGGATGCTAAGCCGCTTTGGGAGCCGCAACGGCGGACGAGGAAAGGACAACAGTCATCGATCAAACATATTTTCGACGCCCAATGTATAAAACGATTTAAGTGTTTTGGACAGCCCTCGAATTTCAACAACGGACAAAAACTGGCTTTACCTCTAAAGCGGTGACCCAAAACAAAGAAACTTGATCCGATCGACAAGCAAATAAAACTGCGACCCGCAACAATTTCCATCACAATAAAATTTGAAAACTAGGGCGAGAGTTAATCTTTAGAATCATCCAAAATTAAACATGTCCAAAAATTCAAAGGACCCAACGATTAAAACAACGCTGCATCATGAGGAGGGGCCCAAAATTTAAGAAATTTGGTGAGAATGGTTGCAACTGCAACAGTGCTTTAGGCTTTGTCACAGTGTCCTATGCCACTTACCAACATGTTGCCGAGGTGCCACACTCATGGGCTTGCTAAGCTCCACTTGCTTGGGTGTGGGCTTCGTTTGTGGGAGCACACCCATACTTGGTCTGCACGCCCCACCGTCTTTTTGTTCTTAGCTAAGGTGTCCGCTTGCCAAGTCTTTCCAATCAAACGTTCGTCTTGCCCAAACGAGCGCCCAAGCCAGCTCTTGGGCGAGGGTGAGGTTCATGGTTGTAACAATGATGACTACAAATGAGGACGATGACGGTGATACTTATGATGACAATGAGGTTCTTAATGATAATCACAATAGTAATGATAATGATAACCATCAATACCAATGTAGTCAATGTCATCATCACTAACCTCATAATTTTATTTTTAATTTTTTTTAATCAAAATTTATATTAAAATTAAATATTATTTTTAAATTTAAATTATTATTTTTCAATATATAAAAAATAAATAGTACATAATAAGTAAATAATAAATAACACTTTTAAATAATAACTATATATAAACAGTAAATTAAAAAACTAAAAACATTTTGACTCTTCGTGAATCCGGATGGCTCTCAAATACCAAACTAACTGGGAAAAGATCATGAACCTACATTGTGATTTGGCCTTTTTAAATAAGGGGTCTTACACCATTACTTTTATGTTCTCATAGATGTGCATGAGCAAAACACTATTTTTTAATGGTTTTTCCAAAATTTTACAATCTTCGAGCATACAAATCTATGGTGTTGTTTCATATGAGCCCTCTTTCAAAGTATTCAAACGTTGACAGGCCAGGGAAGCATAACTGGTATTTTTTTTGCAGTTACCTTTCCAAAGTTTAACGTGTGTGAGTTTCTTCCTATCTTGTTGTGTATACTATCTTTTCAATTTTATTGTTTTCATCATGTGTGACTCACATGAAAATTAAATGGCATCTATTTGTCTGTTACAAGTGAGCTTTTAGTCCTCTTGTAATGCATGAGGTCTCGTTGTATTTCCTATATTTGTTCTCTGGTATCTGTTTATGCATTTGGATGTACCTCATTTTTTCATGTTGAGCTACACTCCCGTGAAGATCTACATATATAAATTAGCTGGGGTTGGAAATTCTTTGAACTCATGGAAAGATCTACAAGAATTCACAGTAAGTTAGAAGAAAATGCTCAGTTAAGTTTTTTAGTATTGTTATCCATATGGACTTTTAACCAAGGAAAATAGGTTGAGCATAATTACTGAGAAGAAGAGGAATACATAATTTTAAATCACGTGTACATTGCTTACCATCTCTTTTCTATTTTCATGAAAGTAATATGTTAAGTCGATCTCTGGTGTATGTTTAATGTCTGTTAAGCAAGTGACATGATGGTTGTATTGTAGTTTTTTCTATGTTAGGAGTCAGAAGTAGGACAGCTTGATCACTTGCATCAGAAATGCAAGGGTGACACTCTTCTTAGACACTAGTATCACTATCCAATGAGAAGAACTTTAGAAATTATGGACAATTATATGAAATACTTTCACAATTGGATGATCTTCGGGCACTTAATTACTTCTTATTCACCAAAAGTAGCAGTGAAGGTCAACTAAACACATCCGTTATTTTATTTTTTCTATCCTAGAATTGAAACTCGAGTCAAAACCTAACTATTTGACTTATACATTTGTTCTTCTGGGGACTGCTTTGTATATAGGATTCTTGCTTGGATCCCCTTTGTTATTCTATTTCCAGACAAACCTACATAGGATATTCTTCCTTTTCTGACTTTGGAGTGGGTGTAATAAAAAGGTTGGATTGATAACCTTCATGATCTTTTGAGTCACCCTTGATTCTTCAACAGCTGCTAAAAGGTCCCCACTAATAAGGTTACCTCCAACAAATATTGTTGCAAACAATTAGCTTTTCGTTTAATAAGTAAATAATAAAAATAAAAAATAATATATAATACTTTTAAATAACAAATATACCATAAGTAAATAATAAAAAAATATATATATATAATACTTTTAAATAATAAATATATATAAACAATACATTAAAAAATAAAAAACATATAGCAAAAGTATATATGAAAAAAAAATACCTCCCACCAAAATTGGTGAAAACCATTAGTTTTAGCCTCCAGCCAAAGTTCACTCATTTTAAGAGAGAAACCCAGCCTATGAGTAGAGAAACCTAGTTTGTTGATCTCCCCACTGGGGTTATTGTGGCAGTGTAGGGGAGAGGGGAGACGAATGTTGAGCAAAGAAACCCAACCCAACCGGATCGCAGACTGAGCTAGCAACATGGATCAGATTGGAGGAGAGCAATAGAGAAGCCAATGCCTGCAAAATCGGTGAGTAGTGAGCCCTAAATCTCTCTTTTTAATTTTTCTCTTTATTTGAATTGGTTTTTCCCATTGCTAAGTTTCTTTTCCAAGCTGAGCCGATCTCATATTGGGATTATTGCTGAGCTAAGCTGATCTCAGATTGGGGTTATCATTGCTGTGTAGAGGAGAGAAAGGTTGAACAGAAAAACACGGCTGGATCTATACTTTCCCTCTCCCTCTGGATAGGATCTCCCATTTAAATTAATTCTAGTTACCGTGTTACCATAATGACCTAATAAGCCTTATGTTCCTTTTATCTTATGTTGTGCCGTCAACATCCTTCCCTCTTTCTTTATATATCAGATCCAGATGCCATATGACCATTCCCTCTTCCCAGACTTCTCAGCAATGTTTCCAGTCCAGATCTCTCAGCAGGCAAACAAGATATTTCAAGGTTCAAATAAAGGGGTCATAATGAAATGATAGGGCCGTAACTATCGTTAGCGTGCACTAGTGGCTCCTTCTGGAAAACCCAAAATAAGTCTATTCTCTAAAGCCCGATCAGTTTGTTAACTCGTCGATTCTTCCGGACTGGCATAAGAGATCGTGTGACACTTAAAAGACACAACACAACAAATTAAACTTGAAAAGTCACATGGGAATTTATGTTGGGAAGAAAATAACTCCAATGTGTTTTTCTCGATGAGGGAATTGTACTCCTAAATCTGGAGCAGGCTATCAACTTGGCGAGCTGGCTTGAATACTGCAACTTGAGCTGCTGGTGGTGTCTAAACCTAACATATGTCTTAGTGAAAGTGTATACGAACAATACCAATTGTAAGCATACAATGAAATCTGATTTAGGTGCTAGTTTATTGTTCTTCTGTTCCGTGAATGAAGAACAATGAAGACGAGACTTGCATGCATGAAATTGGTTCTCATATATGTTGAACCTTGCTTGTAAAGTTGTAACCACCTACACATGAGAACAGATAGCCCGGAGGGTAGAAATGCTGCCTGAGTGCTTCACAGAAGGCGTTCCATGTGGTGATGGCTGGATCTCAAACTAAGCTAACAACATGCAGTGAATCCGAGCAGAGAAATAGAGGAGCAAATGCCTCCAAAATCGGCGAGTACGCTTGAAACCTCTCGTTTTGGGAAAGGCGTACTTGTGATTGGCTTCATTCTTGGAAGGCGCACCTTCTATTGCATGTTTTCACCACTTCTTCCCTTGTTATGAGATGAGGTCAAGTTTCCACCCGTGGAAAGGAGAGACGCAGTCAGTATTTGTTTTTTGATAGTGGTAAAGAGGGTACACCCACAGGGAAAGAACACTAGAGAAAAAGATCACAAAGGGCATGAATTCTATAGGGTCTTCACGCTAGAAGAAGAGGGCATAATCAGTATTTTTCCTAATCCAATTTGTGGCAGCTTTTTAAGACTGAATTAGTGAAGTGGTCATGTAGCATTCAACCTAGTGAAGAGTCAAGACACTCCTGTAGCAGCAGTTAATTATTTATGGAGTATCTCCAGCACTTCACTTGTATTATGTAATTGGGCATGATTTATTAGAGGAAGTATATTCCTGTATCAGCTTTGTAATCCTGTAATAGCCTTTATATTCCTGAAGTGTGTAATGTCCTCTTCCAATTAGGCCTTGAGGCCCAAAACCGCTAACCTATGTGATTCCTGTGGGTTCAAGCGGTTACTGACAGCTAGGGAATCAGCTAAGGACTGATTCCATCCATATAATATCTAGGGCATCATCATTAGGTCAAGAAGGGCCACCGGGGCCAAAGGCCACCTTCATGCATGCCATCCAAGCATTATTTAATGATGCATGCACTCTTTAAGTCTCCATCCGCATGCATGCAAGTCAACGACAAATTAGAAGATAAAGTGACCTAATTAGTTCAAAGATTAGGGTTTTTGCAGTTGAACGTTATAAATAGAGGATAAAGCGAAAGGAGACTTCACTTTTGATTATGATTATTTTGGGAGCTCTTGGATAGCAGCACAGCGTGTCGCACAGCAGTTGGGGTTGGAGACAGAGTCTTCAGCTAACGGGATTTCGGCAGTGAAATATATGTCCTAGTCTTATTCAGGGTAAGCCATACAGGTTCACCATTTGTTCTTCATTCATTCGTAAGTTATCCAGTATATGGTATAGATCATTGCAGGGACACGTGTGCAGCCGTAAGGGGGGGTTTTCAGCCAGAAAGCCCTAATCAGTTGTTGGGCCTTCAGATCTCAGCTTTACTCCAAAACTCAGGCACCATTCTCATCATCGGCATCATACTCCGGTACCTGGTGATTATCAGATCCGTCCGTGCTCATATGGAACAGTTATCAGCAGTTTCGGGATCCCAGGAGCGTGAGCAGCTGTCTCTCTGAAGCAATTCGCTATCCTTCCTAGAGGTCTCAGAAATCCCGCATGTACCAGGCATTCTCTCTAGCACGGGAAGGCTATCAGTGCTGCAAATCGACAGCTTCATCGGACACCTCCTTCACTGAAAGCGTCACCCTTTTCTGACTGGGGTTCTTGCTGCTGGGGGTTCACCAGAAGCAGAAGAGATCTACCCATCTCCAATTTAGTTCTCAGTGCTTGCATAATTTCTATGAAGTATTCTAGCCAACTTATCAGTGGTAACTGTTCATTCTATCTCACAAACCCTAACCCTAATTTTTCCTATAAAATAGGGATTTTTGCATGGCAGTTTGCATGCCCAGTTGTATCAGCATATTTGCTTAGAAATAGAAAATATCGGGATTTGGGATATTTCAGTGGTATCAGAGCTATTTTCTTGGCCAGCTGTGGGCTTAAGAAATGAAAAGTAGATGAATACAGAAGGAGACCCTTTTGTAACCTATAGGAGGAGGAAGAGTAGATACACAGAAGAATTCGAAAATATCCAACTAGAAGATACCAATTCAGACATGGAACAAACAGGTATACATTTGGATAGGGAAAAAGGAACAAGAGAAGAAGAGGATCGGGTGGAGTTTCACAGCTTGGTCTCTGCATTGCAAGACTTTGCCAAAGGACAAAAAGATGTACTCAATGCAATCAACAGATTATCAGCCAAACCAGAAACAGGTATCAACAGTACACCTCCCTCACTGGTAGATCGGGGATCTACAAGCAGCAGTGGAAAGGTAGCGTACACTAACATTCAGAATACTCTGCACATATACAACAGACCTTCTATTAGGCCTACCATGCCTCACTTCTTGGCAGATACAGTAGGGGTCCCGATCATGCAGGTAGAACCTAGCGAGCCTTTTGTGGCTTATCTACAGGAGTATAGAGACTTAGGGGATGAGTTTCATGTTGCCATGTCTTTTTCAGATTTCTGCAACATGAAGAGTAGGAACAAGCCCAGGAATTTCAACAAGGGTTTCAATCACAACTATGAGTTGGAGATTACCTTGGGCAGGTTGACCATCCCAAACTTTGATGGGACTTGTGGAGGATCAACGAGGATATGGGTTCAAAATTTGGATACCTATTTCCAACTCAACCCCATGAATGAGACGGATGCCATTAAATTGGCTACACTTCACCTAGACGGAGAAGCTCACGAGTGGTGGTACCACAGATTGGTGACATTGGGTCACAACACCATACATTCCTATGGTGATTTCACTCAGAAGATCATAGAGAGGTTTGACAGGAAAGATCCAGAGATACATTTTAGGGAGTTGGCTCAACTCAAACAGACTAGTAGTGTAGAAGCTTTCATTTCAGAATTTCATAGGCTAGCCGTTATGGTAACAGATGTGTCAGAGAGTAGATTGACTATGTTATTCATTGAGGCCCTCATAGAGCCACTACGGGGATGGGTGAAATCCTACAAACCCCTCACTCTGCAGGATGCCATTAGCAAAGCAAGAGATCTTCAGGATTCAGTCCCCAAAAATAAATTCCCACTGAAAACCAATTTTCCTGTTAGGGACAAGGATAGGAAACCTTTATAGCAGGATGTGCCCAAGAAAACTTGGTTAGACGAGGACACTAGGAAAGACTTGAGAAGGAAGAAGCTATGCTTCACCTATCAGGAACCATGGGTACCAGGACACAGGTGTGCAGGGAAGGAAAAGGTTCACCACATTGAGGTATATTCAGACAGTGATGAGGATGACTATGAGTAGGAGGCCACAAAAGAGGAATCACACCAAGGTGATACACCAGAGGGAGTCATTGCTACATTATCTGGAGTACCAAGATTCCATACTCTCAGGTTCAGGGGAGTAGTACAGGGTCACAGAGTAGGAGTATTGATTGATGGGGGAGCCACCCACAATTTCATTGACTCTGCTTGGGTAGCCAAGAGAGGTATTCAGACTAAGAAGTTTGAAGGATTCACCGAAGCAGTAGCCGGGAACTCCAACATGGAGTGCAACTACTGGATCCCAAAATTGAATGTCGCCTTAAGTAACTATCAGATGACAGACTTTTTTTATGTAGTGGATGTAGCGGATACTCATGTGGTATTGGGTGTTCAGTGGCTTTATTCTATAGGGAAATACACTACAGATTACAGGGCAATGGAAATGGAATTCCAGGGGCCAAACGACAAACGAGTAGTTTTGAGGGGCATGAACACTTATCCCCCAAAACTGGTCTCATCACAGAGGATGGAGGTAGTACTCCGATAGGATGATATAGAATGGGATGCAGAATGTTTAGTCACCTTCAGGAAACCCCCAAAAACTAGCACACAAAACCCAAGTGACATTCAAGCCTTGCTACAGAAACATGAAAAGGTTTTTCAGGACCTTCCATCAGGTAGACCACCAAATCGAGGTTTTGCACACATCATTGAGCTAGAGGAGGGAAAACAAGCAATCATCACCACTCCTTATAGGCATCCCAAAAGTTACAAGGATGAGATTGAGAAAACAATCAAAGAATTACTGGAGCTCGAATATATTCGACCCAGTTCTAGCGCCTTCGCATCTTCAGTAGTGCTGGTCAAAAAGAAGGATGGTACACTACGAATGTGCATCGATTATCAAGCACTCAACAAAAAGACCATTAAGAACAGGTATCCCATTCCCAGTATTGACAAACTCATGGATGAGCTTCGGGGAGCTCAATACTTCTCCAAGATCGATCTTCGCTCGGGGTACCATCAAATCAGGGTAAGGGACCAAGACATCTCCAAAACAGCTTTTCGCTGTCACTATGGTCACTATGAGTTTTTGGTCATGCCCTTTCGACTTACCAATGATCTGGCCACTTTTTAGTCATGCATGAACCACACCTTCAGAGCACAGCTACATAAGTTTTTTCTTGTATTCTTTGATGACATCCTGATTTACAGCAAAACATGGGAAGAGCTTATGAAACACCTGGATGAAGCATTGAGTATTTTAGAAGAACATTCGCTTTATGCGAAAATGTCCAAGTGTGATTTGGGCATGAAGGAAATGTTGTATTTAGGACATGTAATCAATGTAGAAGGAGTACAGGTTGACATGGAGAAAATCCGAGCTATCAAAGATTGGCCCACGCCAAAAACAGTTACAGAATTGAGAGGGTTCCTAGGTATGTGCACTGTTGATGTATATGTAACTTCGGAATGTATTCTTCTATGTATTTCATACCCGATGTTTATTTCGGGATGTTTGTATTATGTATTTGAATCATGTGGTCATGCCCCGATGTTCCGATCGGGAGGATTAATAATGTAAACAAGTCATATCAAGTCATTAGGTAAGTCCCCACAGTTTAGGGGCACTTGGGTTATTATACACTAATTAAGGTGTAGGCTCAAGTAATTAATTATAAGTTAAGCCTACATGGTTGAGTGCACTTCAAGTCAACGGAAGAATATAAATAGAGAGTGAGAGTCTCTCTATTTATCACTTGTGACTTAGCTCTCTTGCTCTCTCAAGTGTGGCGCACTTTTGGAGAAGGAAATTCTTGGGCTTGACAGAAGACAGAAGGCTGCTGTTGTGAAGGGAGGTCATCTTACTGTTTTGGGTTCACATCTTGTGGTGATACTATCTTAGAGGAAGTTGAGGGGTTTTCTCCATTTATGGTTTCCCCTCCTAAAATCTTTGTGTCTCTTGTCTCATGTGATGTGCTTATGTTATTGCTGTGCTTGTTATTCTCTCAGTGAAAAGATCCTAACATAATGCTAGCTTAAATGTTGAAAAACTAACATGGTATCAGAGCTAACCTGAGAAGAAGACATTGTGCAGCTACAGGAACTAGGGCTTCCTATTTTGTGGATCTTCCTCCACATATTTTCAGCACAAGTATGCCAGGATGACTCTCCATTGAAGGGTGCATCTTTCTGTCAATGCGGAATTCAATTTCAAGCATTTTCAGTTTCGATGTGGAAATCAGGGCTTTCTACAGAAGAGGAATTTTTGAGTGAGACCAGCATAGGATTTTTCTCCTCATAAAAACCGAAATTTAGAGACCTGGATCAAGAAATTTGGTTGGGTAAATCTCCGGAAAAGTCAAACCCTAGTTTGACCCTGAGCTAGGAGAAACCCTAAATACTAAAACTGCTAAGTTTTGGTACAGTCGCTATATTCCGTGATTGGCAAAGTCTCAGAAGCTAACAATTTCAGGGACCAAATATAAAATCCTGATGAACCCTGTGTCCAAAGGGCAGCCTCTGATTCGCTGTATTCCAGGAGATATGATCTCTCCAAGTTAGGGTTCCAGCCTCTTCCAGAAATCATCCATAAACAGGACACCTGGGGAGATCTGAAATATCTTGGGCTACAGAGGTCCAAATCAAATTCCTGAAGATTTTCCAGAAATTCCACGGACACTAATTCCTGTGGTCCAAAGTTCAGACTCAGAAGAGGAACCAGTGACACGTGGCATCCCGTACAACTTCGCTGTTCTGAACAGTCCTGTAACAGGTCACCTTGGGAAAAGGATCATAAATCCCAAATGGTGAAACCAATTCTGATGAAACCTATGGTTTTGGATCAGGCACATGTGAGGTTACCTTAGTGAGAAATTTCAGACATAGAGGATAGGTAATTTCAGAGATATCACAGAAACAGTAACAGGCATTTATGCAAAAGAAATCAGAAAATTAGGGCTTCCTGTTCCGGGAGTTTTCCTTCATTGTTTTCAGAAAAAGGAGTACATTGGACAGCTCCATTTGAAGAGATCTATCTGTTCATCCAATCAGATCTTAAATATTCCAAGTTTTGAAAATTAGGGTTTCTACGACAAACCCTAGATCAGCAAACTCCGGGACAAGGGCGGACACCTCAAATCGAGGTTCCAGTTTCAGAGGGAGATGAGGCCAAAGAAGACATCATGCTCATGCTGCAGAGGATGATGAACCATCGAGAAAGAGATCCAGATATGAAAGTGAATATTCTTCAAGCGAGGGTGAATATGTTCTAATATCAGCTCTCATAGATAACATTACTCATGGTAGTGATGATTGTATTATAGATAGTGGGGCTTCCAAACATATGATGGGATTCAAGGAATCCTTTGTAAGACTATCAGAACATGAATCACCTCACAAGGTGAAACTAGGAGATGACCACCAATGTCCAATAAAAGGTAGTGAGGAATATTCATAAAATCTAGACTCTGGTAAGTCTCTAACAATGAAAGAAGTATTGTTTGTGCCTTCTCTCCATTTCAGCATTGATGCAAAAGGAATGCGGGCTGCATTCATAGATGGTCAAGTCATCATATGGCCAAAAGGAAAGACTATCGATGATGTGGTAGTGATTGAAGAACAAGAAGGAGGCTTGTATAAATTGAAGGGATATCTAGAACAAGCCTTGATCCATGACACAGTAGAGCCAAATGAGCTTTGGCATATAAGGCTTGCACATGTGCATTACAGAGCACTACCTCATGCAAGCAAAGCTGTTGAAGGTCTTCCAGAATTTCAAGCTACTTGAAGTGGTAAAAGAAAAAGCGAAGAATGCAAAAGTGGTGATGGCCACCTTGAATGGCCTCCTAGGATCGTGGAATTCATTCATATGAGGAATATGAAGAACTCAACTCTTGAAGAAATTCTTATCCTCCTTATCATTTGGATAAGAAACGATGCTATCATGAATGAAGAAGACGATGAAGCTGAAGACTCAAGAAGGAGTATGCCCACGAAACAAATAAAGATAAGTATTCAATTGTCATTTCATATTATTGTTTTGTTATGCATTTTTTTATATTTAGTTGATGTATTATGCATGATAGGATGTTTGCAGTAATGACAGTATACTACTAATATGTATGTGATGGGTAAGTAGCTCATGGGGCTATACAAATTCTCCATTGCTACTTATCTAGAATGAAACCTCTTTGCTGACATATTGGATTAGTGCACAATCCCAATGTTGTCCTGGTAGAGATGGAAGGCATCTAGAAAGTTTCAGTGAGATATGGATGAATGTTTTATTGGCTAAAGTAGTTGCATGATCATATATTAATGCATAAATATTTGCCAGTATGAATATTCCTTATGAAATGTTTCTAACCATATAAATGCATTTGACTTGTAGGAAATATTGCATACATAATTGCCTACAAGCAAAGAAGAATGAAGACTTGTTCTGAAGAACAAGTGACGACATTTCAAGACAAAGAATATTATGATGAATGCAATGACATCATTGATGCAGAACCTTCCAGCCATGAAGAAGTAACTTAGAAGATATGAAAGACCAGTTCAAGAAGAATGATGTTAGAGTGCAGTATCGAGACCTGAAGAAAAGTTCATAATTACATCATGCAGTAGATGGAAACATCGTGGGATACAAAGCAAGATTCGTAGCATGAGGCTTCTCATGAAAATAAGGCCTAGACTACGAAGAGACATTTGCAGCCAGTAAGAGTTTAAACACACACATGATGAGCCTGATGAAGATCTTAACCTTTGCTACAAGGTTGAAGATGTAAGTCTATACACTAGATGATCACATAGAAGATTAGTAGCATAGGAAGCTACTTGTCACTCCGGTACAGAATGTTTCAGTGTATAGAGTACAAGAGACAGAGGGAGTATGATGCTCCGTTTCAGAGGGAGTGACTACAGAATATCTTGAGGTTCGACATGGTACGAAGGGATGGGCAGATTACTGATGATTCTAGGCTTTACCGAGAGTAAAGTGGATTCCAACCTTTGATCCAAGGTTGAAGGTGGAAGACTAGTGATGCTCCTGTTATGTGTCGATGCACTATTGTTCTAGGTATGGAAGTGTGGCAGAGTATAGATGGGATCTTCCTTGGACAAGGGAAGTATGCAGTAGAGATCTTGAAGATATTTGGGATGATGGACTGCAAGGCCATGGCCTCACCTATGGCATCAAACCTGAAGCTATTGAGTGATGCTTCTTCAGAGATGGTTGATGCTATGATGTATTGTCAGATGATTGGGTCCTTGATGTACCCGAGACCAGATATTTGCTTTGCTGTGAACACCTTGAGCGAGTACTTGACAGATCCGAGAAGTGTTCACTTGGTTGCTGCAAAGCACATTCTGAGGTACCTGAAGGGTACAATTGAATATGGGCTCAAGTATGATGCGAATCAGAAGATTAACCTGGAGGGTTATGTTGATTCAGATTGGGTAGGCAGTGCCATCGACAGGAAGAGTACTTCGGGATGTTGCTTCAGTATGGGATCAGGTGTGATCTCTTGGTTTAGCAGGAAGCAATCCTGTGTGGCACTGAGTACAGCTGAAGCAGAGTATTTCATAGCTTGTTCAGCTAGCTGTGAGGCAGTATGGCTGTGGAAGCTACTGTCTGATATATTTGATCTCCAGCTGGATGCTACCTGTATACATTGTGACAACCAGAGTTGTGTGAAGTTGTCAGAGAATCCTGTGTTCCATGACAGGTTGAAGCATATTGAGATCAAATATCACTATATCAGGGATATGGTACAG
>LPNX011074290.1:0-91747 GCA_001517045.1 Pseudotsuga menziesii | reverse complement strand
CTTGTCTCATGTGATGTGCTTATGTTATTGCTGTGCTTGTTATTCTCTCAGTGAAAATATCCTAACATAATGCTAGCTTAAATGTTGAAAAACTAACATGCACTTATTACCGACGATACGTTAAGGGATTCTCCCAATTTGCAGCACCCCTCACAGACCTCACCAAGAAGGGGGCGTTCACTTGGACAGACTTAGCACAGAAAAATTTCGAGGAGATGAAGGTTATTATGAGTTCTTGTCCAGTTCTAGCATTACCAGACTTCTCACAACCCTTTGTAGTAGAATGTGATGCCTCAGGGGAAGGGTTAGGAGCAGTGTTGATGCAGAATCATCACCCTATTGCATTTGAGAGCCGTAAACTAAAGAACTATGAGCACCAATACTCCATATATGACAAAGAGATGCTAGCCATCTTGCATGCTCTCACAAAATTCAGACAGTACCTGGTGGGCAGTAAGTTCAAAATCAAAACCGATCATAACCGCCTCAAGTATTTCCTGGAGCAGAAGGATCTGAATGAGCGACAAAAAAAATGGGTCAGCAACGTACAAGCCTACGATTTCGAGATCGAGTATGTAAAAGGTAATAATAATGCAGTAGCTGATGCATTATCCAGGCATCCAACCCCATTATCTCTCAGTATTATATCCACGGATTGGAGAGCACTTCTCTTAGTAGAATACTCCAAAAATAAATTCGCTTGCAAATTATTAGACGAGCAAATTCAGGATGACAGGTATAGGATTGTGGATGACATCATCTATTACAAAAATAGGATATACCTCGTTCTAGAATCCACATTGAGGAAAAAGATCATTCAGGAAGCCCACGATTCTCCTTTATCAGGGCATCAAGGTTTCTTAAAGACCTATCGGCAGATCAGAGAGAGGTTCTCATGGAAGGGCCTCAAGGGGGAAATTATGCAGCATGTCTAGGAATGTAGCATCTATCAGCAGAACAAGATTGAGAACACCCATTCAGCAGGGTTACTCCAGCCACTACCGATTCCAGAACAGAAGTGGGAAAGCATCTCCATGGACTTTATTTCAGGCTTGCCCAAGGTCCAAGGGTGAGATTGTTTATATGTAGTAGTTGACAGACTGACCAAGTTTGCACATTTCTTCTCGATATCATTAGACTACTCGGCAGCTCAAGTAGCTAAGTTATTCTTCAGGGAGGTCTTCAAGTTACACGGGTTACCTAAGACCATTGTCAGTGATCGAGATAGCAGGTTCACGGGGGCCTTCTGGCAGGAACTGTTCAGATTGGTGGGGACCAAACTAGCCACTAGTAAGATTTATCATCCCCAGAGTGACGGGAAAATGGAAATAGTCAACAAGTGGATCGAAGGATATTTAAGGAACTATGTAGCAGGGCAGCAGTGAACCTAGATCAAATGGGCACACCTAGGAGAGTATTGCTACAATACTACCTATCACATGTCTATTAGGATGACTCCATTTAAGGAATTATATGGTTAGGAGGCCTTGGACTATGCAAATTTGGCATTTGGAGATAGTAGGGCTCCTAAGGCTAAGGATTGGATACAGGAAAATCAGGACATTCTGAAAATATTGAAGGAGAATTTACAAACAGCTCGGAATCAATAGAATTTGTATGCCAACAAACACAGTATTGAGCGGAGCTTTGAGGTAGGGGATTTAGTATACTTAAGGCTCCAGCCTTACAGATAGTCATCACTTAAGAATAAAGGAGCAGAGAAGTTAAAACCCCGCTTCTATGGACCATACAGAATAATCAGGAAAGTGGGAGAGGTGGCATATGAACTAGAACTTCCACAGGAAAGCAAAATTCACAATGTGTTCCATGTATCTAATCTGAAGAAGACCCTTAGGCAACACATTGCTCCATCCACCGAATTGCCTCCTTTAGATGATGAAGGACTACTGATACTGATTCCCGAATGGATCATACAGACTAGAGAGAGGAAGCTTAGGAACAGGATAATCCAAGAATACTTGGTTCAATGGAAGGAACTACCACCAGAGGATGCCACCTGGGAAGGTGAACAGGTATTGCAGCATCCCAGTTTGAAGTTGCTTGAGGACAAGCAATCTCAAGCGGGGAGGACTGTAATGTACTCTTCCAATTAGTCCTTGAGGGCCAAAACTGCTAACCTATGTGATTCTTGTGGGTTCGAGCGGCTACTAACAGCTAGGGAATCAGCTAAGGACTAATGCCATCCATAGAAGATCTAGGGCATCATCATTAGGTCAAGAAGGGCCATCGAGGCCAAAGGACACCTTCGTGCATGCCATCCAAGCATTATTTAATGATGCATGCACTCTTTAAGTCTCCATCCACATGCATGCAAGTCAACGACAAATTAGAAGATAAAGTGACCTAATTAGGTCAAAGATTAGGGTTTTCGTAGTTGAACGTTATAAATAGAGGATAAAGCAAAAGGAGACTTCACTTTTGATTATGATTATTTTTGGAGCTCTTGGATAGCAGTGTGGAAATTGAACCCAGTGATAGAACAATTTTACTCACAACAATTATCAATTGTACATGCAAAATCACTCACAAAAGAGACTGAATATGGAGCTGAACACTAAACTGTATTAACTCAGTGTACAATAGCCAAACCTATAAAATAATAGGTTGCTGCATTAAATAATTACATAATTGATTTGAATGCATGAGGAGGCAATTCGAATCTAGTCAAAAGCAGGCTTACCAAAATTAAGCAATTCCCCCATAGGTGCATAAAGTAGTTTCCAAATCAGCTAAGGAGCTCACGAATTGGAAAAAGCACTTAGGCAAGCTAAAAGGTGATGGAAGTACAACTCATACATGCTTTTCATAGGATAAAAGAGTGGAGGATGTGGAGGACAAAAAACTAGTTAACCTCACCTAGTCAAACTTTCCCAATTGCCTTAAAGCACTGAAAAAGCAAGCAATAAAGCAGAAAAAGCAGAAGGGTGCCTAGGAGGCCAGGAATAAAGCAGAATTGATTCCTTGAGGTTTCCCAAGCACTACATGAGTCAAAATAGGTAATTTTGACCACTATGGATAGGCAAATGACAACTTGCATAAGGTGGAATCATGAAACTAGGCAAATAAGACAAAAATGATTAATTTAATGTCTAAGGTAGCTAACTATGGATTGATTATTCTAACACCCCCCCCTTAAGCATGACTTGTGAGTAATATATCAAAAAATTATAGGGCCTAGCAACAAGGCTTAGTCACCCTTTACATACTGCATGTCCATTTAAACAAGGAAAGAGGCAAAAACCACATGGGAAAATCCTCCCTTAAACATGGACAGTAAAACAAAATTTGGAAATATTGTCTTCACTCATGCTTCACAGCATGATCAGTAATCCCCAGCAGTGATTTGAGATTGTTGAAGGTCTTCTCACAAAATTCTTTGGTGAATATATCAGCTACTTGTTTTGAAGATGAACAGAAGAGTAGGTGAATGGTGCCATCATGCACAAGCTCTTTGATGTAGTGCATATGGATCTCAATGTGTTTGGTTCTTTGCTTCTAAACTGGATCATTGTAGATTCGATTGGTATTCTGGTTATCATAGTATATGGTAGTTGAGTACTCTGATTCAAATCCACACTCTCCAAGTAACCCCTGCAACCATAAGCATTGAATTGCTGCATTTACAACTCCTCTGTACTCTGCTTCTGTAGATGAGAGTGCAACGGCACTCTGTTTCTTGCTTGACCAGCTGATTGGCCCTTCTACAAGCATGAACACATATCCTAATGTGGACTTTCTATCTGTTCTATCACCTTCCCAATCACTGTCAGTAAACCCAATCAAATCAAGATCAGATTTTGCTTTATAGAAGATCCCATGTGTCCTTGTTCCCTGAACAAAGTTAAGGATCCTTTTGGCTGCTTTCCAATGGATCTCATGAGGATGATCCATGTATCTAGAAGCCACACTTAGTGCATAATAAATATCAGGTCTAGTATGTGTAAGATACAACAAACGTCCAATCAATTGCCTATACAGTGTATTGTTTATCATAGGTGAAGAATCAGCTTCTTCCAGCTTCACTCCTGAAAGGAAAGGAGTCTTGCTTGGCTTGCAATCCTTCATTTTGAATTTGTTCAGAAAATCCAAGGCATACTTGGACTGGTGCACCTTGATTCCAGCTTTGGTTTGAGCAATCTCAAGCCCCAAGAATTGGCTTAAGAGCCCCAAATCTGTCATGGAGAAGGCTTGGTTCATTGCACCCTTCAAGGAAGCAATCTCATTCTTTGAGATTCCTGTAATGAGAAGGTCATCAACATATAACACAATGATCATTAATGAACCATTAATTAACTTCAAATAGACATTTGGATCTGATTTGCACCGAACAGAATTCAGTGATAGCAAGAAGCTATCAATCTTGGCATACCGAGCCCTGGGGGCTTGCTTTAGCCCATATAATGACTTTCTCAACCTACACACAAGAGATGGGTTAGTAGAAAATCCTTGAGGCTGCTGCATGTATATCTCTTCAGTGAGATCTCCATTCAGGAAGGCACACTTTACATCCATGTGATGTACCTCCCATTGCTTTGAAGCTGTAATGGCTAAGGCTAGCCTGATGGAGTCCATCTTTTCCACTGGTGCAAAGGTCTCATTGTAATCTATGCCATGAACCTATGAGTAGCCCTTGGCTACCAATCTGGCCTTGTACTTCAGAGGTGAAATATCAACAGCAAATTTGGTCTTATACACCCACTTACACTGAACTAGCTTCCTCCCTAGGGGAAGATCCACTAGCTCCCAAGTGTTGCTCTTCTGGAGTGAGATGAACTCCTCCTTCATGGCTGCTTTCCATATTGGATCTCTTGCTGCATCTTCATATGTTTGAGGGTATGATTCCACCATCAGATATCATTTCTCAGCAAACATAGGATCCTTCATGCATAGAGCACTCTCGAATTGAGATCTAGTCCTCTGAGGGTCATTGGGATTCCCAACTAGATCCTGCTGCATGAAGTGTATTGGCTGCCCATTTTGGCCTTGTAGGGCTGTTAGGATCTGAAATAAACTCATCACTATCAGACATATCAGAATCAGCATGTTCAACAATCTCTTCACTTACTTTCAGAGGTTCTGGTGGTGAAGAGGCTTCTCCCACTTCCATTACTGCTAAGGGTTCTTCTTGAAACTGAACACACCTTTCAATGAAGGATTTGTTTGTGCTCAAATTTATCATCTTGTACCCTTTTGAATATTCAGAGTACCCAACAAATAGGCACTCTTGGCTTTGGGGCTGCAAAGACTTTCTCTTCTCTGTTGGAATTCTAGCCCAAGCCCTTGAGCCAAAAATCCTGAAATGGGTCACATCTGGCTTGTGCCCACTCCATGCTTCAAAAGAAGTCATACCATCAAGCTGTTTATGAGGCACCCTATTATGGATATAGGCTACATAGTTGATAGCTTTTTCCCAATACTTTGGTGGCAAATTTTTGGCCTCCATCATGCATGTTGCCATCTCCTTCAGTGATATGTTCTTCCTCTCAGCAACACCATTTTGTTGTGGTGTGTAAGGGATAGAATGTTGCATTTGAATACCTGAATCTACACAATATTGAATAAAATCAAACTTGACATACTCACCACCATTGTCAGATCTGAGGACCTTGAGTTTCCTCCCAGATTGGTTTTCAACCAAAGCCTTAAAGACTTTGAAGAGGTCAAAAACTTCAGACTTGTGTTTCAGGAAGTAAACCCAGCAATACCTGGAAAATTCATCTATGAAATTCAATGCATATTTGGCCTGACTCATGGACATATGAGGGAATGGGCCAGCAACATCACTGTGGATCAACTCAAGGGGTGCAGAGGTGCTCTCATGACTAGCTCTCTAAAATTTATGCTCTGGGTGTTTTCCTAGGATACAACCTTGGCAGACTCCTTTGGAAAATTTTATCTTTGGTAACCCTATGACCATCTCTTTTTCACTAAGATCAGAAAGATACTTGTAATTTAGGTGGCCAAATATTTCATGCCAAATCTTTCTTGCTTCATTAGCATGAATCAAAAGAGCAGAGGGGTTTGAGTAGGGTAGGAAGTATGAGAACATGTATACCTTCTGAGTATGATTTGCAACTCCTTTTGCAATGACTTTACCACTTGAGATATCTGTGATCTCAATTTCATCAGGGGATAATATGACCTTCTTTGGAGACCCAGTGTGAGTCATCTGATACACTGATAAGAGGTTGGAGGCAAGACAAGGAACATACAACACATTGTTGAACTGACCATGATCAAGATCAATCCTCCCTTTGCCCAAACTTTCAGTGAGAGAGTCATCTCCCAGTACTATTGGTGGACCTTTCGACATGTCAAGTGAGGAGAATGAATCCTTGGTTGAAACCATATGTCTTGAAGCTCCAGAATCAATGATGAAACTAGGTGAGCTTGATGTGCCATCAACCAATGCATGAACTCTCTCTCTGTCTTCTGAACTTTATCCTCCTTCTCTCTTCTTTGAGGTGTCTGGAAGGGAGATGCCATTCTTCTCTAGGAGTTGGGTTAGCATGTCTATTTGCTTCTTCATACATGAGCTTTCAGTGTGATTTCCCTTATTGCAGTATGCGCACTTGCTCATTTCTCCTTTGTTTTTCTTCTTCTGGTAGTTCTTCTTGGAACCTTGTGGCTCCTTTGGAGACTTGTTCTTGTCTCTCTTTTGATCAAGTGGATTTTTAGCTTTCTTTTTTCTTTTTGAATCCAACCTCGAATCTCCAACAACCAGAGCTTGGTCTTTGGATGGTTTGATGGTGCCCATCATCACCAGCTTGTCCTGTTCTTGTGTGAGAGATTCCATGAAATCTGCAAGTCTAGGCATCTTCTAGGTTCAAGCTATCAACTTTGTGGCATAGAAGGTTGAAACAAACACTGAATAGTCAGGGCCAAGCTTTGAGAGTATGGCCAAGACCAGCTGATCATCCTTCTTTTCGATCCCACATTGTTTTAGCTGCAAAACAAGTGCTTTGAACTTGGAGAAATAGAGTTGCAGGGATTCAAAACTATTTGGACTTAGGGAGATCATTTCATTTTCGATTTGATGTCCCCTCATCTCATATGTCTTTCCAAAAAGATCAGTAAGATTCTCCCAAACTTCATCCAGTGATCTCAATCCATCAAGATGGAAAAGGAGGTCTCTGGAAATACTCAGACACAAGAGACCATAGGGCTCATCCCTCCTGTTGTGCCATTTTATCTTCTCTGCAGCTGCATTGGGCTCTACTTCTGTTGCCATAGTCACCCTGTAGAGGCCTTTCACTCTCAATAGTATCTCCATCTCTGCTTTCCATTCAAATAAATTGAAGGGAGTTAATATGATCTTCTGAGATTGATCCATAGCTCAGAAATTGTCCCCGCTATCAGTAGAAGGCTCCCAGTCACTGATGTCGAACCTACAAAACAAATTTGAAGGAGAGAAATTGATCTACAATGGATCTGATACCATGTGGAAATTGAACCTAGTGATAGAACAATTTTACTCACAACAATTATCAATTGTACATGCAAAATCACTCACAAAAGAGACTAAATATGGAGCTAAACACTAAACTGTATTAACTTAGTGTACAATAGCCAACCCTGTAACATAATAGGTTGCTGCATTAAATAATTACATAATGGATTCGAATGCATGAGGAGGCAATTCGAATCTAGTCAAAAGCAGGCTTACTAAATTTAAGCAATTCCCCCATAGGTGCATAAAGTAGTTTCCAAATCAGCTAAGGAGCTCACAAATTGGCAAAGGCACTTACGCAAGCTAAAAGGTGATGGAAGGAAAACTCATACATGCTTTTCATAGGAGAAAAGAGTGGAGGATGTGGAGGACAAAAAACTAGTTAACCTCACCTAGTCAAACTTTCCCAATTGCCTTAAAGCATTGAAAAAGTAGGCAATAAAGCAGAAAAAGCAGAAGGGCACCTAGGAGGCCAGGAATAAAGCAAAATTGATTCCTTGAGGTTTCCCAAGTGCTACATGAGTCAAAATAGGAAATTTTGACCACTATGGATAGGCAAATGACAACTTGCATAAGGTGGAATCATGAACTAGGAAAATAAGACAAAAATGATTAATTTAATGTCTAAGGTAGCTAACTATGGGTTGATTAATCTAACAAGCAGCACAGTGTGCCGTATAGCAGTTGGGGTTGGAGACGGAGTCTTCAACTAATGGGATTTCAGCAGTGAAACATCTGTCCTAGTCTTATTCAGGGTAAGCCATACAGGTTCACCACTTTTTCTTCATTCATTCATAATTTATCCAGTATATGGTATAGATCGTTGAAGGGACACGTGTGCAGCCGTAAGGGGGGGTTTTCAGCCAGAAATCCCTAATCAGTTGCTGGGCCTTTATATCTCAGCTTTACTTTGAAACTCAGGCACCATTCTCATCATCAGCATCATACTCCGGTACCCGGTGATTATCAGATCCGTCTGTGATCATCCAGAATAGTTATCAGCAGTTTCGAGATCCCAAGAGCGTGAGCAGTTGTCTCTCTGAAGCAAGTCGCTATCCTTCCTAGAGGTCTCAGAAATCCCACATGTACTAGGCATTCTCTCTGGCACGGGAAGGCTATCAGTGCTACAAATCGGCATCTTCATCGGACATTTCCTTCACTGAAAGCGTCACCCTTTTCTGACTGGGGTTCTTACTGCTGGGGGTTCACTGGAAGCAGAAGAGATCTGCCCATCTCCAATTCAGTTCTCGGTGCTTGCATACTTTCTCCGAAGCATTCTAGCCAGCTTATCAGTGGTAAGTGTTCATTCTATCTCACAAACCCTAACCCTAATTTTTCCTATAAAATAGGGATTTTTGCATGGCAGTTTGCATGCCCCATTGTATCAGCATATTTGCTTAGAAATAGAAAATATCAGGATTTGGGATATTTCCAGCCTGTATTGTTGACAAACAAGGGGACTGTACCATACTAAAAGCATTTTTCCTATTACATATCAACTGCCTTTCTAACAACTCATCCCAGGCATACCGGTTTGGAGTTGAAGCTTAAACTGTAAGTGGTGGTCATTAAAAGTCAATTTTCAGATCTGTAATTTATTGTGCAAATAGTCTTGTGATGTTAGTGTATGGTTGTGGCAATTATTAATAAGCCACCACATTTCCAATAAATTCCTGTAGCTTCCTATGGGCTTCTCTTATGGTGAATGGCTACATTTTGAAGTCTTATCTATGCTTTAAAGTGAATAATATATCAGATCTGGAATGAGTGATGAATGCCTACTTTGAAGTCTTGACCCACTACAATCCGTCGATCTTGTCTTTGAAATTTCAACACTGTTAAAATCACTAATAAATTGTCTATGAGAAGAAACCCCAGTAACTTCTCCGTTGCAAACTAATAAGTAAGACCAAGACTTATTTTTTGGATATATTATATTGAATTCCATTCAAACAATTGTTATATAATCTTTAACTGATAATCATTGAATTATTACAATTTCCTTACCCTACTTAAAGGGCATGAAGGGTAGATTGAATAAGTTGATAATTTAATTCATTGATTCCACATACTTCCTACTTTTACATATCGATCTGCACAAAGCCATACCAATAGTGTATCTAACCTGCTCCATTTCCTGTTTAACCAATAGTTCCATAATTTTCTAGCACATTTCTATAAGCCCCATTACATGCAATGTGGATGGAACTATAGCCCTAGATTAGACACTCCCTGTTCCACTTAACCCCACTATCATAATTATAGGAAATTAGGGTTAATATGAAAGTTGACCCACTACAATCCCTCCCATATGACCAATCATTGTTTGTCAACTAGAGCAAACAGACATGACTACAATTGTAGATTCACCTCTACCACTGATCATTTTAATTTTTATTCTAGGTCAATTTGCAAAAATAGATGAGAGTGGGAGTCCCTTGCTCTAATTACCCACTATTATCTCTCACAATTGACATTTTTCTGTAGTACTACTACCGGTACTTGTTGGATTAACTAAAATATTGTATAAAGGATCATATGAAATATAGCATAATATCTATCACTTGATCAAGTTTTGAGCATTGGTTTAAGAATCAAGATGGTACTTTCCCACATGTGGTATCTCAATTTGTCAATAACATCTAATAACCTCAAACAACATAGCTTTTGTTCCTATGCTAAGGCTGGAAGAATTGAAGACAGAAAAACATGTCGTCAACTTGTTCGTAGCTCGTTTTACAGCATTCTTCTTTTCCACAAACATGCATAAGGAAATAGATTAGAACAATATAACATCAAAGAATGAGGGTCAATAATAGTACAGAAATTAAACGAGGTAATATTGGAAAACTTACAAAATCTAAACTATAGAATTTGCTCAGATGCAAAGAAAAAGCTAGGAAATGACACTGATGGCTCATTCTATGCTCAAGACCAAGATATGAAATGCTAATGATCTAAATCTAATTACTATATAGCCTAAATATTTCATCCCTTCCTCCAAATTTTTTATTGCAAAAGGGAAAAACACTACTCCACACATTCCTCCTACTTTCTGCACCATCCAAGAAATAAACAATACACTCTGCGTCATCCAAGAAATAAACAATAGCTTTCTCCTCATTGATTGCCATATCAGAAGCAACACAAAAGGACTCAATAATGGATTAGTTAAAGATGTTTTATTCTTCTTGCTCTACCAAACAAAACAATAATATCATCAACAAATAATTCATGTGTAAGGTTTACCCTTCCACTAAATGCAACCCCCTTGCTTTTAACCTTGTTCCTAGCCGTTATTTTATCTATTAAGACCTTCCACCACCAAAAAAAAATATATAAGGAAATAGGGGACACCCTTGCCTCACCCCGATGGATGAGTTAAAAAAACCAACCCACACCTTTGCTTAAATTAGCAACAAACAAGGTTATCACACAACATATAATCCAATGGACTAAATCTAGGCTTAAGGTTTTGTTGGCTATTTTAGGGTATGAAGTTAGTTGAGCATCAATTTACACAGATAATAAGATCTACATCAAATGAATATGCCCAGGTCTATATTGAGTATTAAAACTATGAAATAAAATGGTAGTCATACAATACTACTGGAGAAATCATTAATGTTAAATTCTCTCAGGGTTGTATAAGTGAATGCATAGGTTAGAATGTATGGTCAACAATGACTAGGCCATCATATTATGGAATATGTAGTTGTTCCCAATCTGTAATTGGGATCAATCTCCTATGCAATGCATGGTGTGAAACTAGTAGGAGCATTTCGTTTTACTCAACCTTAGAATGAAGGGTTGAATATGCCTCATTGGATTCCAGGATGACTGCGAGCTTGGAAATTAGTGAATGGTTCAAGTTATCTCTCATAGTAACTTGTGTAAATATGTGTGCGCCTAGACATGTAGTAAGTGTAAAGATAAGCCATGAATCAGGTTGAAAATAGCACAGATCTGCCAGTGAACCGTGTGGGTTGAAGTGGAGCACTCAGGAAATGAACAATAAGAGGAATGGAACTACCATCTGGTAGTTGAAGGTTCAATGAAAAGATGGATATAGAAATTAGTTGGAAAGGGATGAGGAAACTGTTATCAAGAACCTGCATATTAAAGTTCAAACATTTTGGGAAGCGGATTCAAGCCACTTCAAGGTTTATGGATTGGGCTTGCATTAGCAGGCATGTAAATATCATTGTTGATTGCATCAGAAAGATGGTATTCTTATTTCATGTTTATTTTTGTTGATCTTGTCTGTGGTGAAACAGATGCATAAATGGAGAGGAAAGCCACGTATGTCTGGGATAAAGATCATAGAGTTGCAATAACAATCATAGGCTGCTCTACTCAGAAATTAAATTGCGCTGGTGAGACATGGACATGATGTTGAGTAGACTAGATGGCTCGATGCCCATAGTAGACACTTAGGGGAACTGTTATCTTTGAATTCAATAAGGAGGTCAATAGGCATAAGCGATACGGATCTAGAGGGTTTGGATCATCATGAGGCCTATTTTAGTGGTGCAGAGAAGGCATATCACCCAAATGAAGATGAAAATCAGAACGGAAAGAACAATACCGAGACAAAATATATGTAGATGGTTAAACCAAGAACATCCAAAGAAGTTCAAAGGCCTCACGTAGGTAGCCAAAAGCAGTCCATAAAAAATGCTTCTAAGATTTCTGAGCTTCTGAATAGTAACACACAACATCTCTATCATGAAAAAATTGAAATGTGTGGCTTTCCTGCATCTGCTCAACAGAGTAATAGAGTATGTGAAAATCTGGAAAACAATTATATTTGATTATGATTGTCCAAATTGATATCTAAATCAAATGCCCAAAAGGTATTAAAACAAATATTTTTGGGATAAGGTTTCCCAAAAATAATACTAACACAATACTCTGACTACATAACTGTTCTCTCTACTACCATTTTTATCATTAACAGTGCTCTACTGGTATTCCTTGTATTCTTATAGACATTAATTCTAATGGATTTTTGACTTAAGGGTAATAAATTTTATTCTTGCTCTGCATAGAACTAGATCACAGTTTTCATATACTTGAATTGTGTATACTTAAATTTGGATGCCATCATCCGCAACAATGGACCTAACACAAGACTTCAAAATTTTGTCTACAGGCTCAAAAAAGAAAAATTGGTTTATTTGAAGAAGATGGAGATTTGAAGCAGCGTACCAATTCCATTTCAAACAGACAAGATGATTTTGCGAAGAAAATTTTGAGTTCAAGAGATCCATGAAGAGATGGAACAATTCATGGTAGGCTTGTTATTCCCTTATTAGAAGTAAATTAGGTATTTTTGTCTAATGGTATAGTTATTTTCATAGGTTTTGACTTGCCCAATTTTTCTTGAGCCCATACAGATCAAAGAACAATTTTTATAAAGAATTGGTTAAAGTTATAGAAGCATCGGATTCTATTTTGGAGGTGCTAGATGCGATAGATTCTATTGGAACACAATGTATAAACATTGAGTGAATGGTGTTGAGAGTCAGTACGGAAAAGTGTCTGGTTTTACTTATTAATAAAATAGGTTTGTTTTCTAAACTTAGTTATCTTTACATTTGGTTAGAGTTCAGTCTAATTTTTTTATATTTTTTGAAATATGCCTCACTTTTATGTTACATAAACATTACGGTGAAATTAATGTTAAAAAAAGGGTGGAAAAGGCCATGTCACAAAGTGCAAGAAAACCATAAGAACCCAAAAAGTGCTAGGAAATGATGAGATCTTTAAAACCGTTTCAAACTGGAGGATCAAAGTCCAGGATGAAAAAATAACAAAATTGGATGAAGTTATGGAAGCACATATATTAGCCTTTGTTTTTTATCATGCTTTTGGGACGTGTAAAATATAACGATGCTTATAATCTATTTTGACATGATCAGATTCCTGGACAGGCATTGCTATATCTACATTCCCATCTTTATTTTTAAGCTTATATTGTAAAAGGATCTTCATTGACTTGTTTTTAAAAATGGTTTACAGATCTTGTTCCTAGGGAGATTGCAGAGAAATGGCTCAAATATCTTAGAGAAGAACTGCCAACTATATCCTTTAAGTGAAACACCCAGGAGCAGAGGTCAAATTTAGTATGTAAATCGACTTCAAAAATTTCCAACCACACTCCTAGACTGCAAACCAGTGATTGTCTTGGAGCTGAAACACTTGTAAGGTCGCTGAAAAATTATTCTAGAAGTCATGAGGTATCTTCATATCAATTGTTGTCTACGCCCATTAATATTTTTTTATGAGATATTTTCCTTTGCACTATTGCATACCTTGAACAGTTCCACTCTTTTTATCTTGCATTTCTATTAGGATGAGCATTGGATGTGTAAGTGTGTTGGTTTATAATTTGTTGTGTTTCACTAGTAAAAGATGCAAGGTGAAGGATTCAGTAGATGCTTAAGATTTTGTTCAGTGATATTTGTGTGTTTGTTTACCTCCAAAACAATTGTGTTGTTCATATTTTGTATGCATTTCTTACAACTGAAGATATCCATTACTGTTGGTGTTGTGGGGATTCCTAATGTTGGTAAAAGCATTCTTATAAATAGCATAAAAAGATCATATGTTGTAAATGTGGGGGCCACGCCATGCTTAACAAGAGTGATGCAAGAAATCCAGTTAGACAAGCATGTCAAACTATTAGACTGTCCTGGAGTTGTGATGGCTAATCCTAGTGACACTAATGCAACAATTGCTCTTCGCAACTGCAAAAGGATTGAAGAACTAGAGGATCCTATAAATCCTGGTAATAAGTTCATCTTCTATCTTTTTTGACAACTTCTGTATAGTATAAACATCATATTTGGTTTTTTGAGCAAAAATATATTCTACTTCTCAAGGTCAATTTTTTTTAATATGTAGTCTTTACGCAAGATCGTTGAATTTTCTTCTTCTTCTCAAAGATGGAAAAACCTGTCATGTCTAAGTTGTCAAACAGGAAATGAGGATAACAGTCACTAGCTATTATCCATAAATGCAAGTTGTCTCATCACCCTTATTCAAGGAAACATTAAAAATAGTGAACATATTAGATGATAACAATAATATGATAATGATGGCACATTGGAACATTAAAAAGGGAACCTTGGACACACATTTACAAATCTCATACTAATATGGTTAATGCGGAGGAAAAATCACACCTTGGATACATGTGTGTTTTTGTTGGTGATAGAGCCTAAGTCTATGTCCATTTACTACAAAGGAAATTTCCGAGCCATCAATTATTTTAATTTTTACTGATCCATTGTCAAAAGCTGTAACTACTTCGTATGGACCCATCCAATGGGTAGCTAATTTCCCTTTAAAATTTTTAAACCGTGAATCAAATAGTAGTGCCCAATATCTAGTATTAAACTTCTTTTGCTTAAGAAATTTATCATGCCATGTTTTTCGTTGATTCTGTATTAACATCATTCTTTGAAGTGCATCTTGTCTAATTTTTTCTAACTCATTAATATGTAATATTCATTGTTTCTGTGCTTAATCCAAATTCATGCCTAATTGTGCTGCCATATGAAAAGTTTTAACTTGAAATTCAATAGGTAAAAGGACGTGTTTATCATACACTAACTCATAGGGGGTATGTTCGGTAGTGTTTCTCCATGTTATCCTATAGGCCCATAAAGCCTCGGGGAGTCTATTTGCCCAATCCTTATGATGTAAGCCTAATGGTTTTATTTAAAATGGCTTTAATACTCTATTAGTTGATTCTACTTGACCATTAGCCTGAGGGTGATAAGGTGAAGATTTGCAATGTCGAATACCATATTTTGTAGTAAGTTCTTTCATTAATTTAGAAGTAAATTGAGTACCTTGATCTGTGATGATTTCTCTAGGTACACCAAACCGGGTGAATATTTCTTCATATATGAATTCTACCACCGATTTCTCTGTGGCTCTAAATAAAGCTTTAACTTCTACCCACTTGGTGACATAATCCATGCAAACTAAGATATATTTCTTTTTATGAGACATGGGAGAAATTGGTCCTATAAAATCAAGAGCTCATTTCTCAAAAGGTTTAATCATAACTTGGGGTTGTAAAGGCATTTGATCGCCTTGCCATACCAAAACCTACAAAAACACCATATAAAATCAAATTTAGAATGAAACATTGTTGCGAAGCCTAAGAAGTTGATCCGATTGAGAGATTTATTTTCTTACCGTATGCATATTTGATTGAGCATGATCACATTTGCTCCACTGGTTTTGTTGTGTCATAAACTGAACAGTGTTTTTGTTCCTTTCCTTGGGTGAGGACATATTCTTTCACCAACAATGGTAGAGGAAACTTGCATTCAATACCAATAGGATGGTGGCTCCATGAATTGGTGCGACAACAATGGTATTGAATCTACCATTGTTGTCGCACCAATTCATGGAGCCACCATCCTATTGACCTTGCATTTTTCAGAGAAATTGTGTAGCATAATTGCTAAGATCAATCGCAAAATTCGACTTATCTCATGATCCAACATTTCGGAGGCTGTGATTATGAATTTTATAACATAGATCCTAACCTCCAATATCAATCACGAGAATGAATTACAACTGCTCCACGCATTGGGACAAGTGTGAATTCAGATACACCAAGTTCTATAAATCCAACACAATGTGAATATTTATCAATTATGATTAAATATGTACCAAGAGGGAGTCCACCTAAAATATGAAACAAATGAAGATTCCAGGCAAGGAAATTGGATTGTAATACATCACTTCAACTACATTATTTTACCTTATCTCTTGGTTATCCTCCCTTCTAAGTTATTTTCCCACGAGAAGTTATGGTATGAGATTTGCGGGGTGTATATTCGTTTTCCAAGAGGTATTTATCCAACACCTGGAATAAACCAGATCCTTGTTCATGTTAATTAAAATTCTTGTTAGCTCCCATGCCACTTGAACTACGCGTATCTTTGTGATCTGATACAACACATCAAATTCTATTTTTTTTCTTTCCATTATACTCTATATGATACAAACATGTTCTTATTTCAAAGATGCCACTCATGCGCCTAGGTTTACGTGCTAGAGGATTGGGCCAATGCTTCAACTTGAAGCCTAACTTTATAAAGGCTTGGGAGAAGTGGCGAGGCTAAGTAGTAAAGTTGAATATTAGTGCATTCTGAAGTGAATACAATCATTAGGAAACTATGCAAGAAGTTGATACAGATAATGTTAGGCGACATTGATGCACTTTCTTCTATTACATGCCATTGGATGGACTCTGGAAGAAGCTAAAATTCACGTCATCTTGCTATATACTCTTAGACAAAATAAGGATTCCCATGTGAAGATCTGTGCCTTGATTATTTATTTTTTGGGAGGATTCATACAGTTTGTTGGATGTGTTAAAGTTCAAATGAATAATTCCATCAGATCTTTGCATGTATGAAGCTTGTTTTGTTAGATCTCCCAGCTCGAAAACTCAAATTCTATATGCATTGAATGCATGTGCCTTGTTTTAATATTTTGTGGGTTTGTAGAAGTATCTGTTGTTTCAAGGTTTCAAGATTCAATAATTGATGATGATTTTTATATCTTCCCAAGTCTAAACTATTGAGTGGGTTTTGCTTGTTTTTCTTTATCAGTTTGGAAAGATGGGGGTCACGATCACCAATATCTTTCAGCGTCTATTTTCTAAGAAAGAATATTAGATTCACTATATGGGATGTTCACCGCAATATATTTTTTTGTTTCTCCTCCAAGTCAAGTTAATAATCCACTATATGCCATAGGAATCACATCCATAGGTGTACACGGGAAGGATCCAATCTACATTGTTATAGCCAATTCCATTTTTCTGTGATTCTATCATTCACAAAACCTTCCTAAGATTAGTTCCAATGTCACAGAACTAAATTTTGAATTGTGAGCAGTACTTTCATACTTGTATCTGCTTGAATTTTTCTTTTTACCAACCACCCTCCTTTTTCATCTCAATTTCCCTCCTTTTTCATCTCAATTTCGCTTGATTTCCTTGTATCCCCTCGTACATAATACGATAGAGAGTAGAGCCCATACCGATTGAGTAGAGAATTGTGCACTGATATTGAGTGAACAAAATAAATGCCAAGGGAACAGATCCCATTACATTGATATTGCATAAATATCTGTAGTTCCAAGGACTAATCAGGGACAATTTTATTACTATTATCCCTTTTCAACTATTGTTGGATTCATTTTTTGCTTGCTCTGAGAGATGAGAAAGTTGTTATACATGTTATATTTTCTACTGAGACCGTCAAACGTGAGCCTCACGGAATTTTAGACGTCAGGAGGACGGTTCATTAAAAGCACCACATTTTGTTGCTTGTAAGCTACAGTAGAATAATGAAAATTCTGTCTTTTTCGATTTGCATAGGCCACATAGGTCATTCTCGCTTAAAATCATCATTGAATGTATTCAGCAGCTGTAGTACAAGTAGCTCTTATTCAATGGATTGATGGCTCTTGTATGCAAACGTATGCACTTCTTGTTAGAATTGTTGTTCCATTTAGATAATCAAGAAAAGAGTCCAAATTATAATTCAAATATAATCAGTTAACTCAGTCTAACTGAAGTGATAGGTGATAAAATGCACCTTATCCACATGCATCCATGCATAACTGTGCTAACTAAGCTAAAAGTGAACTAACTGAAAGTAACTAGAAAATAACTAATCTTAAGTAGTTTCAACTCCAACTGACTGAAAGAGGTTGGTGTCGGGTATCCCAGTGGCTCCTAAAATGTAAGGATTGGCCTAAGAGGTTCCTAAACTGATGCATGCAAGTGCAGTCAGTCGAAGTTAGCCTCTATCGGTGTTCCCCACACTCTAGTAACTGGTACATGTGGCCCCATTAGGCCAAGTGGACCCAATGGCACTAATGGACTCAATAATTAATAAAAGACTCCTACATTAGGATAAAACAATATAATAGACAGTTTGTTCAAGGGAAGATTATAAATCCTAGCACCCCCCTTGAATCCTAAATTGGACAACTGTGTGCCTTAGAAACAAGGCCATAAGTCACCCATATACAATCTAAAAGATAAAATGTTTCTTAATAAAACGAGGTAATAGAGGAAAACCTCATGGAAAATATCCCCCCTCAAAATAAGCAAAAAACAGGAAAATACAAGCTATCTTTAGAATAAAGAAGCTTCCTCCTTAGAAAAATAGCTTAACAAAACACTACTGCAAATTTTGCAGCTCTATACAGTAGCATGGTCCTTCTGTGCAGCAGCATCCTGAAGTTATACATGTGAATCTCTCAATGTCTTTCTAAACTATGAATCTGTGTATTTCTTCTGGATGGTAAAGTTAGAGAATGATCAATTTTCTTCTTCTGTGGGCCAAGTAGCTGATCATTCACTATCATCAAGTAGCACCGACCTAGAATTTTGTTGTACCACTCTGTATGGAGAAAATCTGTCAGAGAGAGTGCACATGGTCATTTTGATATTGGGACCTAGTTCTCCTTCTGTCTTTTGGATTTCCAGCACCATCCCAGCTGCATCAATGAGCTTTTCATCCCATCTAGGCTTAGTCCTTTGGTTTGGAATGGGTGCTATATCTGGATCTGGAATCTCAAGAGATTCAACATCAATAACAGGATCATGCTGGTCTTAATCCTCTTCATATGAATCTGAAACATGTAGTAAATCATCATCATCAAAAATGGGAGGAAGAGTGTTTATACCTTCTTGTGCTTTGGATGGAGGTGCATCATACAACTTATATTCTTCAAACTGAACACTCCTCCCAATAAAGAATTTCCTAGTTGCAACCTCCATCCACTTGTATGTTTTTACGTCTTCTGCATATCCCAGCATAATGCATTCACTACTTTGGTCTTGGAAGGCCTTCCTCTTGTTAAGTGGTATTCTGTCCCAAGATTTGGAACCAAAAAATCTCAAATGAGAGACATTGGGCTTATACCCATGCAATGCTTTGAATGGAGTGGCCCCAACCATTGATTTATGAGGTACTTTGTTCTACAAATATGAAGCACAATTTACAGCTTCTACCCAAAGAGAAGGAGGAATATTCTTACCATGGAGAAGGCATCTTGCCATCTCTTTCATTGATTTGTTCTTCCTCTCAGCCACACCATTCTGTTGTGGTGTGTATGAAACTGAGTGTTCCATTCGAATCCCTTCTGATTCACATAAATACCGAAACTCTCTTTTGATTTATTCTCCTCCTTTATCATATCTTATGGACTTTATTTTCTTACTGAAACTATTCTCATCCATATCTTTAAAAACTTTGAAAATGTCAAAAACTTTTGATTTATGTTTCATAAAGTAGATCGAACAATACCTAGAACAATCATCAATAAAGGTGAGTAAATACCTACAACCATTAATGGATTTTGTGGGAATAGGTTCAGCCACATCACTATGTATCAAATCAATAATGGAGGCATCTATATGTACCTTCTTGACTTCATACCTCTTCTTTGGATGCTTACCTACCAAACAACCAAAACATACTCCATCGGAAGTTTGGATGAGAGGTAAACCTTCAACCATTTTATCATTGTGGAGTTTCTATACATATTTGAAATTGAGATGACCATATCTCTCATGTCAAATCTTGCTAGTGTTATTAGCATGAGACAATAAAGATGTAGGAGGTGAGACAGGTAAAAAATGTGAGAATTCATAAGCTTTAGTAGAATGATTTGCAATACCTTTAGCTATGAGCTATCCATTATCTTTTTCTGTGATCTCAACTATATCTTAATCGAATGTAACTCTCTTGGGAGAGCCTATATGAGTCATCTAATAAACATACAATAGATTAGCTACAAGGGAGGGCACATAGAGTATATTCTTGAACCCACCATGCTTCACTCTGATTGAGCCCCTTCCTTCTACTGGAATTTGGGAATCATCTCCCATGTGAATATTAGGCCCTTTTGATAGTGTGAGGATGGATAAGGATTATTTGGAAGCACTCATGTGATTGGATGCTCCAAAATAAATTATATATGTTGTTTATTGAAAAAGGCTAGCCTTCAAGGCATGACACATTTCATCATCTTCATCATGCTTCTTTTCTCTTTGAGGGAGAGTGATGTTATTCTACTTGAGGAGAGCATTCTGCTGGTCAACTTGCTTCTTCATACAAGAGTCTTCAAGGTGAAAACCCCTCATACAATAGGGACACATCTTCTTTTTTAACTTCTTCTTTTTCTTATATCCAAAGGCTCCTTCAGAAGTCTTATGGTTCTCTTTAGGCTTTGAATTAGTTGTTTTATGCTCCTTCCCTTTAGATATCCTTTTATCTTGCACTTTGGTAGAGTCTATCACTAGAAGAGCTTAATATTTGGAAGTCTTGATGACTCCCATCTGGATCAACTTCTCGTGCTCCAGTATTAAGGACTCGACAAAGGAATCAAGTGAGGGCATCTTCCAATTAGGAATGAAAGTTCTCCCGTAATGGAAGATTGAGACAAATACAAAATAACCAGGACCTAGTTTGCTGAGTATGGAGAGCACATGCTGCTCATCCTTCCTTTCTATTCTACACTGTCTACATTGTAGTGCAAGAAACTTGAATTTAGTAAAGAATTATTGCATCGTCTCAAAACTGTTGGCATGTAAGGCTACCAACCGGTTCTCCAGAATGTGTCCCTAAATCTATTCTTTCTTTCCAAACAAGTTTTCAAGCCTCTGCCAAACTTCCCTGGGAGTCCTCAACCTTCAAGGTGGAAGAGGAGATCTATGGATATGTGAGTACATAAATAACCAAAATATTCATCTAAGTGGTTCAGAAACTTGTTTATCTCAACTGGATGATGGGGCTCGGCCTCCCTACCAAGTATTATCCTGAAGTATCCATGCTTGTGCAAGGTTATATACATATCTTCCCTCCAATTAACATAGTTGAAGGGTGTTGGGATCCAAGGTGTAGGATATTGAGAATCCATGATTCTCTAGCTAGAAAAGACAAAATATTCACACAAGCTACGTAGCACATGTATAATTTCAGTACAAAACACTGAAAAATTTGAACTATGTTAGAAGAATGCCTTCCTTATTGACATGAACACTTTCTTAGGGTCTGTCATTCCTACACTGCCACTCTAAATAAATTCAAAGGAAGTAAGGCACTCTTTGCAGGACTTTTGTGGAAACCCAGCTGCTTCCGGTGTTCAATGGAGAGTAGACAGACATGAAGCTCGCTAGAAATGGATATGATACCATATTAGAATTAAATTTTCATTTATAAAGAGTCCAAATTATTGATGCAGTGAATAGGAATTAATTATACAAAGTGAACAAATCAAATCTCACAAGAAACAGACAAGTATAGCATAGTATTATCTTCATTACATAATCTGGTGTTACAATAGTGTTACATAGGAAATAATTTGAATCATTAGGGATGAATTCGAATCTACGAATTTCATGTGACTGTATCGGAATGCATGGCTAACTAAAATGTCTAAATCACTATCAGAGTCCAAGTGATTAACTCCAGATGTCTAACTAAGTCACACAATTAGTTACAATTAGTAACTCAGTCTAACTGAAGTGGTAGGTGAGAAAATGTGCCTTATCCACGTGCAACCATGGATAACAGGTTCTAACTAAGTTGAAAGTGAACTAACTGAAAGTAACTGGAAAATAACTAAGCATAACAGTTCCAACTCCAACTGACTGAAGGAAGTTGGCGTCGGGACTCCCAGTGGATCCTAAAATGTAGGGATTGGCCTAGGAAGCGCATAAACTGATGCATGCAAGTGAAGTCAGTGGAAGTTATCCTCTATAATTGTTCCCCACACTCTGGTAATTGGTAAATGTGGCCCCATTAGGCCAAGCAGACCCAATAGTACAAGTGGACCCAATAATTAATAAAAGACTCCTAAGTTAGGCTAAATTAATTTAATAGACAGTTTGGTCAATGGAGGATTATAAATCCTAACACTTCTATGATAAGAAGCTTCCTCGAGGATGTCTACAAATCCAAAGCAATATCATGCGAGAAGGTTCATTACACTATCACTAAATGAGTCGACGACAAACCAGAAAAACCAGTCGTGCTAAATGTTTCCTTCCAGGACCAACAATCCATTTCCAATTCAATATGCATTATGTTTTTCGTTGTGTCTTCATTTGGAATACCTCTGGAATTGATATTTCCTATTTCTTAAGAAACTAATGTAGAAAAACAATGGAGGACAAACATTCAATAATATTTAATACTGGAAAAGTTTTAAACATCCTTTGAATGGATTTGCATTTGTGCTTTTATGTTGTTTCCTTTTCTCTCTTTTGAGGATATATTTTAAATGACACTATTTATTTAGTGAGCTAAATCCTTTGCTAAATATAGATGTTATTGACCGATGAAAATTTAATATAATTTTTTATGTTGCAACGTCATCCAAAGTTATTAATTAATGCTTTCACGATCTTAAATACTGTGTGTTCTTTCTCATTGGTGTGCACTTCAAAACAAGCAAAAATTTATGGTTGCATATACATCGATGTAACAGGAAAGGTGTGGATTCGGATCTTTTTGAATAAGTGGGCATGTATCATTAAAAAAATAATTTAAAAAATTGGAAAACTCCCTCACCGTGTTACATTGACTTACTCATTTTCATACACTTAACACATCTTCAGCTGGGGGTGGGGGTGTATATTCATTACCATTTGATTTCATTTTATGCATACCATCATCTCATCTAAAATTGAACAACATGTCTCTTCCAAAATGCACTTTATTTGATCTAGTTTTGGCATGATTCATAAACATGAAGAAAATGTACATTTGTGGCTTATCATTTCCATAGTATGGATACTATCAAATCTTTTGTATTGGAGCCATAAAAATGAATGAATGTTGCTAACACAAGAACCAACTTTTTTCATATTCATGGTTGTCACACAAGAACCAACCATAAAAAAACAAGTAAAATAAATGAATGTTGTTGACATAAGAACCAACATTTAACATGTTTGTCACACAAGAACCACCCATAAGTAAAATCAGCTGCTACTTATGTATTTCACCTCATGGGATGATTTATTGTTAAAAACATTGTCATGCAAAGCCAAAGTTAAAAAACATTATGCATAATTGCAAGAGGACATGCAAGAAGTTCAGTTGGGGGGGATGTTTGGTTGCCCAAATGTTGTATTTTCATCCTATTTTCCCTTCACTATTCCTCACATTCATCCCTATTCATCACTCCATTAACCATTCCCTGTGACATTTTCATAAATATGGGTTACCTTGTTATTTTTCAATTCGTTTATTTTTAAGTATTTTAAAAGAATTTATGATTAAATATTAAGAAAATTAACATATTTTCATTATGTCTCAAAGTTGGATGAGTTTTATGTTGTTTAATAGGCATATTTGAAGATTTTAACAAAGTAAAAAAACACCATATATCCTCAAATTCGAATTCCATCTTCAAACTTTGAAGATTTGAAGAAAATTTGGGATAATTATTCAAGCATATTCAAAGGAGAAGATCATGGAGATAGAATATCTTATCTAAGATATTATGGAGGATTTGAAGGATAAGTTGAGAGAAAAGTGGATCTATAATTATGAGTTGTTTATCTTCTTATTCAAAGCATTCATGTATAAATAAGAGGGTTTTCTCCTCCTTTGGGTGGAGACCTCTTTAGTGGTGTGGAAGTAGAGAAATAATTTATGTAAAGTCTTTTGAGAGTTAGTCATGGATATTGTCATTTTGTAGTAGAATTGATTTTTTAGAATATTTGATTTCTCCATAATAGATTTGTTATTTTGAATTGTTAATGAAATTCATGTTCTCTTAGTTAATTTCATTTTATGAAACTTTATGCTCTCCTAGATTTAAATTTACCTTCATGCAATTTCTTGCTTTTGTAAACTAGGTTCGAATTCAGTTGCATGTGTTTTCTTAGGTTAAGTTAGTTGCATCTTTTCTTAGATTTAGTTGCACATGTTTTCAATTTCAGTCACATAGAATATTAGATTAAGCTAGTGATACTCTAACCCTGCATATATTTTTCCTGTACCTCACAAGTTTACGCTCTCCTCGAGTTGACATTTTTAAGTTGTTGGGTATGTTATTAATCGATTAATACTTGACACCAACAAATTGTGAAGCAAATCCAAGATGAAAACATTAAGAAGGGTCAGTGGGCAACAACTTTTAGAGGTCATGCATTATATTGGTATATGAATTTCATACAAGTTCTGATGGGGAACCAACAAAAGACTCTAGCAGAGATTAGAACCGATTTGATTAAGAAATTCTGGAAACCTAAATCTAAGTCACAGTACATCGCAGAATTGGAGGAAATCAAGCAATATCCAAATGAGTCTGTCTGGGATTTCGATCAGCGATTCAAGATGCTGATGCCGAAAGACAATTTCAGAATGAGCGATGTACAACACAAAGAATGTTTCATTGCAGTATTAGTACCACATATCTTAATTCCATTGATGCAGTAGAATATTTTGAAAGAGAGCGAGGTTCTAGATATCGTAATGAAGCTGGAAGCTTCACCAGTCAGTGAAACTAGAGTTGGAATGGATCATATTCAATCGCAACTGGAAAAATCTAACGATTCAATTACAAGATATTAGGAAAGGTAAATATATTCATGAATAAGGATGGTGTACCTGATGTGACACGGAAGGACATCACAAAGATAAATTACCGAACTTCCGTAATTACTTGATGTTTGGAGCTACAAATCTGCTAAGTTAAGGTGGATTACCATGGTGTAGAATCTGTCAAATGCACGGACATCAACACAAGGATTGTGTGTATTTACAAAAGATGGTATCTAAGCCTAAAAACTTGTTCTATAATTTTTGTCGTTCTGTTGGCCATGAAGAGAAGCATTGTTGAGCATATTACTTGCCCCAAGAAAGGACAATGGATGCGTACTATATGAAGGAAGAAGAACATTGATCGATGGAGAGACCGCCACCCCAGCAGCCACCATAGTTTGCACAAGCACAACCGCAGTTTACTCCATTGCATCCAGAGTATAATCACATGCATTATGCTCCACATCAGCCACAGTATACTCATTCGTAGTGTACTCAACCGCATTTTGTTCAATCGCAGCCGAATCCACCGCAACAGCATCCATTTAATCAAGTGTAGTATCAACAACAAGGAGGATTTTGCATAGGATTTCGAGGAGGATGAAACAAAAGTTTCGGTCAAGGAATCATGCAGTGATAAAATTTTGGAGTATTGGGGCATTATCAGCAGGATTTACCAAACTTGCAATCGCAATGTACCTATTGTACCGCCACATATCACACAGTTCAATATTGTTTGCAGCTAATCATAAAATGAAAAGAAAAGAATGTTTTTCCACCATAGAACCATAATCGAAATGGGAATCGGAAGGAAAATCAAGCTTTAAATCCACCACACAATCATAACCAAGGTCCAACAGTCGAAAAAATTTCGACAGAACCCAAGACTCAACCTGCAGATGTTGGAGTCATTACTCGCGGAGGTCCCATTAGAGGAAATTTGAGGTCTAAAATGGGCCCCCTAAGGAAAATAATAAAATAATAGTTATTAATTTTGGAGGAAGAATGAAAAAAACTACTTTTTTTGTTCATATTTTCGACATATCTCCCTGTGTTTTTACTCAAATTCTGAGCAGGAGAGCTTATTGGGTACAAAATTCAAATCTGCATCCAACGATTACCCACACTGCATACTTTTGACGGACCCCTCTACCCAAAACACAAGAAATACCTGAAAAAATGTGATGATGACATCATCATCACATTTTTTTAAAGTATTTCTTATTTTTGGGGTATCAGGGTCCATAAAAGGTATGCAGTGTGGGTACTTGTTGGATGCGGAATTCAATTCCACATCCAACAAGCCCTCTCGCTTGAAATTTGAGTAACAACACAAGGAGATATGTCGAAAATACGAACAAAAAAGTAGTTTTCTTTTATGACAAATATGTCAATTCAACCATTATGGTTGACTCATTTTATTGAAATTCTATTGGTTCTTGAATTCAAACTCACAAAATTTATTATTGGCACATTTTCTTATAAGGCCCATTTTAGACCCCAAATTTCCTCTAATGAACGACGGGAGATGATGGTACAATCCCATAGGTTCGATTAGTGGCTCAAAACAAGGTGCAATTCAATGTCAATGCTAAAAGGGATATGTTGTTTGATGCAAGAGAAACCATGAAGAGGGCTATGGGTAAGTTTCTTTTCAAAATGTCGCATGTTTTTTATTCAACACTTGTAGGAGGACCATCACGAAAGTATGGCGCATTACAAAGTTTCTTATAAAGTTGTTTTTTGATAGAGAAAGATCTTGATGCAATAGATTATATTGCAAGTTTGATAGATAGGCTAGGGAAAGGTCAACAAGACTCAGCTGTTAACTCCTTGAATAATAATAAAATAGAAAAAGAGACGAGGATGAATGTCAAAATTGGTGATTACGATTTGGACTCGATTATTATGGATCTGGGATCAGATGTCAACATTTTGACGAAGAAGACATGGGAGAATTTGGGGAAACCAAATTTGTTTTGGTCCCTTGTGCAACTATGACTAGCCAATTAGGCCAAAGTGTCACCAATTTGGTGAGTACCGTGCTTAATAATGGAAGTCGGAGGAATGAACACATATGCGGATTTTGATGTAATAGAAATCATCGATGAAGGAAACTCATATCCTGCACTACTGGGGGTTGGATGAGATAATGATAACCTGGAAGTGATCAACTTCAAGAAGCGAGTGATGACTTTTAAGAACCGCGACGTAAGATTCATAGCTCCATTGGATCCAAGCAAAGGAAGAAGACATGTTGATTTAGTTAAGGAAGAAATTGTAGGAGGATGGGACCATGCATACAAAATTTCAGAGGATTATGTCCATCCCACTATAGATGGAGAGATGGGATGGCGAATTTCAAGCTCTACGTCATTGGATTCTGACGATGCACTAGAAAATTGGAAGAATTGACTACATGAAGTATCTATCCAGAAGTGTGGACGGGTCACTCAGTCGCTACATTGGGACACAATAGAGATTGTTGAGCTACCAACATACGAAGGCTTACCCAAATTGGATGAGTTCATCAATGAATTCGAAGAGAAGGTATCAGCACCTCAGTGATTGTTGGCATTGGAGGAAGCGCTAAAGGCCACCCCGACGTGATGGTGGGAAACACACACGAAATCGATCGATTAATGGATGTTGTGTCGCAGGTTGATTGAGGTCCGCTTCGATGAAATAGATTGCTATGAATTCAAGAAGTATGATGCACGAAATGATCCCAAGGATCATTTGATTGCATGTCAGGCTGTGTGGGTGTCATGACCAAAGGACAAGTGGGTACATGATTTTGTACACACATTGGACGAAATGTAGCGATGGTGGTATGTATCAGCAGAGCTCCGAAGGGAGATCATGACATGGGAGGACTTGACGATCTGTTTCAGTCATAGTTTTAGCTTTGTGTATGCTGATCCAGTGATTCATAACACACTTCAGCATATCCACAATGTCATCTTGGAGATAGTTCTAGACACATTTCCCGAGGAATCGCATGAGGTACCAATGATGCAGTCGATGATGGAGTGTTACAATGTAACTGGAGTACCTGGAGATGGGGATGACCCAAGGAATATTAATATTCCAAAATCTGAAGGAAGTTAAAATATCCCAACACTTGAGATGTCAAAAGACAAAGTTCATTAGTTGTTGAAGATTCGAAAGGTCAACATTGGGACAGAAGAGGAACCGAAGTTCACTAATATTAGGGATTATTGGGATGAAGCGACCATGGTGAATATTACTGATGTCTTACATGATTTTCAAGAGTTTTTTCTAGCCAAATTATCTGAAATGAAAGGGATTTTAGGATATTTGGTAGAAATGAAAATCCCACTAAATCCAGATGCAAAGCTAGTGAAGCAACATCCATATTGCTTGAGTTCGCGATACAAGGAACGAGTGAAGGATGAACTTGACAAAATGTTAGATGCAGGAATCATCGAACTAGTCAAAGAATCAGAATGGATCAGTCCAATGGTCATTCAAGACAAGAAGACAGGTGAGGTCTGGATCAGTGTCGATCTTTGGAAGCTAAATGAAGCATTCCTTCATGATCTAATCCCTGCACCATTTATTGACGAAGTACTGGAAGGAGTAGGTGGTTAGGAAATATATTCATTCATTGATGGATTTTTAGGCTATCATTAGATCAATACTGTGAAGGAATATCGGCATAAAACAACTTTTGTGACTGAGTGGGGATGCTTTCAGTATACAGTGATGTTGTTTGGACTAAAAAATGCACCTGCAATATTCTCCAATATCATAGTTGTTTCATTTAAGTACTTCACTCAAACATATATGGTGATATACATGGATGATTGGACAGTGTATGGGTTGGTGAAGGATCACCTTGCAAATCTACGACTGATGTTGGAGCGGTGTTAACAACACCAGATCACACTAAATTCATGGAAATGCATATTTTATGCGCCATCCGGAATTTTGTTGGGGCACATTATATATAAGGAAGGGATGTTGGTCGATCCAACTAAGATTGTGCTTATTGTTAATTTGTGCCCACCGATAAATGTGAAATAGCTCAAAGCAACATTAGGATATATGGGATATTATCGGAAGCTCATAATAGGGTACGTCACGATCACAGCATCGATGGAGAAGTTGCTAAAGAAAGATGCACAATTTGAACGGAGTCACGAATATCAAGGCAGTCTCGACACTCTAAAAAAGAAGATGGTTACAACACCAATATTGGTCTTTCCCGACTGGAATAAGGAATTTCACATCCATGTTGATGCATCATCAGTTGCCTTAGGAGTGATTTTGGTGCAACCAGGTGAAGGATATATTGACCATCTGATTGCTTTTGTAAGATGAAATTTGTCATCTACGTAACATAATTACACCACGATGAAACATGAAGGCTTGACGATGGTGTACGCACTTCAAAAATTCTATCATTATCTGTTAGGAGGACATTTTAAGATTTTCACTGATCATTCTACATTGAAATACTTGGTCAACAAGACTGTGTTGGGGGGGAATATATGTCATTAGCTGCTACTCTTCCAAGAGTTTGATTTCAAAATCATCGTGAAGCTTAGACACTTGAATGTAGGATTTGATAATTTATTGTGGATCAATACAGGCGAAGAACCAACCAGCATCGAGGATGTGTTGCCTAATGCATAGTTATTTAAGGTTTGTATGGTTAATGATCACTACGAGCAAATTATCCAGTTTCTTTTGATAGGAAAAGCGCCATATGGTTTTACCACTAGCCAGAAGAAGCAATTGGTTGTTCTGTGAGCAGACTTTTAGCTAATTACTAGACAACTATATAACATGGGACTAGATGAGATCATATGTCGCTATATCTTACCACATGAGCAGGAAAGGATACTAGGTGAAATGCATGACAGAGTTGCAGAAGGACACTATGGAGGTCACACAACTTCTAGGGATACTTCCAGCTGGTCTCTAGTGTCCAATTGTGCACAATGATGCAGAAGATTATGGAAAGAGTTGTGATGTTTATCAAATAATGGGGAAACCATCATACTGATATGAGATCCTATTAGTACCTCAGGTAACACTGCAGCCATTTGATAAATGGGAAGTGGATTTTGTGGGACCCATCAACCCACCAGGAAAAAGGACGGGTGTGCGATATATTATTACTGTGACAGATTATTTGATGAGGTGGGTGGATGCAACACTAGTGATGGATTGCACTGCTGTGACTCCAGCAATATTTCTGTTCGACAAGGTTTCCACTCAATTTGGGTGTCCAAAGGTATTAATGAGTGATCAGGGGAGTCACTTCATCAATCGCACTATCATCGTAATTATGGAGTAATTCAATATCCATGATATGAAGAGCACTCCATATCATCCGCAAGCTAATGGAACAGTGGACAAATTTAATAAAGTATTAGATCATGCACTCATGAAATTCTGCAACACAAGATGCGATGATTGGGACTTGAAGATCCTTACAATCTTATGGGCCTATCAAACCACCTGCAAAAGTTTGACAAGGCAGACACAATTCAAGTTAGTATATGGTTAGGAAGCAGTAATGTCGATGGAGTATATCATTCCAAGTTTGCTCATTACAACAGAAACAGGTATGGACGACGAAGGAGCACTGGAAGAATGCTTGACATAGTTGATGCAACTCGAAGAAGATCAGATCATCGCAGTATTTCATCAATGATTTGAAAAGGATCACTAGAAGGCATGGCATGATCAACACATCAAGGCCAAGTACTTCCAACAAGGAGATATGGTGCTACTCTATGACAGTAAGTTTGTGAAACACCCAGTTAAGTTGCAAATCCATTGGTTAGGTCCCAGTGTAATCAATTTAATTACCAACTAAGTTCTGCTATAGTTGCAGCAGCTAGATGGCGCAATGTTTCCTAAGTCAGTGAATGGAAGCCAGCTAAATCCCTACCAGGATAGCTAGGTGCGACACGATGCTTAAGGCATTGCGCAGAAGTGAAAAAAATGTAAGATGTGTTACAGCGGAGGCTAGCGCACTAGAAGCCAGTAGTGACAAAAATAAAAATGTTGAGGTCACACTAGGAGAAGCTTGGGGACATCCGCGTGGATACGATATGATCAAATCAATAAATTAATGTGGCAATTAAGTAGTCGGGCAACGGTGAAATTGGATGAGACATGCATTTATGGGGAATTCGACTATTGGATTTTCAGAATTGACAGTGGATTTGGTCGTGGTGATTAGAAATATTTTGCACAAGTGCTTCTAAGCTATAAGAATTCGAGGGGTGCGAGTTGGATAAACCATTGTGATTGTTGATCTGAGTAAGGAAAAGAGAGATAGAAGAGCATAGTTGTGAGGTTGTAAGTAATTGGGTTGCAGAAATGGCACAAGATATTTATTGTGGTAGTGTTCACGATTCTCCATCGATCATGGTGCCAATTGTGGAGGAGATTCCCAAGGTACAAAAATAATATCCACAGATTCCACGAAAGAAGAGGGGCACAAATCGTCCCAAGTCACCATTCAAAAAGAAGTGAATCACAAGAATCTCTAGCAGGGCAAAAGTAGAAGCAAAGGCGTAGGTCAGGTTGTCGACAACCAGAGGTGAAAAATCCATGGCAAGGAAGGGGGTGAGAACCACAGATATCCCTATATTTATCCCCCCATGCAAGTTTGTTGCACCCTAGGTTAAATTGACCAAGAACCAAAGATACCCCATAAGGATGTCAACAATGCCAATTGGAATGCATTGCACACTGAACATTGCGCCATTTTTGACAAAAATGACTTACAGTAGTCATGACCTATTGGCATACACTGAATGCATAGCTGAGCCATATGAATTACAAGGTCAAGGGGCTAGCGGACTAGTTGTCTGCACACCGCAGTAATGGGTGATGGGATTACAAAGGTCGGGAATGTTAGGGCTCACACATATGCCACACTTTGGTCATACAATGGAATCCAATGCATGCATGAAGTAGATGTTGTCTTGCTTTCATGAAGGTTATTTGTGGCTTGATTTCACAAATAATTGCATTTTCTATGAAGGGGACTGATCCGTCATAGTACTTTCATGGCAAAGACAATGACAAGAGATTGGTGGCCCGGTTAAAGAATAAATATGATGTGGTCCGCAACAAAAGGGGCTATGTTATCAGTACAATTAATGATTGTGTAGTTCAATTCTTTGCCAAGATGTTGGCTATCAAAATGGTACGAAAAAATCGACCAAACCAATGCACGTCTGGAGTGATAGCGTGCGCAGAGCAGTGCGTTGAGGGCATACAAATGAATTTGTCACTCTTTTCACTGAATCATTTGACAGAGGACGCGATGCTTTTCCAAAAAGGTAACCGTGCATTCACCTATTCTTGGTTATTGATATTGATTGCACTAGTAGGATGGATGGATACCAAGCATTATCAGGGCATGGAATTGTAAGGGCACAAGATATCAAAAATTTTGGTACATCAATGAAAAGTAGCGCCTGATCAATTGCGTGATCCAATTCTATATTTATAGGGATGATCTATGGCTTGCAGCATAAAAGGTTCCACTCATTTCTGAGGAGGTAGTGACGAAGTATCAGTAGATCACAAGATTTGTGATGGGTCCACATGCAATTCACATTCAAGCACATCGAGACGAGGAAAATAAGTGGCTTACCACATAGTACAAGTTGATGAACAAGGAACTTGAAACTATAATTGATGACTGGCTTGTCAAGTGGAAAGTCCTAATAAGAAGAGAAGATTTGTCGGATACTGAGCCAGGTCCCTCACCCGATGCCCCTCTAGACCAGAAAAAAGCATAGGAAAGTGAGCCAAAATCGCAGGAGGAGTCATCCAAGACTCTAATAGACTACGAGATGGAGTGGCAATTTGAATAAGGTAGAAGAAAGTGAAGGTATGAATAGGGCAAAGGTAGCAGCACCCCAAAAATAACATGTGACCAAGTGACTCGCATTCTCACGATGATCACTACTAGGAAAGATTCTACGACTAGGAAAGATTGTTGCAGATCTAAAGAAAGAGAATGAAGAACTACAAGCATGTGCAGTTCCGATCATGCCTCCAGAACAAGTGGCAGAGCACAAGATGAAGAATGAAGATGCGACAACACAATTTGAAGAGAGAGAGAAGGTGGCCAAGGCAGTCGTAGACGAAACCACATAGTTTTGGATAACTATGGTTCAGGATGAGCAGCTGAAAGAGATAACCACGTAGCTACATGATACTGAGGAATAATTAACAGCAATGTGGGCATCCCTTAAAATAATTCCACCCATATTGCAGGTAATTAAGGTGGTGGAATTGAAAGCACTATAATAGAGAGCCAGCAAATCAAGGGAATGCCATTAGTGTCGCACAACTCAGTTGGATAAATTCTAGGACATATGTGAGAAACTGGAAATGAAGGCAGTCAATATGCTTCAATATGCATAGGAGACTCACAAGCAAGTGACGAAGAAATTTGCATAGCATCCGACGAGACAGGATGTAGAAGAATGTGCAGCAATCAGCACGAAGGTAAAGGAAGTGGTTGATGAGGTCAAATAGCAGTATGAGGACTTCAAGATCAAAATCACCGCATATATAATATCCAGTTATCGTAGCACGAGGGCAAGCCATAATATTTTGTTGGGGGTCTATGGGCAGGCGGTATGGATGAGTATGGTGCACACGCAACCAAATTCAAAGAATAGTGCGCAAGGTGGACAAGGGTCATCTTGGTCATGATTTTGTACTTTTTGGTTCAAGTCAGTTAGATAGTTGGTCGTAAGTGGACCATTTTTTAAAGACGCAAGCCTATATATAGAGTTAGAAATGCAATAGTAAATTATCATAAGATTGTTATTTTTTGGGAGAGATCATCATTCCATTATCTGTTTGACATCGTTTTATCTGTTATTTCGGTCTTAGGTTGTGAATCTGGTGATGTATTTTGGGAACATGGTTTGACCTGAGCAAGTGATATGACATGGGTGAATGATGATGTAAATTATGTATCTTGGTTTATGATCTTATGGTTTTGTTTTTTTATGGTTTAAATGATGTTATCTAAGTAAATGTTGTGAGATAGTTTATGTTTATGAATGATGAGATTTTTTTGTATGATGAATGTCTCTATACTTGTTGATATCTTTATGGAATGAATAAGATAATACGATCTAATGTGAATGGTTTATAATGTGAATAAATATGAATGATTGATGTTAAAGCCTCGCATAGATATTTGGTTAGCATTGTGACATAGAGAGAATAGGTGCGCAAATCCTCCTCCTTACTACAGAAACTCGGTTCCTCCAACTCTCCCTTGAACATCTCAGGTGAGACTTCATCTGATTCGTAGGTATTGCTAGACAGGGTAAAACTTGTCTGGGACAGTGCTCAAGGAGATCATGGTGAAAATGGGTTTTGATAGTTTGTGAACCCTTGTCGACACATCTATGTCAACAATAAAAGCTTTGTGAAAAAAGAACCCCCTTGGGTTTTCCTTTAACCTCTTTTAAGACTCTCAAAATAGGAAAAGATTTCCAAGCAAACTTGTCTCTTTCACACTCGTAAAATTGTTTGAAAGGCCATCTATCTAGTGATAGTTTACCCCATTTTTAGACCATTTAGACTATTTATGAAAAAGGAATACCTTGTCATCTACTAATTGAGAGAGTTAATAGGTATTATTTTATACTTTTTTGGGCCATGGGGACTAAATATACAAAAATGTTCACCCTCGAGTCTTCTTTAATTTTTTTAGACTCTCTAAATATGAAAAATATCCAAGTTTACCTTCTCTAGACTCATAAATCAAACATTGAAAGACCCTTTCGAAACCAAACCCCTCCTTTCTCTGATTCATAAAACATGTGAGATTGGTGTTATGGTGAGAAACTTCCTATTGCTTGGGTTGTACCACAACAGACAACTAGACATGAGAAATCAATCCCTTCCCAATATGCAAGAGAAACCAAACATCTAACAATAAGGGACCTCGAATCATACCTTATTCTAGACGGTTGAAGTAGATCCACGTTGACATTTTTCAATCCTGCTTGTGCTAGCAATCTTCTCTCAACAACAGAAAACAAGACAAGCATGATATATAATATGGTGTTAGATCTACTCTAGCATATATAATCAACAATGTATAAGAAATTAAACATATCCATGGATTCACTATTCATTCAAATGCACATTATTGGACAGGAAAAGATATTTCTATTAATCAAATTAGAGATTACACAAGTGAAAACCTCTGTCAGCACATCTGCGAAATGGAGAAACTGAGTCCTCCACCTAGGCCTCCACCACCTCAATCCTCCATCTCTCGATAAANTTTCTTCCTCCAAAATTAATAAATATTATTTTATTATTTTAACTATTATTTTATTAGTTCATTTTAAGAGGCCCATTTTGAGTTGAAATTTCCTCTAATGATTGCAAGTGAAGACAAGCTTGGGAAGAACACAAAGTGCTCCAAAGGGATGTAGACTCAAGTATATGCAGGCTTTGCCAAAAATGGACTATAGTTTCATTGCTCTTCAATTACTCCTCTTCAATGTATCCAAGGGGTTCCTTATATAGCATTCTAAAGGGGTAATGGAGGCTTAAATCCGAGCAATCTCAAGGCATACGGAAGGCCAATAGTCAAGTGGTTTAGACATACATGAAAGAAAACTCCAAAAATATTTGGATTTATGCACACATCCCGATGTATGCGGGTTTAAGGTCAAAAGTCACGTGTGCACAGGAGTATGGGTTTAAAAGTTGCATACAACAATAAACATGTGTTTTTTAGGCATGAACTTGGAAACATCAAAGTATAATATTAGTCCATGGGGTCTAAAGAGTATGCAGAGGGATAGGGAAGGCCATAAACATGTGATCAACCATGTGTGGTAAAATCAGCTATAACAGATGCCCCCTAATGTATGAGGTCAGAGGGGTGGCATGATGGCCGAAATACATTATAAAATCCATCCCAGAAGAGGAGTGATGAAGAACCGGGTGGAAGAACCAGCCATCCATCATTATAGTACAATAATCAATCTCTGCATATGACTGCAAATACATATAGCAGTCCCAGATACATAAGAGTACAATGGCCATGAATAGGCATGATATACAAAATGTGACATGTGTGGTTATTGTCAAGTACAATATATAATAGATCGGAATATCCATGATGAAGATACACAATTGATCAAGATATTCATTGAAGCTAAAGATATACAATGGATCAATATCTCCATAATGGCTGAAGACATCTGACATACATTGGAATCAAATCATGAGAACTGAAATATCATGAACAATGGCACGATCAAGGAGGTAGCATATGTGGAATGCCACCAAGTTGGAAAGTCTTCTACACAAATCGCTATGATTACATTTCCTACTATGTGAATAAAGGTGTCGAGGTTGAACATAGTAGTCCATCGTCTGATTACCAGTCATTGATATATACCGTTAACAGACGCGAGATCACCCATCTATAATGAAAATGGGAATCAAGGTACTATAGTGCAATCTAACAAGTGTGAATAGATGTGTTGAGGTCAAACATTTGGAAGAATCCATCGATCATGGGACATTGATGTATTCCTAAAACTATCGATGGTGAGAGAACCTACCACTAATGACTGTAAGTCTCAAGGCACTCAAATGACTCTAGACTCCTATCCCATAATAAATGATCTGAAGTCAATGGGATGGAATCTACTGGAAGGAAGGCATTAAGGCATCCCCCATCAACTGACATGAGGTACTCAGCAATGCTGTATAATGTGGAAGAAATCGAACAATATGTGCACTAACCAGTAACAGTACCAAGAATGGACGACATGCAAAGTCAATACAACTAAGGAATGGCCGACTCAGGCTTCAACTTCCTTCGAACAAGAGCATAAAGGAAAATGGTGACTGAAGGTAGGAAGCATGGACTTGATACGCAAACTGGGACATTTATGCGACACAGGAGGTATCAATAGAGGCTTCATAGGGACTGGAAGCTTAACCAGTTGGTGGAGATAAACTCAAAGTAATGAGTACAGCTCCTAAATTCAAACTAATAACCCAATCAACGGATTTGATATACAGTTCTGTATCCGAAGGTGACACGACTCAACTACTGCCAAAGATAACATATTTTCCTATCCATATTTTTGGTTTTTTAATTTTTTTTGTACTTTCTTAGATATTTTGAAAAACTTGAAAAAGAATAAAAGTGATTTATAGTTACAAATCTATGAGGATACGAGTGTCAGGGCACAAACAAACTAGTTCCAAACAGCAGAACATACCTATGCTCAATGCAAGGAAACATGTGTAGGATAATGACACTCAAGGGAAAGTCCCCTCCCTGTAAAAAAAATGGGAAATCAAGATGCAAAAGATATGTAAAAAGGCTCTTCTTCTCTAGACATGAGACAAGCTCGAGCTATATGGCTGATAATCAAAGTCAAAGAAGCCGACATAAGTCTCAATAAGGAAATCAAAATTCATGATAATGCAATTACAACTTGATATATAGAAGGGAGTCTCGGGGGAATGACCAGCATAAAGTTCTAGAGGAGTATGAATCTCTTGCTCAAAGTCATGGCGGGACTAAAAGGGACTCCCACAATCTAATGGAGGAATCTCAGCATGGGTACCAAATGTAAAAAGGATCTAACTAGGGCACCCATGTATAGGAAAGCTACACCATCCACATAACAACACTTCTAAAAGTAGCATGAAGGTTCTGTGACATCATGGAATGGGTTCGTACCTAAGGTTAAGATGAAACGGTCACAAGGTCATGCAAAATGTAGGCGGATGTGAAATCGTAACCTATATGCCAGTTTAGACATGATACCTACAATAGGCACGAATGGGTCAAAGACCTTGGAGAGAGTGTGCAAAACATGGACCCTACGTGACAATAACATTAGTCCAAAACAACCCAAAATAGTCAATAAAGAGTCCAAACTATAGGCTATAGGGAGGATTGATCATGACAACTACATTCAAAGGAAACAATGCAGTGGATGATGGGACATAAGAAGAAAAGTAAGGTGTAGACCCAACGTTCACGTATCCACAACCACCCCCATGAGGGTGACCACTGGTGTAAATATCGAGCGAAGGGAATAAAAATCCGCTACAAATGGAGTAGAGGATGGAATATGACCATTCCCAAATCCATGAGCACAGTCAAGGGATGTGATTCCCCCAAATTTGGCACCAGGGTTCGTACCAGGCCAAGGACAGGTGACAAGATACCAGGCATGCCGAAAATAAAAGGATCTGAACTCGAGAGAGAATAAATATGCTCAAGTAACCATGATCCCAAAATCCCACTAGCGCACAAGGAGCACACTCCTAAGAGAATCTACAGCCAAAATACAAGAAAACCAAGGGGAGGATATGTGAGCTCCTGAATGCAACAGGAATTTCTCACTTAGGAGAGGCTCGAAACTCCCATACACTACAAGCGAAGGTATGTAACCAATTATAGTGGACCTCAGCTTCAATGCATATAGCGACCGTGCTATTCGACCCCTACCTGGATAGGACACTTGCAGAATAACCTCTGCAAATACCGCCTCGATAACCTAGGTAAGGAAACTAAAGTCACCCCTATATAACCAATGCTCAGGCAAATAATCGTAGGTGGGATTGACCATATGAGCAGGGTATCAAATCTCGAAGCTTGAAAGAACAACTGGTACCCCAGGGGTGCACCAGTCAATACCTCAAAAACCCCCATATACGAATACAATCCTGGAAATATCTCCAGTTCTCATAGAAATTAACCAAGGGTCATCCCAGTCACAATCGCGTGCATTGCCTCATGCTTAAATCCCATGTAAAAGGAGCATCCTGAGAAACACTAATTATACCAAGGGTTTAACACTCTCACCTGGAAAGACATTTAATTGTTTTGTTTAGTGGTCTTTGAGAATTAACTTACATTGAACTATTCTAAGACCCTAAAACCTAATCTTGTTGATGCACCCTAGAAAAGAAAAGAGTGTAATTCATTTTATTAAGCGTTGATTTTATTTGGTTGTTATTACTCAAAGGGTAATGGTTGTGCAACTTATGGTGTTATGACACAACATGAAGTAAAATGTGGGGCCTAACAAGCAATGCAAATGCACTATGTAGAATGAAAAATAGGGTATGCTACTACGTGAAGTGCAAATTTTTTCCTTCAAATGTAAGTGCAATCATTCCTATATGAAATCCTAAACACAACTATCATCCAAGCAATCCAATGCAAGTACCTCCTCAAATCCATATCTAAGATGCAACTAAGAGTGCAACTATTTTGTATGTTTCCATATAAAAGAATGAAAACATACTTGTCACTCCAGTATAGAATGTTTCAGTGCATAAAGTATAGAAGACAGAGGGAGTATGATGCTTCAGAGGGAGTGAATGCAAAAGATCCTAAGGCTCGACATGCTACGATAGGATGGACAGATTACTGATGACTCTAGGCTTTACTGAGAGTAAAGTGGATTCCAACCTTTGCTTCAAGGTTGAAGGCGGAATACCACTGATGCTCCTGTTATGTGTCGATGCACTATTTTCTAGGCATCAAGGTGTGGAAAGGGAAGTATGCGGTAGAGATCCTGAAGAGGTTCAGGATGATGGACTACAAGGCCATGACCACACCTATGGCATCGAACATGAAGCTATTGAGTGATGCTTCATCAAAGACAGTTGATGCTATGATGTATCATCAGATGATTGGGTCCTTTATGTACCTGACGAATATGAGACCAGATATTTTCTTTGCTATGAACACATTGAGACATGTTCACCTAATGGTTGCAAAACATGCAGTAAGGTATCTGAGGGGTATAGTTGATTATGGGCTCAAGTATGAGGCGAATCAAAATATTAACCTGGAAGCTTATGTTGATTCAAATTGGGTAGGCAGTGCACTTTAGGGTGTTGCTTCAGTTGGGATCATGTGTGATCTCTTGGTTTAGCAGGAAGCAATCATGTGTGGCACTAAGTACAGCTGAAGCAGAGTATGTCACAACTTGTTCAGCTAGTTGTGAGGCAGTATGACTAAGGAAGCTACTGTCTGATTTATTTGATCTCCATTTGATGCTACTTGTATACATTCTGATAACCAAAGTTGTGTAGGGATAATTTTAGGGGCGAAATTTATCCCATGGGCTATTTTTAGGGGGTTTTCTCCAAAAAAAGATTCACTATTTTGCAATTTTTGAAGCCCTGTTTTGCCCAATTTTGATGGGGTAAATGTTTTTCACCCTAAAAATCTCCAAATTATTATATATACGATATAAAATCCTTGGAAATTAAAATATTTTTTGAAAATATCGCCAAACATTTTATAGTTGGTGTTTTAAGAATTGGTAAGATTCGCCAACATTTATACACTTTTAAATAAGTATGGTTCCTTAAAATCATCCCTGGTCAGTTGTGTGAAGTTGTCAGAGAACTCGGTGTTCCATGACAATTCGAAGCAAATCAAGATCAAGTATCACTATATCAGGGATATGGTGCAGAGAGGAGCAATGAAGCTCCAATATGTTGCGACAGATGAACAGATAGATGATGTGTTGACGAAGCCATTGGGTAGGGTGAATTTTGAGTACTTCAGGGAGAAGCTTGGTGTTCTCCAGATCAAGGTTCCCTCCAAGGGGAAATGATGAGACCTAGAGCCATTCTGACATGGTGAGAGGATTGGTTCCTTCCATGTTCAGATGTAAGGGCTGAGCCATTCGATCATGGTGAGAGGATTGGTTCCTTCCATGTCAGATGTGAGTGCTAACCCATTCTGATGTGACTATAGGATTGGTTCCTACATGGAGGTGCCTGGTTAGTTACCAGGAATACTCAGTCTAGGACTGAGAGCCTTTCTGATATGACTATAAGATGAAGTCTTACATGATCAGATGTGAGCGCATGGCCATTCTGATGTGATTGAGGGATTGGTTCCCACTTGATCAGATATAAGGGTTGTTTCCATTCTTTGAATGGAGGTACCTGGTCAGTTACCAGGAAAGCTCAGTCTGGGACTGAGGGCCATTGTGATGTGACTGTAGAATTGGTTCCTACATGATCAGATGTGAGTGCAAATCCCTTCTAACATTGGTTGTCAGATGTAAGTGCAGAGCCCTTTCAACATGAAGGATTGGTTCCTTGCATGGTCGAATATAAGTGCTGAGCCTTTTCGACATTGGTTGTCAGATGTAAGTGCAGAGCCTTTCAAAATGGAGGATTGGTTCCTTGCATGGTTGAGTGTAAGTACTGATCCTTTCCGACATTGGTTGACAGATGTGAGTGCTGGGCCTTTCTGACAGGGTTGTGGGAGGTGTTCCCACATGGTCAGATGTGAGTGTTGGGCATGCCTTTCTGATATGATTATAGGATTGGTTCCTACATGATCAGATATAAGTGTTGGGTGGGCCATTCTAACTTAGGGTCAGATATAAGTGCTAGAAGAAGACCTACATGGAGGTTAGGCCTACAACCAGCATGAAAAAGGGTTGGCTCTGTAGAGCTTCCTGTGACGATAAGAATCATGAGATAGCACCCATGATGATGATACAACAATGATGATCCAACAGTGATGATCTAGATCTAGTGATGATCCAGATCCAGTGATGATGATCCAGATCGAGTGATGATCTAGATCCAGTGATGATGATCTAGATTGAGTGATGATCTAGATCCAGATGAAGATGACTTGAAGATGAAGATGACGAGAACTCAATGATGATCTAGATGATATAGAGAAGAAGACTTGTGCTAATAAATTGTGTCGAGAGAATACCTTCCTAATTAAGAGGGAGCATTGATGTAATTATAACTTTGGAATGTATTCATCCATATATCTTATGTATTGTACCCCGATGTTTATTCTAAGATGTGTCTGTAATGTAATTGAGTAATTTCATACCCTGATGTTTATTCCGGGAAGTTTCTATAATGTAAACAAGTCATGTCAAGTCATTATGGGTAACCCTCCTATTGGTCAAGGGTTAAATTCCCCACAGTTGTGGGGCCCTAGGGTTATTAGAATATCCTAGAGAAGTCGATCCTAGGTGAGTCATTGTAATTCGGGGCAATATTCCCCACCATTGTGTTAAGGATAAACCTCCTTGTTGGTCAGAGGAGGAAAAGTCCCCACAATTTGTGGGGCACTAGGGTTATTAGACACTCCTAGAGATGTTGGCTCTAGTAATTAATTGTTAAGTGAGGCCGACATGTTGGAGTGGGTTTCAAGTGAACAAAAGAATATAAATAGAGAGTGAGCCTCTCTATTTATAACACACACACTCACTCATTATGGCGCATGAGTGAGAGGAGAAGTTGTTGGGACAAGAGAGAGACCACTGCTGTCGAGAGATCATCTTTATGTTTGTGGGTTTTACTTTTGGTGATGATTCTATCTCTAAGGAAGTTGTGGGGTTTTATCCTTTATCATTTCCCCGAGGAAATTTTTTTGCGTCTCTTGTCTCTTGTGTTTTATTGTTGTGCATGTTATTCTCTCAGTTAAAAGATCCTAAGATCATAATGCTAGCTTGAATGATAAAAATCTAACAGTTTTGAATCTTGGAAGGAATAGAGTTATGTAGGAAGAGTGTAGTATAAACTTTAGTATTATGAGACTCACAAGGCCGATCATTGATGTTATGTGACTCAAATGAAGGATATTGGTCAGAATTAAGTATGCAAGACAAAGACATATTTTTAGTTTTTAAAGAAGGATATACAAAAGTGAGTCCATAATCTTGTTTTGAATGCAGTAAGAAGGGAAAAAAATATTTTGATAAGCTCAAGAAAGGACAGGAAATATCTGACAAGAAATGATAAAATATCTTGGAGAAAACTCACACTTGAGTACCTGGTTTTTCCACAATGTCTTTCCATATCTCTATAAAATGAGCTCATTCTCTAGTGGATTCGCCCAAAAATTCTGAAATCTGGATTCTTCGAGGTTGGAGTCTCCAGGTGAAAGATGCACATCCTACTTCATGGATGGTCATTGTTCACCATCAATAGTCAAATCTAAAACTTTGGCATTCATACCCAAGGAAAATTTTCACTTTTGTATCCTTGTCAATGACACCAAGATGTTATCATTCATATTTTCATTGGGTTGTATCAAGGAACCCCTATTAAATTGAGCACATAGATCTGTGGACAAACAAACTCACAAAATAGATCACACAATTTACTCAGCAATTGAAGAATGAAACAATGCAAAAATGGCTTGCAGCTGTGAATGCTTTCATTAATAAAAAAATAATCAGATATATTACAATGAAGTACAATGGCTTTAAGAGCCACATGAAATCCGAATCCACATGAGGAAATTAGAATTGATAGACTCTACTTGACTGCAGATAACTAAGACCTTGTCTAAATCACTATTGGAGGACTCAATAGTTAACTGACCTTGTCTAAACCATAATCGGAGTTCATCGGAGCTCTAAAACACAACTCAAGTGTTACATTCAGTGTTGACTAAGGCTAACTGACTATGGTAGGTGAGAAATGCACCCCTCGTGAGTACAGTAATGTAAACCTAGTGCTAATTGAATGTAGAGGACTAGAAATGAATGTAACTAACTCCTAACTTAGCTTGACTAGTCATCAACTGAACTAAACTGACCTTGGTTGGTTTCAGCACTCCCAGTGGCTCCTAAATTGTAGGGATTGGTCTAGGAGGCTCCTAAACAAATGTAATTAAGTGCAATCAGTGGCAGTAAGCCTCAATTAGTGTTCCCCACACTTTAGTAACTGAAACATGTGCCCCAATTAGGCCAATTGGACCCAATGGTGCTAATGACTAAAAATAGACTAGATGGACTCCCGATTTAGACATGACTCCTTATTTAGACATATGACCAAATTAGACAAGGGAGGATTAATAATCCTAACACCCCTCCTGGATGATAACTTGGACAATCTGTGGGCCCTGGTAACTAAGACCATAGGTCACCCATTACATCAAGTAAAATGAAGTAACTGCTTAATACAAGGAGCTGGGGGAAAACCCACATGGGAAAAAATCCCCCCCTCTATCTAAGCAGGTAGGATCAGGTCTCAAGTTTGAAAAACTTGAAAATATGTTGCTGCAATCTCCATCTCTGTGAGGTAGCAAAGCATCATGCATGGTGTGTTGTGCATAGGTATTCTGGGGCCTGGCATGTAGAATTCTCCTTCTTCTCCAAAAATGATGATGGAAGGAAGGAGGAATGTAACCTTTGTCTCTTGCTAAATGAAGAGGTGTATGATCATATCCATTCTTCTAAATGTAGTGAGACTGAGCCCTTGCCATATAGCATCTTACAGGGAGTCTATTGCATCTCTCTGAAGGAGGTAAGATTGCATGGCATAGCTCAAGGGTCTTTCCTTTCTGAGTGTCAAGTGAGTTTCCAGTCATCTTCCTAGCTTCCAGTTTGGAAGTAGGGACTGAATCTAGATCTGAGTCACCCTAAATCTCAATCTCATAAACTGATAAATATGGATCTGCAATACTAGTAGAAGCTGTAAAAGAAGTAGATGCAATGATTTTACCTTCCCTTGCAAGTGGCTGCTGAGAGTGCACTGGTTCTGAAGGAGGCATGAAATGTGATAACTCATATGCTTTTGAAGCACAATTTGCAATACCCTTTGCTATGATGCTTTTAGTAGAGATATCTGTGATCTCCACTGAGTCAGGACCAAATATCACTCACTTTGGAGATCCAATATGGGTCATCTGATAGATAGATAAAAGGTTTGAATCTAGGGAGGGAACAAATAGCACATCTTTGAACCTTCCATGTTCAAGCTTGATAGATCCCTTCCCTTTTGTTTGGACTTTACTGTTATTTCCCATATGAATACTAGGACCATCAAAGGACTGAAAAGAAGAGAATAATTCTCTAGATGCAGCCATATGGTTGGAAGCTCTAGAATCAATGAGGAAGACATGTGCTGATGTGTAGCAATCCTTCAGTGCATGGCCTTTCCTTTGGTATTCTTCATCTTCTTCTTCTTCAGAGTCATCCTTCCTTGTGCTAGCAGGTACATAAATGTTATGTTTCTTCAAAATAAGAGCCATTTCATCAAGTTGTCTTCTCATACAGGAGCTTTCTCAATGAAAGCCCCTTCCACAGTAAGAGCAGAGGACCTTGCCTTTTCCATTCTTCTTACTTCTCTTCGAACTTGAAGGATTTTTTAACTGCTCTTTCTTCACAGGAGACTCATCTCTTTGCTTCCCTTTGTCATTCACTACCTTATCTCCTCTTGCAACCAAAGCTAGATCTTTGGAAGATCGAATGATCCCCATTTGGATCAATTTATCATTCTCAGAAATAAGAGATTGGATGAAGGAATTAAGAGTGGGAATCTTCCAATTCGGAGTAGTGAGCCTTACTGTTTGGAAGGTGGATAAAAATATTGAGTAGTCTGCATTGAGCTTTGTGAGAATGGAAAGGATGAGCTAATATTCATACTTCTCCACTTTGCATTGCTTCAACTAATATATCAGGTTCTTGAACTTTGTGAAGAATTCATTCAGTGATTCGAAGTTGGATGGATTAAGAGTGATCAGATCATTTTCTAGCTGGTGGATCCTCATCTCATCTTGCTTATCAAATAAGGAGGAAAGCTTGTCCCAAACCTCCTTGGGAGTATTCAATCCTTGGATGTGGAATCGAAGATCTCTAGAGATTGAGGAGAGCAAGTGTCCATGGGCTTCATCAAGCCTGTTCCAGTACTTTTCTCTATCATTATCTAAAGATGGCACTGCCTTTATTTCTTCTATGAGTCTGAAGAGCTGCTTGGTGCGAAGCCTTACCACCATGTCTTCCTTCCACTGGTGATATTTGAAGGGAGTGAGAAGCTCTACTGGATGAGCCATTTTGAATGCAGTAAGAAGGACTGAGTTGTTGTAGTGAATGCAGTGAGAAGAAAGAGCTGCTTGTAGCGAATGCTGTAAGAAAAACATGATAACCTGTCACACAATCAAACATACAAAGTAAGGTCGACAGTCTGCACTTTTGGAATTTCCTTCACACCCAGCATAGTTGATCAAGCAAGCTTGATCAACACTTTCCTAACTTGGGATATTAAGTGGTAAATTCTCTACTTCTGGTGCAGTACTGGAAGGAGTAATTTGCTCAAAAAAATTATCCAACTGGAGATATGAGGAGGAGAGGTGTCTTTTCTGCCGAGGCTCTGATACCATATTAAATTGAGCACATAGATATATGGACAAACACACAAATCACAAAATATATCACACAATTTACTCAGCAATTGAAGAATGAAATAGTGCAAAAATGGCTTGCAGCTGTGAATTCTTTCATTAATCAAAAAGTAATCAGATAAATTACAATGAAGTACAATGGCTTTAATAGCCACATGAAATTCGAATCCACATGAGGAAATTCGAATTGATAGACTCTACTTGACTGTAGATAACTAAGACCTTGTCTAAATCACTATCGGAGGACTCGATAGTTAACTAACCATGTCTAAACCATAACTGAAGTTCATCGAAGCTCTAAAACACAACTCAAGTGTTACATTCAGTGTTAACTAAGGCAACTTACTGTGGTAGGTGAGAAATGTGCCCCTCTTGAGTGCAGTCATGCAAACCTAGCACTAACTAAATGTAGAGGACTATAACTAAATGTAACTGACTCCTAACTTAGCTTGACTATTCATTAACTGAACTGAACTGACCTTGGTTGGTTTCAGCACTCCCAGTGGCTCCTAAATTGTAGGGATTAGTCTAGGAGGATCCTAAAATGATGCAATTAAGTGCAATCAGTGGCAGTAAGCCTCAATTAGTGTTCCCCACACTTTAGTAACTAAAACATGTGCCCCAATTAGGCCAAGTGGACCCAATGGTGCTAATGACTAAAAATAGGTTGGATGGACTCCCGATTTAGACATATGACCAAATTGGACAAGGGAGGATTAATAATCCTAACAACCCCGAGGTAACCACAACCTACTTTAGACTGTATTCTGACCTTATATAATCGGATAGCGCTCTCTCAATATCCATAATGCTTTCACACTCAAAATATTCAACAATAACACTCAGAAGGTTAGACTTCTAATAGGAGCAAGTTTTTTTTTATAAAGGTTTGGTAAGACAGACTTGAAAAGAGACCATTGGGAAATTGAGTCAATAAAAAGATACTTGTTTAAGCTACAACGGATCAAGGTTTGAACAGAACAATAACAGAGGCAAGCTAGACACCATTTCCTCAGACATTAAGCATTGCAAGATGGTAGTAGATTAGAGAATCCATTGCATTAAAACAGAGCTTCTAATTACAAGGATGGATTTTGTAATAACTTTAGAAGAAAATATTTAAAATGTTTGAATATGATAAACTAGAGCATCAAAGGATGAATTCTATTTCACATTACTCTCACTAAAACATGAAATAAAAATACAAAATGGGGTGGAAACTGGAAATACAGTCACATAAGAAAGTTACTTACTGAGAAAACAACGGCACAAGAATCTCTGCCTTGAAAAGTTTACAAAATTTCCTCTCTGCAACTTTATTGATATTCAGAATTTGAAACAATACCCAACATCTACAATGAAAAGTATCCTCTTCCCATGAGAGTCGAACCCTTTTTTGTCTTTTACATATGCTTATATAGAAAAACCTATTGCCCAGTCTCCCAAGAACATCTGATTCATCTTAACTTCCCCTTTCTAAAAATAAAAACTAATATTAAAATGATGATAGGTATACAACTAATCGCTACATTATAAGAATCAGTTTAACAATAAACAACTAAAATATGGAATTGTTGCTTTAACATGTTTTGAATACCTGGAAATGTTGTCAACTTCCTCTAACTGTCCCACTCCTTTAGTTAATATCCAATACTCTGCCACTTGTATATCACTCTTTATTCCTTAAGTGATGAGTTTTGAATGCCCTTCATCAAATAGTTCAAATTATTTTGGATCATCCTCCGAAACTTGGGTCATATTTCTCCCTTACAATATCCTCACTACCTTCCTCTTGTGACAGACTCTTTATATGCAACTACACTAGTGGCTGGTTTATTTACAAAATAAGATCCTTTCATGCCCAATGATATACATTTATTTTCCTCATCCACCTAGAGTATCTTGACTTTCACTCTCTCCCCAATGTTGTACTTTGTTTGTATGTACTGAAGTTGAACGTAATTATCTAACAGCTCTGATATATGGAATAATCCAACCACGTTACTATGCTCAAGAGTTACAAATACACCAAAATTATCAATGCATTTAATACTTCCTGAAACAATTTCCTTTGCATGAAATTCAAGTAATTGCAATGCTCACATATTTGATTTAAGTGTCATAGCAACTTAACCAGACACAGGTTCCACACTCAAAATCCTTCCTTTAACAAGCTTCCCCAAAGGAAACTCTTTAGTAGGATTTTTGATACATGTATCAGAGATGTTCTTCACATAACCTTGGACCTCCATGACAAATCTAAGGTTATATACTTTATCTACTGAAAAACCATGAAAGTCTTTGTCACTGAAGATGATAAAACTAAGTTGAACATCCCAAAATGCAGGATCCAGACATAATACTCTACACCTAACAACTTGTACAATATGAAATGTTGATCCCACTTCTTTTTCTGGATCAATTCTGAGTTCTGACCTGTGTGCATAACCTTTGATGCCATTGTAGAATTTAACAATTCATCCATGACTTGCAATGTGAGAGATCCATACATGAGTGATTATCCCCTCAACATCATGATCATAACTAGTAATTGTTTTCAGTTTTGACGTGACCAAAGTCTTCTTATGTGTCACAATCATTTGCTTCAACTTGCATCCCAAAACAGGAAACTACGGCTTTTCTCCAACCTAAAATCTCTCGGTTGGATTTGCAACACCAAACTCTGACATGTGTTGAAGAGGGTATAAATCCTTTAGACCATTTAAAAAAAATTGTACAACTGCACCAGATGGTTCTACTCTAGAAACCTTATCTTGCACCATCATCCCAGGGTTTACACTTGAATAATGAAAAGCCGATGGTTCTAAAACAGACACCTTCAGTGTGGCTAGAGCTATCCCTTCAATGAATTTAAATACCATAACTCTTGCACGAACTTTGCTTCCCTCTTTGAATCTCTTCATTTAGCCTTCTTTCAACTTTCTACAGATAGTCCCCTTTTGTCGGTAATCCCGGATCCTTTTCACATCCTGCTCATTCCACTTTGCTTTGTCTTTCTACTTAATGAAGAACCCAATCCGCTACGATGCTCTCTTGGCACCAATAACATTCCTATATCCAACAAAAAGCAAGTTTCTTTTTTCCACGGACAGGTCTAAATACAATTTGGAAGCATTCTTCATCAACTGTACCATATCATCATAATGCTTGATTTGTTTGGCTAACTTGGCCATGAAAATATGGCTCTGCCTCTCTTTCCTCTTATGAGTATGCAAAATGAGAAATTTTAAAACAATTTGAGTAACCTTAGTCAAATAATTACTAATCTCACGAGGATGAGCCTGAGACTGAAACCCTAGAGCCCATTCCCTGTTAATAAGAAAATGGGATTCAGAAGCTCGAAAATCGCTTGGCACAAAATGAGGTATATAATCCTTTGCTTCTTGAAACTAAGAGCCAAGGTAACATTACATTCTACCCTCTTCTATAATGTATCCTATTTAACAAAAAACGAAAATATTCTTGGAATCTTTTGTATTTTGAGCATAACGTTTTTCTCGTAACTCAGAATTGGGCAGACTTTGGACCATTGAAAATATCTTGAAATTATCTACAAAAAAAAATTGATTTTTTTCTAATTCCTTACCGTTTATTCGGGTAGGGCGTTTTAGTAAAAAAACATATTTTAAAGGATGATTTTTTACTAAAATACCCACCACGTACAAATGGTGAGGAATTAGAAAAAACTCAAAACAACAAAGTTGTAGAGAAATTCCATACCTTTCCAATGGTCCAAAGTAAGCCCAATACCAAGTTACGAGCAAAACGTTATACCCAAAATATAAAATATTCCAAGAATATTCTCACTTTTTGTTAAATAGGATACATTTTGGGCAAGATAAAACCTTATGAACCATTGGAAATACGGCACCAGTTATCCAACATCAAATAATATGAAACCATAACCTCATTCCATATTCTGCTTCAGAGGGATTCAACCAAATGATTCCTGTCAAAATTCCTTTTAATCATCTCCTGAAGAATTTCTTCATCAATCTTTTTTGCTTGTTGAATTGTGTCAGGTGGGGGAACTACCAAATAGCGTGGAAGTTTCTCTTGAAACTAGGGATGCTGACGAATCTATGGAATGGTCATCCTTTTTCATGGGATCGACAACAAGCATCCTTGGGATCAAATCCCTTGCTCAATATGACAAATGACTATGAAATGTGCATATTCCACCCTTTATTTTCTTGAAGAGATTTGGAATGTTCTCATCATCAAATGGAAAATTTTCACAAAGAAATGCATATAAGATAACTCCACAACTCCAAACATATACCTTTGGCCTTGCATATAATTTGTTTCAATTCACTCTTACCATTACCAATATATTTTACATCCACTGTTTCCTTATATATTAACAATGATTCCCATCACCATCCGCATATGTAGTTTCCGCTAGCCTAGAAAGTGGTTTCATTTACTAGTTTCTCAACTAGAGAAATCAGATTCCCCTCTTCCCTTTCAATGTTATCCTCACACCATTTTTGTCGACGAAATGATTTTAAATCATTGATCTTGCTTATGAAATAATATTGTATAAACACATGTTTAGATCTATATGTCGATGAGAAATTACGCTATGCCTTTTGAAAGTTATCGTCATGACAATTTTCTCAGCGTAATTTTTTTAAACCATCGATCTCCTTGTGGATTTAATCTAAACCATCGATCCACTTTGTTTTGCAAGAATTTAAGCAAACAAATTTCTTTGAAAGAACGCCCCCAAGTATATTTTCTCTTGGTTGCATGGCATTTTTTCTGCTATATGTCCATGTGAGAGAATGCATGAAATAATTTAAGAAATCTTAGGCTTTAATAACACTCTCTTAATAACACTCTCGTTAATAATATCAGAGTATGAATGGCCCCATATTATTTTCCCAACTAAAATCAAGCAGATCCTTCATGTTGTTTACAACCTTAGATATTTGTAGGCACCAGACATATCTCTTGGAAAAACCAAGATCATTTAATGATTGTGCTTCTAAATTTTGTGCCAACTAAAGTCTAGTTGTCACAAAAATATTAAAATTTGCTTACAAATCTTGTGCAGAGAAGCCATAACTACCACTTTGTGCAACATTTTGATATTATTGAGCCACCATTGCTAACTAATTTACCTGAGGTGCTACCAACCTGCGAGGTAAAAGGTCCCCATGATTTCTTGCATAGAACTCCAAAGACAACTCAAACAGAAGTCTGATAACAAACACCCTCTCAGATTTCCTCATCCCAAAGTTCTTCCAATATTTTAAATGGGCCGTGTATCTTATGAATAAGAAATTCAGCTCGAATCAACCTCACCTATTCTATTTGGAAAAAGTGATCAAATAATTATGTAGGGATTCATGAGTCAAATGATTCGATATTTTATTTTATTATGTCTTCATTGGTGCTTTTTTGCAGCACACTATTGCCACTTTGTAAACCCCAGCAGAGTGCAACCTATACAGGTGGCTTTACCCAACTTCTCTGCCACTTGTTTTAGTATAGGGTGCTCTAGCATTTTCACTTTAATCCATCTAGAACCTAGAGAACCCAGTGGAGAGTATGCAAATACATGAATACACTGAGACTTACAGAATGAATGAAGGTTATGTTGCTGCCACATTTGATGGAATTCACCTTAGTTCACTGCTGGCACCACTTTTGCATATTTGAGTAAATCCTGCAACTTTTTCACATAAAATTTGCTCACCCCAATAGCAAGAACTTTTCCAGTATCTACTAGCTTCTTGATTTCCTTCCACGTGCTGGGAATGTCAGCATTTGGCCAGTGCATAAGATAAAGGTCAATATAATCGACTTGCAAATCCTGCAGAGTACAATCCAAAGCTTTTGGTACATCTTTCAAGGTGCAATCAATGACCCTAATTTTGGATGTATTCCATAGATATTCATGCTTCCCCACATTCAAATAAAATACTTCTTTCATCGAACAACCAATCTCTTTTTCATTAGCATATGCACAAGCACAATCAATATGTCTATAAAATATCCAAATCATGAATGAAAGTTATCCATAGCCGACCATCCCGTACAACACGAAGCTACTCAAAAACACTTTCTTGGATGGATTTTCCATATTCCAATACCATTAACCCTGAACTGAGTCTTTAATTCTTGTGGTATTTCTACAAAAAGTTCATCTATCAGTCCACTGTCAAATTTGATCTTGCACAATATCAGAATTACCTCCATAGTTATCTCAAATCCTCGCCCTGGATTTGATCCAAAAAACTCACATTTCCATACGTCCATTGCAGTATGAGGAAAACTCCCAAGTGTGTGATGCCCAACATTTCCATACAAAAACAAACACCACCTCTTCTTTGCATTGGGAGCAAAGAATTCACCCACAATTTTTCTCCAATAAGCAATACTTCTATCAGAAGTATGATGCCGTTAATGATGAATATATTGCACCAGCCTGCGGGAACACGATCCACTCTCCATGGCAGACTGCTTTGTCAACGATGCAGGATGAATGTTATGTTGTTGCATTTGATGTCACGACTGCTGGTGTTTTGGTTTAAAGCTTGCATTTTTATATTGTTTTTGCAATAGAGCATTATGCCACAGGAACCATGGATAAAGTTTCAAAGGGTTTATATGCATTGATGGTTGCATATTTTATCGACGCATAGTGCATTATAATATTACTCCTCGTGAAGCTTGGTTCTTGGGGTTTATTGGTGATCTTTGGGTTGTTTTCTAACTTGACTTGTGTGTTTATGTGGCAGGTGCATACAGTGGTTCTCGATGATTAGCCAAACTTGGAGATTGGCTTTGTGCCAATATTTTTTAATAAAATAAACTTTGAGGACAATATATATATATATATATATATAATGAAATAATCTTAGGCCCAAAATAAATAAGCAACTTATGCTCCAAAATAAGCCCAAGAACGCAAAATTGGCTTAAAAAGCCAAAAATTGACTTGAAAATTAATTTCTTGTTTAGCCCAATTATGAAATAGTCTCTTTCTTTCACCCAAAGAACCATTAAACCCTTTTTTCTTTCCAAACTTGGAATTTTTTTTTTACGAATTTATTCAAATGAGAAAATCCTCGGAGCTGTCAAATTGCCAATGAAATCTTGAAATTTATACGGTGATAAAACCGACTCCTGCAAAAATAAAATAGTACTAACAGAGGGTTTGGTCAAATGTGGTGTTGACTCAGTGTGTGAGATAATTGATGTAACTCGCCTAATTGGTACAAACTCATAATGGGCCATTGGTTTTGAGGCCATATCTAGGTAAGGTCATGTAAGGTACCACATAAGTATTCCCAAAGTAATATTAGGTAGAATTAGCTTAGCCATAGTTGGCATCTTTTGCATGCCTTTGGGGGGGTACAAGAATGGTATCTAAAATATGGGAGGCACTAATAGACTCAATGTATGTTAGATGGCATGAATCATCAGAGGGATTGATGCAAATGTCAATAGGGTTGGAGATGTATTTTTGTAGGTGAAAATAGTGCACATAAGATCATCTGTAGATGTAGGGATTTTAGGAGGAGGACCTAAGTATGCCCCTAGCAGGTCAAATTATTTGTACATACCTAGGAATATATCAATGTAAAGGGTTTGATTTGATTTTCCTACAATGGGAAGGTCATTTTCAGGGTTGGTTTTTGTGTGAGGTTCATAGTAATTGAGTCAGTGAAGGGTGATTATCTTCCCATTAAAGGGAAACATCATGATTCATGATGTGGAATACCAAAGAGGCAACCTCCTTCATTGTGTACATATAACTACAACCCAAAATAATATTGTAGTCTAGTGGTCAGCCCAGGACAGACAAAAAATTTATGCAGATAAGCATAGGGTGAACAGAAAGTTCAGTGTTGGGGATCATGTTTACCTGAGAGTGAAGGCAAAGAAGAGTTCCTTGAAGCTTGGGAGTTGTGCCAAGTTTTCACCTAGATACTGTAGGTCGTTTGAAGTGCTTGAAAGAATAGGGCCAATTGCATATAGACTTGCATTGCCTACTAGCACTAGAGCTCATAATGTTTTTCATGTTTCCTTACTTAAGAAATATATACATGATCCTAACCATGTAATAAATTGGGATGTGATTCATGTGGAACCAGAGGGAGAGTTTCAAATCGAACCTATGCGCATCCTCGCCAGGAAGGTCACAATGCTCCAGAACCAAGCAATAGGACAGGTGAAGGTGCAATGGGAGCACTACGGTCCTGAAGAAGCTACGTGGGAGCTAGAAGATGCCATGTGACTGGCACATTCGTTTTTGTTCGAATCTATGGATTGCTGAGGGCAATACCAGCAAGCATTTTTGTTCAATGTTGTAAAGCACTGAGGACAGTGCTGTTTAAGGGGGAGGGGAATGTAATACCCCAGTTTTGACCCTGTTTGCATTTAAATAAAATGATGTAAATAATCATGGTGTGGAGCTACGGAAAAGGCCCACCATAGATTTAGTATTTATGTTTCGACAATTAAGGTGTGGCTAATGGTTTTTCTTTTTTGCTAGCTGAACATCATGTTAAATTGCAATTTTAATTAAAAACCCCCAGTCGGCTATGTAAACGCAACTAAATGAGACAGGAGCATGATTTTTCCTAAGGATGAGGGAGTGGGGGATTCTAAGAGTGGGGCAATTCGAATTGGGTAGAGCCCCACTTTGGGGAAAATGTTTTTTTGAATTTCTTGGGAAAGAAAACACCAAAAATGGCCACTTTTCCCTCATGCGGCATCGTTTCACCTTCCCTCACGATTTGGATTGAACAAAACATTTTTGGAAACCCAATTGGGCATTCATGCAACAACTAGAAAGAAAACACGATTCTGAGTCTGAACCTTTCATGAATTTCTCCTGTTTGGTGATCTGAATCCTTCACATTTTTTGTTTTCCTGTGTGAATTGTTCTCTCTCACGTTTTCTCTTATATGTTAGTTGTTTTCCTGAACATGATTGACCTGAATCTAATTTTGTGTCTTTGATTTCAAAGACCGGCAATGTTTTCGTTTTGGTAATTTGCAGCAGTCGGTCTGGCTCCGACAATGTTCAAAAATTCATAAATTTATGTGTGTGTATGTAATTCCTGGCGTCTGCTACGTTTTATAAATCCCAGGACTGAGATCACTATGTGTGCATTCATGTTTGGCATTTGAATTGATTGAAGGAATGGAAATAGAGTCTAGACTTGCTTGATCAATCTAGTGTGTGAAAGAACCTCATGGACCAATCTAGAAGGTTGGTTTTCTTCTTTGCATGCCCTGAATAGCACTGGAAGGAAAGGCATGACCTAAGAGACTATGTAGCAGAGAAGGGAATGCTTCCTTGTGTTGGGTGTGTAATTGTTTAGAAATCAGGATAGATTCAGTGTGGGTATTCTTAGCTCTCGGGTTGAGCTCACTACCTTAGCAGTCAGTCTTTCCACCTCCTTAGCAGCCTGATAAACCCAACTGGAAGGATGGCTTGGTTGGTAGCCTAATAAACCCATCTATTGGCTTGGTTGTGTCTCATGTGAATTTTGCTAAGTGTAAACCACTACCTTTGTAAGTCTAATAAACCCAACTGTGTTGGATTTACTGAGTTTTATTGTATCCTTGGCTATGGGGAAAGTCTGCTAGTGTTCCTTATTCCTTGGGAAAAATCATGCCAGGTTGGGGGTGACAGTGTTGCTGAGAGATTAAAGATCACACTGGTATATGGTTGGGTGGAACGTTGTAGTGACATAGCTGGTTGTGGGACAAGCTTCTCCAAAGATAAGTATTCTTGTTTATTTAAGTTCTGCAACTGTATTTGCTTATGAATTATTATGAAATTATCATGAACATGTTGAATGAATTATTTGCTTCCACTATATATATCATGTACATTTTATTATGCATATGTGTATGTATATGCTTTAATTTCAATGCATAATTATATATGTATTATGTTCATGGGGGGCTATATTGCTCAGGTTGATAGATGTTGTCACATACTCTCCATTGCATAAGGGTTGGGGACATGACAAGTGCATAGACTACTTCAATATCGATCACTACCATCTTTCCCTGTAGCTCAATGGGAACATTTTGGTATCATATTCTTGGTAGTGATGGTGTCTGATCGTATGCATGAAGTGTGATAGATGAAGGGATTATATGATAGAAGTATGCATGAAGTGTGATAGATGAAGATGATTATGATCCCAATTATTTCCAGACATTATATGACATTATGCATGTGGATGTTCCTTCATTGATGGACCGTAATGTTTTTAACACTAATTGGAACTTGGAATGTGACTAATTAGGGAATTAAAAGCTCATCTTTATCGAGATAAAAATTCATAAGGAGTGATTCTGAAGGGTTGACTACGCCAAGTGCATTAACTAATTCCTTTCTTTGGGAGGGACATGACTGCAACACTTCTAAAGGAGACATGGAAGCTAGGGACTGAGACACGTCATCCACAATATTGTAGTTGTCAGATTCTTTCATATAATAGTTATTATGGGTGTGTATAAGTAGTAAATTTGGGATTCATGGTATTTGTTCACCACTTGGTCGTGATATTTGCGAAGGGCCTCCTACAATAATAGGCACATCCTCCCTTATTGGGGTTTTAGTCCCACCATTTCCTTTGGCTTAAGTTTGGAGTGTTACATATATCATGTTCATGTAGATGTTTTGAAAGGAGACATCACATGAGGGGTGAGGTTTTGTCTGTTGGGTGGCTACTCCATGGTTGGAAATGGGTTGCTGAAATACAGGTTGATGGGGTTGTGGGGCATTAGGTTCCTAAGGAGGATTTTTTGTTGTCTTTTTCTTTGCTTCCACCAGTTGTCAGTAGTCAGGGATGAGTGTACGATTGAGAGTATAATGACCATACTCTCCATAAATCGAGCAGGAATAGTTTTTCCTCAGGTTAGAATTTTTTCCTTGTTTGGGGGGGTTATTATCCCCTGCAAACTGGTTACCTTGGATTTGATTCTACAGGAGAGGAAGGTTTCCCCCTAACTACGATTTCTAGTTTTGTTTATTCTTACTTTTCTTCTTCCCTTGATTTTGAGGATTTTGGGGGTTATCCGTGGTGTTCATCTACTCAAACTATTTATATTGTTGTGCGAAATAATGTTATGCTAAATTGACCCCCATGTGTGGGATGGGGGCAGAACTAGGAGGACACTGGAATAGGTAATAAGGATTATAAACCTATGGTGGGATATATGCATTTTATGATAAATATGATGTGGATGTACTAACTAGTTGTGTCATTTGTGGTGGAGGTATTGAAACTACTTGTCTTGCATTGGGATGGGTAGGACTCTAGGGTCTATATTATACCTATACAAATTGAGGATTTGGTATAGTAGTGGGGGCACCATCACAGGGAAGACAGGTGGGTATTGCATTTCCATATTGGATGGCATAGAAGTTTATTTAGGATGAAATTTTCCCTACTAAGAAATTGAACTAATAATCCCATCTATTGAATGTGACAAGCCTGCATGGGGGGATCCAAATATCGATTCTGATGGGAATCTAGCAGGATAGTGTTATATAGGTAACTAAATTGTACATAAATGAGATCAAAGTGTTGGGAATTTAGGATGACCTATTCCTCAATATACATACATCCATGAGTAGCATATGTTGATGTATTTGTAACTTCGGAATGTATGCATTCGTATTTCTTATGTATTGTAACCCGATGTTTATTCCAAGATGTATTTGAGTCATGTCATGCCCCGATGTTCCGATCGGGAAGTTTCTATAATGTGAAAGTCATGTCAAGTCATTATGGGTAATCCTCCTATTGGTCAAAGGTTAAATTCCCTATAGTTGTGGGGCCCTAGAGTTATTAGACTATCCTAGTGAAGTCGGCCCTAGGTGAGTCATTGTGAGTTGGGGAAATAGTCCCCACCATCTAAGTCAAGGTTAACCCTCCTTGTTGAGCAGAGGGAAAAGTCCCCACAAGTTGTGGGGCACTAGGGTTATTAAACACTCCTAGATATGTCGGCTCTAGTAAGTAATTGTTAAGTGAGGCTGACATGTTGGAGTGCACTTCAAGTGAACAGAAGAATATAAATAAAGAGTGAGCCTCTCTATTAATCACACACACACTCACTCATTGGGGTGCATGAGTGAGAGAGGAGAATCTCTCTCAGTGTGAGAGAGAGAGACAGAAGCTGTGGAGATCATCCTTATGTTTTGGGCTTTTCTATTTTCGTGTTGATTCTATCTCTGAGGAAGTTGCGGGGTTTTCTCCTTTATGGTTTCCTCGAGGAAAATCCTGTTTGTCTCTTGTCTCTTGTGTTTTGCTTGTGTTTTATTGCTGTGCATGTTATTCTCTCAGTTAAAGATCCTAAGATCATAATGGTAGCTTATATGATAAAAATATAACATGGTATCAGAGCTAACCTGAGAAGAAGACATTGTGCAGCTGTAGAAGCTAGGGCTTCTTACTTTTTGGGTCTCTCTCCACAATCCATCAGCAAAAGTATGCTAGGCTAACTCTCCATTGAACGATGCATCTTTCTGTCGAAGTGGAATTCGATTCCTAGCATTTTCAGTTTTCGATGTGAAAATTAGGGCTTTCTACAGAAGAGGAATTTTTGAGTGAGCCCAGCATAGGATTGTTCTCCTCATCAAAATCAAATTTTAGATGCCTGGATCAAGAAATTTGGTTGGGTGAAACTCCAGGAAATTCAAACCCTAGTTTGACCCCAAGCTAGAAAAACCCTAAATACTAAAACTGTTAAGTTTTGGTACATTCGCTATATCCTGAGCTTGGTGAAGGCTCTGGAGCTAAAAATTTTAGGTGCCGAAGATAAAATCCTAATGAACCCTGTGTCCAGAAATTCAGCCTCGGATTCTCTATATTCTGGGAGATATGATCCCTCCACATTAGGGTTGCATCCTCTTCCAGAATTCATCCCTAAACAGGTCACCTGGGGAGAATTGCTACAGCTTGGGCTAAAGAGGTCCAAATGGAATTTATGAAGCTGTTATAGAAAGGGAACATATTTTAATTTTTGTGTTCTGAATTTCAGACCCATAATATGAAACAGTGACACATGGAAGTCCGTATAACGTCGCTGTTCTGAACAGTCCTGTAACAGTTCACCTTAGGAAAAGGATCATAAATCCCAATTGGTGAAACCAATTCTGATGAAACCTATGGCTTTGGATCAGAGACATGCAAGGTTACCACAGTGTGAAATTTCAAACATAGAGGAGCAGTAATTTCAGAGATATCACAGAAATAGTGACAATCATTTCTACAGAAGAAATTGGAAAACTAGGGCTTTTTGTTCCGGGAGCTTTCCTCCAATGTTTTCAGAAAAGGAGTACATTGGACATATTCATTTGAAGATATCTATCTATATATCCAATCATATCTTAAAGATTCCAATTTTTGAAAATTAGGGTTTCTGTGACAAACCCTAGATCAGCCAGCTCCGGAACCAGGACGGACACCTCAAATCGGTAAGATCTAATCCTTTGCTCTTTTCATTTGAGGTTCTCATTTCAAAGTGATCTATCACATCAGCTTGATGATAAGCTTGGTGAAGTTTACAACTTCCAAGTATGGAAGTATATGATCTCTCTGAAGAAAATGAATTGGACACCTACATGAGTAGAGAGGTTCCAATTCCAAAGGGAGATGAGGTTAGAAGCCTTACACAAGAAGAACTTGGTCAAGGCCAAGAAGATCATTGTTGATTCAATCACGGATCAACTTGTACCACAAGTGTCTTCCCTAAAGACATCGAATATGTTTGATTCCTTGACCAAGCTATTTGAAGGGAAGAACATACATCAGAAGATGACCTTAAGAAACTAGTTGAAGAATGTGAAGATCCAGAATGCAGAGACCATGCAATCATAAGGGTCTCTCAAATCAAAGAACAACTTGAAGCAGTAAAAGAAGAAGTGAAGAATGCAGAAGTGGTGATGGCCACCTTGAATGGCCTCCCAGGATCATGGGATTCATTCATTCAAGGAATGTGTGCCAAAAGGAAGTGATTACTTTTAGTAGACTCTGGGAAGAAGAAGAAGCTCGACTCATAAGAAGAGAAGAGAAGATGGGAGCAATTGAAGATCAAGCTCTCACCATCCAAAGAAGATCCCTCAAGCGATGAGGAATATGAAGAACGCAACTCTTGAAGCACCTCTTATCCACCTTAGCATTTGGATAAGAAATGATGCTATCATGAATGAAGAAGACAATGAAGCTGAAGGCTCAAGAAGGAGTCTACCCACGAATCAAATAAAGATAAGTATTTAATTGTCATTTCATGATATTGTTTTGTTATGCATTTGTTTATATTCAGTTGATGTATTATGCATGATAGGATGTTTGCATTAATAACAGTTTACTACTAATATGCATGTGATGGGTAAGTAGCTCATGGTGCTATACAACTCTCCATTGCTACTTATCTAGAATGAAACCTCTTTGCTGACATATTGGATTAGTGCACAATCTCAATGTTGTCCTAGTAGAGATGGAAGGCATCTAGAAAGTTTCCATGAGATATGGATGGATGTTGTATTGGCTAAAGTAGTTGCATGATCATATATTTATGCATAAGAATTTTTCATTGTGAATATACCTTATGAAATGTTTATAATCATACAACTGCATTTGACTTGTAGGAAAGGTCGCATACATAATCGCCTACAAGTAATGAAGGAAGAGACTTGTTCCGAAGAACAAGTGACGACAGTTCAAGATGAAGAATAATATGACGAATGCAGCGACATCATTGATGAAGAACCTTCAAGCTATGAAGAAGTAACCAAGAAGAAAGGGAAGACCAGTTCAAGAAGAATAATGTCTAGGATGCAGTATCGATACGTGAAGGGAAGTTCGTAGTTACATCATGCAGTAGATGGAAACATCGTACAAGGCAAGATTCGTAGCACGAGGCCTCTCATGAAAAGAAGGCATAAACTTTAAAGAGACATTTGCAGCCAGCTTAATGAAGACCTGAACCTTTGCTACAAGGTTGAAGATGAAGTTCTATAGAGGATGGCAATATCTCAGATGGGTATGAGAAGAACTTTTGAAAAAGTTCAAGATAGAGGATATTGGTATCCAATGATCCTAGATGGATACATATAAAGCTACTTGTCACTCCGGTATAGAATGTTTCAGTGCATTGAGTACGGAAGACAGAGGGAGTATGATGCTTCGCTTCAGAGGAAGTGACTATAGAAGATCATGAGGTTTGACATGGTACGAAAGGACAGATATATTACTAATGACTCTAGGCTTTACCGAGAGTAAAGCAGATTCCAACCTTTGCTTCAAGGTTGAAGGCGGAAGACCAGTGATGCTCCTGTTATGTGTCGATGCACTCTTTTCTAGGCATGGAGGTGTGGATAAGGGAAGTATGCAGTAGAGATCCTGAAGAGGTTCAAGATGATGGACTGCATGACCACACCTATGGCATCGAACCTGAAGCTATTAAGTGTTGCTTCATCAGAGACGGTTGATGCTACGATGTATCGTCATATGATTGGTTCCTTGATGTACCTGATGAATACGAGACCAGATATTTGCTTTGCTATGAACACATTGAGACATGTTCACCTGATGGTTGCAAAGCATGCAGTGAGGTACCTGAAGGGTACAGTTGAGTATGGGATCAAGTGTGATCTCTTGGTTTAGTAGGAAGAAATCCTGTTTGGAACTGAGTACAGCTGAAGCAGAGTATGTCACAGCTTGTTCAGCTAGTTGTGAGCCAGTATGGCTAAGAAAGCTACTGTCTGATATATTTGATTTCCAGTTGGATGCTACTTGTATACATTGTGACAAACAAAGTTGCGTGAAGTTGTCAAAGAATCTATTGTTCCATGACAAGTCGAAGCATATCAAGATAAAGTATCACTATATCAAGGATATGGTGTAGAGGGGAGCAGTGAAGCTCCAGTATGTTGCGACAGAGGAACAGATAGCTAATGTATTGACGAAGCCATTGGCTAGGCTGAAGTTCGAGTACTTCAGGGAGAAGCTTGGTGTTCTCCAGATCAAGGTTTCCTCCAAGAGAAAGTGATGAGACCCATAGCCATTCTGTCATGGTGAGAGGATTAGTTCCTTCCATGTCAAATATGAGTGCCGGTCATTCTGTTGAGTAGGACAGATGTAAGGGCAACTACCATTCTGGGAATGGAGGCACCTGGTCATTTACCAAGAAAAATCATTCTAGGACTGAGAAGCCATTCTGATGTGATAGAGGGATGTGTTCCCATTTGATCAGATGTAAGGGCTGAACCATTGTGTCATGGCTAAAGGATTAAGTTCCTCCCATGTCATATGTGAGTGTCGTCCATTCTATCGATAGGACAGATGTAAGGGCAACTACCATTCTGGGAATGGAGGCCCCTGGTCAGTTACCAGGTAGCACAGTTTGGGACTGGGGGGCATTCTGATGTGATGATAGGATTAGTTCCTACATGATCAAATGTGAGTGCATGCCCTTTCGATGCAATGTGTTTACACATGGTTGAATGTAAGTGCACTGCAGAGCCTTTCTAACAAGATGAGGTCAGATATAAGTGCTGAGCCATTCTGGCGCGATGTGTTTACACATGGTTAGATGTGAGTGCTGTGCCTTTCTGACAAGATGAGGTTGGATGTAAGTGCAGTGCCTTTCTGACAAGATGGGGTCGAATGTAAGTGCAGATCCTTTTCAATGCGATGTGCTTGCACATGATCAGATATAAGTGCTGAGCCTTTCTAACAAGATGAGGTCAAATGTGAGTGCTAGGCCTTTCTGACAAGATACGGTCAAATGTGAGTGTTGGGCGTGCCTTTCTGATAAGATGTGGTCAGATGTAAGAGATGGGTGGGTAATTCTGACTTAAGTGTCAGATATAAGTGCTGATGAAGACCTACATGAAGGGTAGGCCTACAGGATTGAATCTGTAGAACTTCTTGTGATGAGAAGAATCGAGATAGCACCATTATGAGATAGTAGATGATGATCCAAACTTGATGATGATACAAATCAATTGATCCAGATGTGTTGATCCAGACTTGATGACAATCCAGATCAAGTGACGATCTAGTTGTGATGATGATCCAGATCAAGTGATCCAGATGTGTTGATCCAGACTTGATGACGATCCAGATCAAGTGATGATCCAGTTGTGATGATGATCCAGACTTGATGATGATCCAAATCAAGTGATCCAGATGTGATGATCCAGACTTGATGACGATCTAGATCAAGTGATGATTCAGATGTGATGATGATCCAGCTTCAGTGATGATCCAGATCAAGTAATGATCTAGACTTGATGATCTAGTAGTGATGATCCAAATCAAGTGATGATCTATACTTGATGATGATCCAGATCGAGTGATGATCCAGATCCAGTGATGATAATCTAGATCGAGTGATAATCCAGATCCAGATGAAGATGACTTGAAGATGAAGATGACCTGAACATGATGATGACCTGAAGATGAAGATGACTTGAAGATAAAGATGACGAGAACTTGACTATGATTCAGATGATATAGAGAAGAAGACTTGTGCTGATAAATTGTGTCAAGAGAATACCTTCCTAGTTAAGAGGGAGTGTTGATGTATTTGTAACTTCGGAATGTATTCATCCATATTTCTTATGTATTGTAACCGGATGTTTATTCTGGGATGTATTTGAGTCATTTCATGCCCCGATGTTTCAATCGGGAAGTTTCTATAATGTGAAATTCATGTCAAGTCATTGTGGGTAACCCTCCTATTGGTCAAGGGTTAAACTCCCCGTAGTTGTGGGGCCTATTGGTAGGAAATAACCCTTCTCAATTTTCTCACTATTTTTCCTAATAAAATTGATCAGATCTCTTCTTTAATTAATTATTAAAAAATTATTAAAGATTTCCTTCAGAATCTTTGATTCTGAAGGTACTCTCAGTGAGAGAAGAGTTAGTGGTCAAGATGGTAGTCTAGGAAACACTTTGAATTAGGCTGGTTTTTTCATAAATTGATTTTGTTGCCGCTGTTAAATCCATTTTTCATTTTCATAATCATATATTATCAAGACAAATGAATTGTTGCTTTACATTATTTGATTGGAGTGAATTGGCTTAAATAATTCATAATCCTTACATTTCATGAAATTTCTTTTAAATTTTCATTTATAAATTTTGTTTGAAGTATTTGACATAGTTTTTTTATCATCAATTATTAATGTTCAAACATATATGTTAAGGTTGACAATTTTATTATATCATATGATAACCCTTATATATTGGTTGAACATTTATATCATTACAAACTTTCATAACCTATGTATTATACGTTTGTAAATAAGTAATATTTGCATTGTATATATATACTTAAACCTTGTCTTTATTACTATTTCGAACTTGGATCAAAATATTTTATATTATGCTTCCAATGATAAATCAAAATTGGTTTTGATCTAAGGCTTAGCTTTAAATATCATCTTTTGATAGATCGATCTTCATTAAACTTGGTATGATGTTTTCCAATTAACATTTGTTCAGCTTATGTACTCATCGTGTCATTTCAATAATTGTCAAACTAATCTTCCAAGTTATTTATGAACTTAAATTGCAAAGATATGGTTGATGTCATCATTAGTTTCAATGCTTTAGTTGATTCCATGAAAACCATATGCGACATGCTTATTCATGAGCATAAGGGTTTCCTCCTATTCTAGTTGACGTTACAAAGAGCATCCACGTATTAGGTTTACCATATCAAGGATTAAGAGTTGGAGATAAATGAATTTGACACGAATCTGTACATCCTCACACCTGTTGATTGCCATGCTATGAATTCATAACCCTGTACTATATTTCGTATCAAGGCGATTTCAGAATGACATTGCATTTATGATTTGTTATGGCTTTGATGATTTTTATCAAATCATTAGGATTGATTCATTCATGTACTCGTCTCTGATGGTGAGCTTATCATGCTTAGGCACGAGTCTAGGGTTATTTTTCGACTTTCATTTTAAAAATGAACTCCAAAGAAACAAGAATAAAAAATCTTATCCAACCTGTACGTTTAAAGGATAAACAGGAATAAGATAATTGGATTTTCATCAATATTCAGGAGGCATTTTTCTGCAATGAACTGCAAGCAAATTAAGGCAAAATAACAAAATCCGAGACATCAGTTTTTTGCAGAATCGACCCATTTAGCTGAGATGTAAGGTATTTCCTGAAAAAAGTGATCCATTTGGGAGATTTGCTAGGTTCTTTGAACACGTTTTCTTTAGTTGCGACTGGAAAGGAAAGTCAGTTCGCCTTTTAGTTTTCTGTTTGTATTTATTTTCCTATTTGAGCATATACAGGACAATCCGGTGAAAATCTTGAAGAGTTAGCAGATGTATGTTTTACCAAAACCAAAGAAGTATAGAAGAGGTCAATTTTAGAATTTACGAGACAATTCACCCTTAGTATAGGCACTATTTCAATGCCTGTCACCATGCAGCAATGAAAGGAATCCCCATTAATCGAAATTTTAAGTGAAGAAGAGGATTATGATTCAGCAGAAGTATCCTCACAGGAGTGTGAAGAAAAAATGGATAATCATGTTGTGTCTTTGAATAATGATTATAATGAAAATCATTCGTCGGTTCTACCAAATGATAAAGAAATCAAGTTAGAGTCTGCTTTGAACAATGATTCTTCATCTAAGCAAACATTGGGGAATACTGTGAAATCCATAAAATTAAAACAGCAAATTAGACAACTAAAAGGAAAACTGGAAAAAGTGGAATCGATTTCCATTGTGTTAAAAGATAAAGTGCAGAACTTAAGGAGTGAATTATTAACTTGGATAAAACGATGGCAGGATTTAAACGAGAAAAAGGACAGGTTGAAAACTCTAAAAAAATCATGGATCACTGCTAATAGGAAGCTTTTCAAACAAGAAGAACAACAAAAAATGGAAAGTATAAAATTAAGGGCTAAATTGTCTGAGGCTCGTCGAGTTATTAAACTCAGAAGTGCACCTTAAAATTGTTATTACTGATGAACAGGTAATCGGCATGCCCACAGAATCATAGATTCTGTAGGAATTGCATATTATTTAATTTAAAATTGCTTTCTAGTTTTAACATTTATGATAAAACTCATGCTTAATTGATTGATTTTGCAGGTGTCATATGGATCACGATTTTGGTGTTGTTCTTTCCTTTTATTCTTCCAACAAAGGATGAAGTCATTTTCGAGCTGGTATGATCTAGATCATAGATATCAGACAACAGTTGCTACATGGATAAGTTGACATTTATAAATGAGAAAGCAGTTATCAATGTGACAGTTCAAATGCCAGGAGCACTAATGAGGAAGATGATAGTTAATGTCCCAGTTTCTAGATGTTCGATGGGGTAGACTTAAGAGTTTATTTTTAGTTCTAGTTACATAGGAATAGGAGAGGTAGTTATTGGGCCTTCTTATAAAACTATGAAAGACTGATTATACGAAGATGGGATGGAGTATGAGAGAAACAGACTTATTTGAAATATACTCTCATTTCTAGTTTTAATCTCTTTGCTGAAGTTTTGCCTTTGGAGAAGGATTATGACTTGAGTTCTTAAAATGGTATCATTGTCCGTTATTATTTTTTGAAAACTTTATATATATTTCAATATATCACTTTCTCATTATGTTGTTGTGCAATTATACTATGTTATGATTGTATTCATTGTCCAAAATAGTACTCTGTTTACACAATACTAATGTTTGAATGAATATATTATTGAGATTGATTAATTAATATTTATATTAAGAATGGGATTTGGTAATATTAACATTTTATATTTATTTTTTATTTCATTTGTATTTTCACAATGTCTTCATGAATAAATATCATCCTTTTATTCAAATATTTGGTATTGATTATTAGTTATTAATTAATAGAACATCACATAGAAATTAAAAGTGGTTGTTTATTTTTAATTTTTGTTGTTGTGCATATATAGCAGAGTGATTTAAATATTTTCATTTAAATTATAATTATCTATCGCTCTGTTTATTTTAATCATTAATTGATAATTAATTTAGTTTTCAAGTTGTTCTCAGCTGAGATAGGATAGCTAGTTAATTTTAGTTTAGTTTAGGTTTAAGTTTAGTTTATTTTTAAATTTTAGTTTATTTTAACAGTTGTCAAATAAGAGATAGATTAATTTCATAAAATTTAAAAACAAAGTCCTTAAGTTTAACTATTTGGAACAAAACCCTAAAAACTGAAGACTTTCCTTAAGAAAGCATTTTAGGATAACTTAGGTCTTATAAAACTAATTCTAGGTTTTATTTAGGTAGTAATAAGATTAGGATAAAAAAATTTACTGAATTTTAGATTTTCCTTGAGAGAAAAATTTAGTTGGTAGTAGGACCATAACCTCCGAGATTTTGCTATTTCAAACACACCGGGAGCTGCTCTAAGTTACTTGTGTGGGATTAATCTCCTTAGTTGTCCTAGGTCATAAAATTAGGCCAACAAATGGTGCTAGAAGGAGGGTTGATCGGCAAGTAAGCCCTTTTGAGCTATTTCATTTAAATTTTGATCTATTTTAAAATGGCTCCTATTACTGTTTTAGAACATGCTTTCAGCATGCCTGGGCCTAATGGAGGTATTTCTGAAAGTGCAGTAAATCTCTTGCAAAGGTTATGTTTTGATGGAGAAGGTAAAATGACTGCTTTGAAACATCTCATTGAATTTATAGATATTTGTAACCATTATCGTATAGTGCGTGAGAGTAAGATTTGCAGGCTTTTTACTGTCACTTTCAAAAGAAGAATTCGAGGCTGGTTCGAAATGTTACCAGCTAAATCCATTTATTCATGGAAACATTTCATGGAGTTGTTTATTGATGCGCATGAGGATTATATTTATCAAGAGTTGAGGTATGAGATTGGAAATCTTTGCAAACAAGAAGGTGAATCTACTAGTACTTTATTTTCAAGATTTATGTCAATACATTTTAGATTCCATGAGAAATATCAACTTTCTGCAGAAGAAATAACAGATTTATTTTTATATCTTGGTTCTCATTCAACTTTACATGATCAAGCAAATAATGATGAGCTTCAAATTGATGATATGCATGTTGATGGTTGCATCACTTCATCGGTTAGTATTTATTCAAGATCTAATATTATTGGTCCAAATTCTGACACTAAAATTGTTGAACATCAACAAATCTTAGGATCTTCTAATATACAATTTCAAGAACAAAATAATTTGAATTCCACACTTACATTAAAAAATCATTCTCTTGTTCAAGCAATTGTAGTCGAAAAGGAATCAATGATTTTAGGACCTAAAACCGAATCTTTGAATGATAGTTGCAAAAATCATGATTTTGCATTTTCTTCTTCTCAAATTGAACAAAATTATCTCTTTCCTTCACAAAATATATCAACAAATCAGAATATGGACAATGATTTTTCTCTTCAATCAGTTAATCAAGATTGTCCTATGAAAAGGGGAACATCTAATTTTCCACCTTTGAAAAATTATTATGCTTTATATCCGGATCTATTTACTGATTATAGTTCATGTCCAGATACTAATATGCAAACAAATTCTCCACTATGGTCAGACCCTATCTTAATGCGAAGTGATTTGTTGTACAAGAATGAGGAAAATATTTCTATTCAAGATATTGATGATGGAAATAATTTTATAACTATCGCTCATGAATCTCATGCATACGATAATATTAAAGAAGCTAAGTTAGAAGATAAAACCATTTCTCATAATGTTTTAGATTTTGGGGATACTAATCTTTTCAATTATAAATTATTTGAGTCGTCAAAATCTCATGAATTTCAAAGGGAAAGTTCTCACTCTAAGGTAATGTCAAAATTTGATTTTCAATTCTATGATGACGATGTTTTCTTACAAAGAATATCCTCTACTTTAACTTCCCTTGAAACGATGGATCGTAATCTCGACTTGCCGCTTTTTTATTACTATCCTGATGAATTTTCTATCACACACTCCATTGAATCTTCACAAGTTGTAGATGTCCTCCAATCTTCTTTTTATGATTCAATTTATTTTTGGTTGGAAGGATCATATCTTAAAAGGTTTCCATGTCCTATTTTTCTTCCTTTTGTAGATATAAGCTCTAATTTAATACTTTCTATTCTTCAGTATGAAGCATTTCAATTCATATTATTAATATTTGATATGTTTTATTTTGCAGGATTACAAATGCTTCTATGGCTTCATTGGCTATTTCACTTTACTTAAATTTTCATTACAATTGATTTCTCTTATACATAGTTAGGCTTAGGTTTATTTTGTTTTCTTCATTTTTACTTTTGTTTGTTTTGAATAAATGTAGTTATGAAGATGATGCCAATTTCATGAGGTGACACTGAGTTGATACATTCAAGGATGTTTTCTATACCTTTGACCCTCTTGTTCATAATTATATTTATTTAAAATTTTCTTGTTTAGTCATTTATCTTTTACTTTTTCAACTTAATTGGGAAAATGTTTTATACAATATTATGATCATAAGCAGGAACTTTTAAGAAAATGAAGAATGTTGTCACACATTAATACCAAAATATTTTGAGTTGCAACTGCATATGTAATTAAGATTAAGTTTAAATTTCTTTTATTTTTGGTTTGTTTTCTTTTGCTTATTAATAAGAATGGCCTAACGTATTAAAACATCTTGCTTATTTTTAACAAATCCTTATGTCGCAAATTATAGAGAAACATATTTTTTTGTAGAAACTAATTCTCTCTTTTCATTTGTGATATAGCTATTTCATGTTTCTCCACTTAAGATGTTAATCTATTCAGGGATGAGTTTTTATTTTTGCATTTGCATATATCCATTTTTTCTTGCTTTGATCAGTTTCATTTTGTAAGTTAATAGAATTTTCTTTTGAGTGGTTTGCTTGTTTTCCAAAAAGGTGTAAACTAATTTTAGCATATGGTGATCAAAACCATGTATTTCTATCAAGTCTTTGATCGAAATCCTTTTCTGTTAAAGTGACATCATTAAAAAGACACTCTTCTTTTGTCAAAATTCTAGCCATAGTGAGATTATTTTTGGCTTTGAAAAATTTATTATGGATCATATTAATGGATTGATTGAGTTACTCGACTATTATCTAGGATCTTTATCTTTCAAAATGATGTTATAATGTAGATGAGTTTCTTTTCAAAGGGATCATTTTCCCTAGATTGAAGTAAGTCAGGAATCGCAAGTTATCTGTTAGACTTTTTACGCCATCATTTGCTCTTTAGTGGGCCATTTCGATCTGTTTCCCCATCCACTAAGTAATCTCTCTTGAGATTAACAATAACCTTAATATTATTCATTGTACATAACATTAATAAAATATAAGGGATTAACTGAAGAATGGGAGGTCTCATCACGAGCTGACCCGTCATGATCATAAGCTCTGTTGAAGTGACATTACTGCATCTAGTTACCAAGACAGGGTGATGGCTCTTAGTCATTTGATTAGGAGAAAGGAGGTCTCATCACGAGCCGGCCTTTTCATTTTTCGGCAGTTCTTGTGAATGATGCTGCCAGCATTTGGTTACCAAGCCAAGGTAGTAGTCTTCAATTGATGTCTTTATTTATTATGTCCAAATTTTTTTTTTTATCTATATCTAGTGGATGGGATAAAAGCATCTAAGTGAGGTTAACAGGTTTATCCTATGGTATTGAGGTCATACCTATATACTATGTGTTCTTTGACTTGTTTTGGTTAAGAGAAACTGATTCCTTGGAAAATTTTCTTTCTGCATTTGTAGAATAATCATTTATCTTTATAAAATTTTGGATAATGGTCGGGATAGTTTGATTGATTTTGAAAATTTTGGTTCAATCTTTACATACATAAGCCAATGGAAGGATTAAGTTATGTGATCGGGAAATTGACATTTGAAGAGGACTTTATAATTATTTCTCTTATATTATTTACGATTCAGAATTATTTTGCAGAGATAACTGGTTCGCCCAGTGTCTCGTCATTTGTTGGCAGGCAACAACCTTTCTCAATTTTCTCGCTATTTTTCCTAATAAAATTGATCAGATCTCTTCTTTAATTAATTATTAAAAAATTATTAAAGATTTCCTTCAGAATCTTTGATTTTGAAGGTACTCTCAATGAGAGAAGAGTTAGTGGTCAAGATGGTAGTCTAGGAAACACTTTGAATTAGGCTGGTTTTTTCATAAATTGATTTTGTTGCGGCTGTTAAATCCATTTTTCATTTTCATAATCATATATTATCAAGACAAATGAATTGCTGCTTTACATTATTTGATTAGAGTGAATTGGCTTAAATAATTCATAATCCTTACATTTCATGAAATTTCTTTTAAATTTTCATTTATAAATTTTGTTTGAAGTATTTGACATAGTTTTTTTATCATTAATTATTAATGTTCAAACATATATGTTAAGGTTGACAATTTTCTTATATCATATGATAACCTTTATATATTGGTTGAACATTTATATCATTACAAACTTTCATAACCTATGTCTTATACATTTGTAAATAAGTAATATTTGCATTGTATATATATACTTAAACCTTGTCTTTATTACTATTTCGAACTTGGATCAAAATCCTTTATATTATACTTCCAATGATAAATCAAAATTGGTTTTGATCTAAGGCTTAGCTTTAAATATCATCTTTTGATAGATCGATCTTCATTAAACTTGGTATGATGTTTTCCAATTAACATTTGTTCAGCTTATGTACTCGTCGTGTCATTTCAATAATTGTCAAACTAATCTTCCAAGTTATTTATGAACTTAAATTGCAAAGATATGGTTGATGTCATCATTAGTTTCAATGCTTTAGTTGTTTCCATGAAAATCATATGCGACATGCTTATTCATGAGCATAAGGGTTTCCTCCTATTCTAGTTGACGTTGCAAAGAGCATCCACGTATTAGGTTTACCATATCAAGGATTAAGAGTTGGAGATAAATGACTTTGACACGAATTTGTACATCCTCACACCTGTTGATTGCCATGCTATGAATTCATAACCCTATACTATATTTCGTATCAAGACGATTTCAGAATGACATTGCATTTATGATTTGTTATGGCTTTGATGATTTTTATCAGATAATTAAGATGGATTCATTCATGTACTCGTCTTTGATGGTGATCTTAGCACTCTTAGGCACCAGTCTAGGGTTATTTTTCGACTTTCATTTTAAAAATGAACTCTACAGAAACAAGAATAAAAAATATTATCAACCTGTACATTTAAAGGATAAACAGGAATAAGATAACTGGATTTTCGTCAATATTCAGGAGGCATTTTTCTGCAATGAACTGCGATCAAATTAAGGCAAAATAACAAAATCCGAAACATGAGTTTTTTGCAGAACAGACCCATTTAGCTGAGGCGTGAGGTATTTCCTGAAAAAAGTGATCCATTTGGGAGATTTGCTAGGTTCTCTGAACACGTTTTCTTTAGTCGCGACTGGAAAGGAAAGTCAGTTCGCGTTTCAGTTTTTTTGTTTGTGTTTATTTTCCTATTTGAGCATATACAAGACAGTCCGGTGAAAAGCTTGAAGAGTTAGCAGATGTATATTTTACCAAAACCAAAAAAGTACAGAAGAAGTCAATTTAGAATTTACGTAACAATTCACCCGCAGTATGGGCACTGTTTCAATGCCTGTCACCATGCAGCAACGAAAGGAATCCTCGTTAATCGAAATTTTAAGTGAAGAAAAGGATTATGATTCAGCAGAAGTATCCTCACAGGAGTGTGAAGAAAAAATGGATAATCATGTTGTGTCTTTGAATAATGATTATAATGAAAATCATTCGTCGGTTCTACCAAATGAGAAATAAATCAAGTTAGAGTCTGCTTTGAACAATGATTCTTCATATAAGCAAATGCTGGGGAATACTGTGAAATCCATAAAATTAAAACAACAAATTAGACAACTAAAAGGAAAACTGGAAAAAGTGGAATCAATTTCCATTGTGTTAAAAGATGAAGTGCAGAACTTAAGGAGTGAATTATTAACTTGGATAAAACAATGGCAGGATTTAAAGGAGAAAAAGGAAAGGTTGAACACTCTAAAAAAATCATGGATCACTGCTAACAGAAAGCTTTTGAAACAAGAAGAAGAACAAAAAATGGAAAGTATAAAATTAAGGGCTAAATTGTCTGAGGCTCGTCGAGTTATTAAACTCAGAAGTGCACCTTAAAATTGCTATTACTGATGAACAGGTAATTGGCATGCCCACAGAATCATAAATTCTATAGGAATTGCATATTATTTAATTTAAAATTGCTTTTTAGTTTTATAATTTATGATAAAACTCATGCTTAATTGATTGATTTTGCAGGTGTCATATGGATCGCGATTTTGGTGTTGTTCTTTCCTTTTATTCTGCCAACAAAGGATGAATTCATTTTCGAGCTGGAATGATCTAGATCACACATGTCAAACAACAGCTGCTACATGGATAAGTCGACATTTATAAATGAGAAAGCAGTTTTCAATGTGACAGTTCAAATGTCAGGTGCACTAATGAGGAAGATGATAGTTAATGTCCCAGTTTCTAGATGTTCGATGGGGTAGACTTAAGAGTTTATTTTTAGTTCTAGTTACATAGGAATAGGAGAGGTAGTTATTTGGGCCTTTTTATAAAACTATGAAAGACTGATTATACAAAGGGGATGGAGTATGAGAGAAACAGACTTATTTGAAATATAATCTCGGTTCTAATTTTAATCTCTTTGCTAGAGTTTTGCCTTTGGAGAAGGATTATGACTTGAGTTATTAAAATGGTATCACTGTCCGTTATTATTTTTTGAAAACTTTATGTATATTTCAATATATCACTTTCTCATTATGTTGTTGTGCAATTATACTGTGTTATGATTGTATTCATTATCCAAAATAGTACTCTGTTTACATAATACTAATGTTTGAATGAATATATTATTGAGTTTGATCAATTAATATTTGTATTAAGAATGGGATTTGGTAATATTAACATTTTATATTTATTTTTTATTTTATTTGTATTTTCACAATGTCTTCATGAATAAATATCATCATTTTATTCAAATATTTAGTATTGATTATTAGTTATTAATTAATATAACATCACATAGAAATTAAAAGTAGTTGTCTATTTTAAATTTCTGTTGTTGTGCATATATAGCAAAGTGATTTAATGACAATTATTTAAATATTTTCATTTAAATTATAATTATCTATCTCTCTGTTTATTTTAATCATTAATTGATAATTAATTTAGTTTTCAAGTTGCTCTCAGTTGAGATAGGATAGCTAGTTAATTTTAGTTTAGTTTAGGTTTAAGTTTAGTTTATTTTAATAGTTGTCAAATAAAAGATAGATTAATTTCATAAAATTTAAAAACAAAGTCCTTAAATTTAACTATTTGGAACAAAACCCAAAAAACTGAAGACTTTCCTTAAGAAAGCATTTTAGGATAACTTTGGTCTTATAAAACTAATTCTAGGTTTTATTTAGGTAGTAATAAGATTAGGATAAAAAAATTTACTAAATTTTAGATTCTCCTTAAGAGAAAAATTCAGTTGGTAGTAGGACCATAACCTGCAAGATTTTTCTATTTCAAACACACCGTGAGCTGCTCTAAGTTACTTGTGTGGGCTTAATCTCCTTAGCTGGCCTAGGTCAGAAAATCAGGCCAACAAGGCCCTAGGGTTATTAGACTATCCTAGTGAAGTCGACCCTCAGTGAGTCATTGTAAGTCAGGGCAATAGTCCCCACCATCTAAGTCAAGGTTAATCCTCCTTGTTGAGCAAAGGGAAAAGTCCCCACAAGTTGTGGGGCACTAGGGTTATTAGACACTCCTAGAAATGACGGCTCTAGTAAGTAATTGTTAAGTGAGGCCGACATGTTGGAGTGCACTTCAAGTGAATGGAAGACTATAAATAGAGAGCAAGCCTCTCTATTTATCACACACACACTCACTCATTGGGGCGCATGAGTGAGAGAGGAGAATCTCTCTCAGTGTGAGAGAGAGAGACAGAAGCTATGGAGATCATCCTTATGTTTTGGGCTTTTCTATTTTGGTGCTGATTGTATCTCTGAGGAAGTTGCGAGGTTTTCTCCTTTATGGTTTCCCCAAGGAAAATTCTTTGTGTCTCTTGTCTCCTGTGTTGTGCTTGTGTTTTATTGTTGTGCATGTTATTCTCTCAGTTAAAGATCCTAAGATCATAATGGTAGCTTATATGATAAAAATCTAATAGCATAGATGACCTACATTGTGAAAAATAGAAATACACTTATCAAGCATATCTGGCCATGTTAGATCGTGCATTATGGGGTCATTAATCAACTTCTCTAGATTAGGGAGGTTCAAGCTAGCCATGAAAGGTATGTTGGGATTATGAACCGTCGTCATATGTTGTGTATTGTTCCCTCAAAGAGGATAAAGGGGAGTATGAGGTGATGATATTTGTCTCTAATGTGAGGAAGAGTATGTTGTATGTCCTTCTCCGGAAGAGGGAGAAGAGGGAAAATTTCCTCATAGGGGTGGAAATAAAGGTATGCATCTTGCATGAGAGGAAGAATAAAATGGATCTAAATTATATCTAAGGGGTTAAAATGAATCAATAAAGGATCAGCCTCACCTAGAAGATCCAATCAATGTTGCATGGGAGCGGCCCTGGCTAGAGTATATCCCACGTGAACCACATGTAAATAGTGGGAAAATACCCCTCGAGAGAGGGCAGAGGCCTTTATATCTACAATACTTCCTTAGGTGGTTTTGTTCCTCAATGGTGGAATTCTTGTGTGATAAATGAGAGTGATGTTGGAAATAGAAACAAATGCAAAAATATGCTAACCACAACATATGCAAAATGGTGCCAAGTGAGTGATATGTTCCATGTCATTTTAGTGCAAGTGATCCCCACATGTGGGTTATTTTTAATTACAAATTATGTGAGCTTGTATTTAAAAAGAAAATAAATGTAAATTATTTAAATACCTAATGTCGTTTTTCTCAATTGATGTAAGCCGGAGCGGGACAATAAAGATACACTGCAGCTCAGGGGAGATGCCAGGGAGCGCAATCCATTATGTGCTTTCACAGCGGGCAGAACAACCCTTTCACTTAGGTAGGTATTGGTTCCATTTCACTGTTATAAAGAGAAAGCTTATTTATCATTGTCAGTGGCTAAAAGTGCTCAGAAGTAATTGGTCATTCCAAAAGCACAATCAATGGTGGTAATGGGATCCTTCCAATGATTAACTAGTGAAGGTAACAAAGAATCAATTATATCGGCAATGGGGCCATGTTTTGAGAGGGATGAAAACACTTCTAAATGGTAATATTTTGACTTTATGATTCAATCACACTTACAATTTCTCCTTGGTGATATCCTTAGTTTGGCCACTAAGATACTTGTGTCAAGTGTGGATAAGTTTTTCAGATTGAGTGGTATAGCATTTTATCCACAAAAAAATGAGTGACTCTTTGACGGTAGTAGGGAAGATATACCTCATATTTCATGTTCTTGGGAACCATGACTTCTTATCTTATTTTTATTTTGACATTTGTTGATAACGGGATTTGAAAGTACCCTTAAGTCAACAATCTATTTTTCCGTTCAAAGTGTAGAATATTTGTGGGAATTATTTGGATGCCTATTCCAATCAATCCTAACCAAACCATAATTTTTCTTGTGACCTCCTATGGAGTAATTTAATTGGTTGAGAATTACATGTGTTGATTTTCAGGGTCCAAATTCAATTTAAGGTGTGTAAGAGAGGTATTTCACTATCTTACTTTTTTATGATCCATCCAGGTCACACAAGCTGCGAGAGGAAAGCATACTCAAAACAAGAGAGACTTTAGGTCTCTTAGTTTGTGCTAGTGGGAATACATATGTGTGTAATAAGAAAATGGCATTGATTGTTGCAATTAACTTAAAATAGTTCAAAGTAAATGGCCATGTGATTTGAATCTTTAACTCAAAAGATACCAAAGGTGCTTGTAACTAATAATTTTGATCAATAATGCTTATGAAGTAAAAATGTGCAGTCGAGTTATTTCAAACTTCTCCCCATTTTTTGGTTCACCAAGTTCACAAGGAGTGCGAGGTGAACAGAATACTTTGGAAGATTAGAATCTTTAGGTCCTTTGTTGTGTGTAAAAGTGATTTATACTAACTTGTCTAAAACATGAAAAGTAACCAAAGAACATAAGACCTCTTGAATACTAGTTACAACTATGAGGCCCGTTGAAATGTTGAAAGTATTTTACCTAAGTAGTCTTTGAGGGAAAAACCCTTCTCTTCCTAATATTGGGATAACCGAGCTATTTACTATAGAAAAATACAAATATTTCAAGTTGTTTTAATTCTATTTGATTAGTTAACAGTCATTGGGACTACAAGATTTGTGAAAAGCATATAAAAATAAAAAATAAAAGACAATAGCATGGAAATTCCATATATAGACCCAATATAGTGTAGTTACAACACAATAGATCCACATAGGTAGAGACTAATATACCATGTGGCAAGAGGTCTATTGTAATGTGCAGTTAGCACAAATATTGAAAGAAAAATTGTGCAAGTAGCATTCCTGGGGTGTTGGGATCCATGCAACTCCGTAAAAATCATTTACAACCCAAAGGAGGTTGATTACTAGGAAAGGAGGGTATGGACCTAATCTCCTCCAAAGGAAAATAACCTAGAATTAACTATTTAGAAAATAACAACCTAGTTAATCATAAAATGAACAACAATGAAGTGGAGTCATCATAAAATACTGTTGTTGGAAAATTTGCACAAAGGAGTGCAACCATTCCCACTGTGGGGGGGGATAATCCTTTTTGGATTTCAACAAGACCCAATATTATGTTACTAAAGTAAAATGTTTGACTCCAAACTGATCCTGCAAGCTCTTGTTAGTAAATAAAACAAAATAAAAACAAATAACATGAAATAAAAACAAAGGAGGTGAAGATATGCAAACCACAACAAAAACAAGATGCTAGAACCAATTTAGATTACCAAATGGTCAAGCTTCTTACATGTAATGTCACCTAGTATATGGAGGATTCAAGGAAATCCAACAATCTCCCTTAGGGATGTCCTTTTTGTCCACACTAAATGCTAAATAACTTGAATAACAATCAGAGGAAACACTTTACTCTTAGAGGAAGGTGGCAAGGGATCTTGGAGAATGCCAATAGGTGGAGGAAGAGGTGATATATGAGGAAGTCTCAAAACAATTCCAATAGCATAACCTTGCTCTACTTTTACCTTGCATGCCCATGGATTCCTTTAATAGGAAAAAAGGTGGCCAAGAAACATCTAGATCCAAGTGTGAACCCCATCACCTCATGAACTAGCTCCAAGATTCACAAAGGGGGATGTCTAATGCTCCCCCATCATATGAAGAGACAAGTTCGATTTTTTGTTGGTGAGGGATATTTCATGATCCTTCAATGAGAAATGGCTAATTGAGATCCCACCTTTTGACAATCACATGGATTTCAAAGGAAGATTCACACTAGGTTTGTCGAGGCACATAACTAATAATGCGCATTAGAGCACGAGTAAACAGAGATTTAGCCACACAACCTCTTCTATTGATTGTTATTTTGGAATTTTTGAACTCTATTTCTTCTTGGATCCAATGAGGATGTCTTTGATGGGTTGCATGCTATATTTTGATGATGCCTTATTGTAATATTAGCTAAAATGTCACATGTGTGCAAAATTTGAGCATTAACAAATGTTCTTTACTCTACTATTCAACTTCTGAAACTACTTAATGTGCTCTATAATTGGACCTTTTTGTTTGAGATTTATTGATTGGGTAAAGAAGGTTTTAGCCTTAATATCTCCACAATATTCTATCTATTCATCTATAAATATAGACCAAGAGACAATAGGGTCCTTTTTAAAGTTACAAATTAATTTATAACATCCAAATGGATTATGTTCTAAATACAAGGATGCAATAGTTACCTTTTTGCAAAGTTGCCACTTGGTGTAGATCAAAGAGTTGATCCATCTAGAATATCCATGTTATTGGATATTGCCATCAAACTTTCTCATATCAATCTTGGGAATGAAGTAGTTTCTTGGTCTTGAGTTGAAACATTGATGATGTGATGAGTGAAGATGAACCTTGACCGCCCCTCCACAAGTGAGCAAAAAGTTAGCAAGCTCCATGAGGAGAATTGGCCAAATATGCAAATATGGGTACATGGGACAAACAACCCAATTTGGGAGCCAAAGGTTGTTTGGATTTGGGAGGGTATTGAGGTTCCCACATCAGGTGGCACCACACCCGAGCACCTTGGTGGGGAGAAGGATTAACGAGATGGAAAAGGGATTTGGCATGGATTTGGGAACACAAGACACGTCACCAAGTATATATGTGAGAATGGCACCAAACCGATGAAGAAATCCATCCAACTCCAAGAGAAGCATAGGTGATGGAATGTGTTGGGAATGATGGGTAGAAGAAGTGAACCCAAGAATAAGTGCACTCCAAGGGGAGGTGGCCTCCATTTGGTAGGTGCCTAGTAGGACATGACACCCTTGGAACAAGCATGATGTTGGGCATAGGACTGGTCAGGAAGTAGGCTTGTAATTCAAGTGAAATCAAGTGAAGACACAAATTTGACTTCAAGTAGAGGCACACAGCACAATATTTAGATGTAATACCTAGGTGCAGTCAATAACGATGGGTGACTTGGTGTATACCTGGGAGCAAAGCAATAATATTCGACCATATGGGAGTTTCAAGGATGAAACTTTGATGGAGTCATGTGTGTTTTGAATCAAGAAAATTCTTAGCGTTTCTCGAGAGATGCTTGTTGAGTGCTCTCCTGGGTCGGAACCTAGTTTGGGCACACCTATTCTCTATTTTAATCTTTGTAAACTTTGTGATATTTTTAAAAGGTTTTAGGCACACCCAGATTGGGGCGCTACATTCAATATTGTTCTTGTCTCTTCTTTATGTTTTTTTCTAAGTGTAAATGTTGGAAGTTAACACATGCATAATTGGATAAGTATAAACATTAAATAGAGATAATTGTAATGGTAAAGTTGTTTGGTTAGGAATGGCTTATCGGGATTCCAAATGGGTTGGTATTACCATAAAAAAAGGAAACCTTAGGAATTTCTGTATAGCCTAATAGAGGGAATTCAACTTTGGTTTATGAGTCATGCCGATCTAGGTCTGTGACACAATGAATGATAAAATATCAACGACTTGAACCTCTTGTTCTCCAACTATTTTTCAATTATCATAGTCTATGACTATAACAAGTCCATGTTGTTGTCCTTCTCCTCTTCTTGAGGAGATGAATTATGAGGAAATAGATGTCTCATGTAATTCATAACTAGCCCCTTCATAACTTCAAGATCCCCTTTAATGCCCATCTCTCTGATCATGTTTTTGAGATCCTTTTTACCAGCCATCTTTGTCAACTCACTTTATATATATAATTGAACTTGTGTCGTTGTCCTATCATTCATTTCCTTAATATTGGCCTCCAAATTAGATAGTTGGTTACAAATTTCTTCATTTTCTCCATGATTCATGGTTGAGCTTTCAGGATTTTTAGTGGGAAAAGTAATTTGTGATCCACTTATTTCCATTACATCCCACTAATATTTAATATATTTCTTCTCTATTTTCTCTTTATCACACCTTTTCAATCAACCAAAACAAATATTCCAATCAAAAGTTATGCAAGTTTCATGTTAACAAACCTTTAAAACCCTACTTTGTATCTTTTCTTGCTAGCTGACCTTTCTCCTAAAGTCTCTCTCAAAAATTTTCCCCTCTAAGTATGAATATTTTTTCTTTAGTATGTATTCTCTATAATTCCACAAGTTTGACCCAATTCTAATGAGCCAAGAGAGAGTTATAGTAACTTTTCTAAAACTTATTATTTGTGTCGGCTTTTTTAAGAGAGTGAAATTGTATGGAATGACATGTGTCTAATTTTACTTTCATGATTCTAAATTGTTTACCAAAAACACTATGGCATATCTTCCTTCTAATTAAATAGGTGACACTTGATATAGATCTCTCAATCTTCATATATAAAGTTTTACCCATAACGTCTATTGGAGACTAGTTTTTGGACTACTAAAAAACCTTGTCTTCCACATAGTATAAATACAAACATATAATGGACTAGTACCAAAACATTGCACCAAAAATGCTTCAATACGTCATTTGAGCATCCTCAAAAAATTTCAATTTGAGATATCCCCGAAATTGTTTTTAGTGAAAATGCCTCTGATACCAAATGTTATGCATCGTATTTCCAAAATATAATAAAAGTTAAAAAAAAGAGTAACCCAGTTCCTTGAGAATGAATAAAGAAACAAATAAAAACCCTCTTCAAGGGAGAAGCCTCCATTACAATGTATCAAATGCACAAGACAATATGAGATATTCATAAAACTAGGGTTCCTTGGTGTGTGTGTGTGTGTGTGTGTGTAGGAGACAAAGAATACAATTACAATTAAGGTCCTAGCTAACCAATAAAGACAATATTAATACAATAATAGAAATGTAATGTTGCAATATATAGTGCTTAACAGTGGAGGTGGTAGGTTACTACAATTCCCACCACTTAAAGGTGTGATTTTATAGGGCGCTCTTGAAATAAGAAATTTTTTATTTTCTAGTGATAGTATATGGTGGAATGTATTCAAGATAGTTATATAACATGATCATCTTATTATTTCCATAAAATTGTCCATCAAAGGGTGGAATATATGAAATCATATGTTTCTCACACCAACCATTGAGGTTCTCATGAGTATAGAAATACTGATTCAAATCAGATGCACTCAATGGCATGTGTGTCATAATAGACTTCTTAGATTTCACATCAATGATTGAAGAGGTGTGCAATGGAAAAATATAGAGGAAAGTGTTCAACCTCGAGGATTTCCATCCTCTATGGCAGTGTCAAACAAATATGTAACTAGTTCTTTTGCAACTACTTGCACATTGTCCATTGATTTTGTATCCAAGAGAATAGAATCTCAACCATGTGCAAATGAAAAATCATGAAACTATTCTCAAAGAATAAATTTAGGGTCTGAAAAGAGTTTAGTGTGCACAAAAAACATAAAAGATCTTTATCCCATTATTGGTGGAATTCATCCCTAGTTTTAGGAGGCAATGGAAGAATCACAAAAATAAGTATATGGTGAAGACCACTAGAATTAAACATGTATACCCATATGTTGTAGTATATAATATGTTTTAGTTGTTAATGGAATGAGTGTTGTTTTTTACATATCTCATTAACGACTGTATATTATCAAGTAAAACACCTATAAACATATATGTAACTAAAACACATAACGTAACCATAAATCAATAAGCATGTTTTTGCACTAAATTAGAACGATAAGAAACTTGTTCTAATTCAAATATGTGAAACTCCAATTAGATGTATGACGTGTATACATGTCTCACTTTAAGTTAAATCAATTATGATTTATTTTAGCCCAAGTATATGAGAGTATGATACAAGGATATCACCTGATTTATTTTATCTATGTAATCCCAAGTATAAATATATTATTATCTAGTCAAAGTTACATTGTTTGGTCCATAGGTTTCCCCCCAAATACACACAGATACATAAATCTCCCATAAGGTCACACTGAACATGCATGTCAATTAAAATATAGAAAATATTCATAAATAATGTTGAAATATTGTAACTTCAAAGGATATTCTAAATGTATTTTACTAATGTAACCCAAGGGAGATGTTATTATTCCTCCAATAGAGTGTTACTATTGTATTTGGTCATCATAGAGTCATGAGGTAAAGCCTCCACTTGTATCGGGTCTTTAGTACCCTAATAAATAATATAATATATTGGTTTTGATTATTCCTAGGTGAATTCGTCCCAGACAGTTTATAGGGGCCGACTTGTCTAGTGCAAAAGTCAATTGACACATATGTATAAATAGAGGAGTTGTGTTTCTTATTTGAACATAGATTCACTTAATTGTGTAGAGCATAGGAGAGAGAGAGAGAGAGAGCAGAAGGAGGAGAACAACTATTTTTGGGGTTGTCTTTTATACATCTTATACAGAGGAAGTTTTGTTGGGTTTTCTTCCCCATGAGGGTTTCCTAGGATAAAGCTTTCTGTTCTTTTGTGTGGCTGTGCTTGTCTATCTTAAAGTGATATTTTGCTTATGGTTATGTTGTTATGATGCTAAAAGTTATAATATATGATATAACCATTAAAAACTTAACATGGCATCAGAGCCACCCTGAAATAAGTCATTGTGCAACCGAAATAGTGCTACAGCTACAACTATTGAAGATTACGGTTTCATGCTTGAAAACCCTAAAATACTAAAACTAGTAGTTTTGGCACATTCTCTATATCTCAAGATTGGAGAAGGATCAGGAGCCGAAACTTTCACAGTCCAAATATAAATTCTTGATGTACCCTGTGTAAACGTTTTAGCTTTGGATTATCTATATTCTAGGAGATGTGATTTCTCCAATTCAGGGTTCCATCCTCTCCCAGGATTCATCCCTAAACAGGACACCTAGGGATAATTGCTATATATCGAGCTAAGAAGGTCCAAATAAAATTTCGCAAGATCTTCGAGAAAGGGCACATAATTTAATTTATGTGGTAAAATTTTAAAACCCCAAAGATGAAACAGTGACATGTGTAAGTCTGTACAAGTTTGCTATGTTGAATAGTCTTGAAATAGGTCACCTTGGTAAAACTTACATAAGTTTCAATTGGTGAAACCATTTATGCTCTAACCTATGATGTTGGAAATAGGACAGATGATTCTACCTCAATGCAAAGTTTTAGATATAGATGATCATTAATTTCAGAGATACCACAGAAACAATATCAGGAATTTATGAAGAAGAAATTGAAGAAAACTAGGGAATGAGATATTTTGCAATTCTGATCACAATTTTGGGAAAATGAGTATAATTCTTAGGTCACCTCGAGAAGATGCATCTTTCTATCCAATCAGATCTAAAAGATACCTCATTTGAAAAATTAGGGTTTCTCTTTCAAACTCTAGGTCCACCAGAAGCAACATTCCAGAAAAGCTTTCAAGCAAGCATGAGATTGAAGCAATCTCACTGGTCAAAGAAGAAGTTGGAGATACAGAAGGAGATGAAGAAAAAATAAATATAAGTATTTGAATTGTCTTTCCTGTATATGATGTGCATGATAGAATGGTTTCATGATCAATTTTCCCTTTTGCATATGTCCTATGAAATGGTTCTAACCATGCAGCTGGTGCATTTGACTTGAAGGAAAGGTTGCGTACAACCGCATAGAAGAAAAGGAGGATGGAAATTGTTTAGAATAACAAGTGATGACAATTCAAGATTCACTCCAATAAACATGAACCTGAAGCTCCTAGGTTCAGGGATACCGTGACAAAAGAAAGAGCTTCAGAGAGTGGTAGATACACCTCGAGAGATGAAGACCATCTTGAGCATAAGAGATATTCCAAGATGAAGAAAAGTATGACGGGACTTCCAAACCAAAGTAAGAGGCCTTGAACACACTCTAGTTGTGTGAAATAGTTGGTTGAAATCACTGATGCTAACCCTTCCATCTATGGAAGAAGCTATGATCAAAGAGTAATAGTTGATCATGGGGAATGATGTCTACAATATGGTTTCAAGACCTGAAGGGAAGTCCATAGTGTCTTCCTTGTGGATCTACAAGAACAAGTATACAAATCAAGGTTAGTGGTTTTTCTCAGAAAGAATAGACTATGGCATGGCATACTCTATTGACCAGACACACTTCTCCAGTGAAGTAGAAGTATATATCAAACCACCTATGAAGAATAGGCTTTGTATGAGCTCAAAAGGCACCCATAGATAAGCACATCCAAGAACTTGACAAATCACCTATATTGATGAATATCTTAACCTTTGCTACAAGGTTGAAGATGCAAACCTATAGAAGACAACAAGATCACAGATGGGTGCAAGATAAACTTTTCGACAAATTTCAAGATGAAGGGATCTTGGTATCTAGTAACCTGAGATAGATACATAGTAGCAGAGGATACTACCTGCCACTCTAGTACAGAATGAAAAGGGAGGATGATGCTCTGATTTAGGGGGAGTGACTATAGAATATCTCTGAGTTCGATATGGTATGAGAAGATGGACAACTTCCAGATGGACCAAGACTTTACCAATAGTAAAGTGGGTTCCAACCTTCAAGGTTGAATGTGGAAGACTAAGATATGTCGATGACCTAATAGAATGAACTCATGGTAGAAGCAATGATGGAAGAATACCAAAATTATGTTTGAGATATAGTACCTAAACTAGAAATCAAGAGTGCGGTATCTTCCAAGTGGATCTACGAGATAAAACATGTTGCTGATGGAAGGAGAGATTTGTGGCTAAAGGATTCTCTTAGAGAGAGGGAATTGATTATGAATAGACACTTGTTCCAGGAAGAAAGGTAAACTTCCATCAGAACTATCATGGCATTTCCTTTCGTGATGAAGTGGGATATACACCATATGGATGTAAAGACAAGCCTTCCTTAATGGTATGATTGAGGAAAAGGTTTACATTGAATAGCCAAAAGGATTTGAAGTTGAAAATAGAGTGACTCATGTATGTAAGTTGAAAAAGACTCTATATGGACTGAAGAAAGCTCCTAGAGCTTGGTATGGAAGAGTATATAGCTTCTTGGCAAGCATGGACTTTACCAAGAGTAAATTTGATCCTAACCTTTACCTTAAGGTTATGGATGATGAACCTGCCATACTATTGTTGTATGTGGATGATCTATTTCTAGCTGGAAATGAGAAATAGATCACATATTGCAAGAAGAAGATAGCTGAAGAATTCGAGATGAAATATTTTTGATTGATGCATTATTTACTCAGGTTGGAAGTGTGGAAGAGCTCAGAAGGAATCTTTTCGAACTAGGGAAAGTATGCTGTGGAAATCTTAAAGAAGATTTGATATGTTGGATTGTAAAGAGATGGACACACCCATGAATACCAACATGAAGATGTTGTCTGATGAGACATCAAATATAGTGGAGATGACTCAGTACAGACATATTATTGAGTCGTTGATGTATCTGACGAACACAATGTCAGATATATGCTTTGCTGTGAACACCTTGAGTCGGTATCTAGTTAAACCTAGATTGGTTCACCTGATAGTTGTAAAGCATGTGATAAGGTACCTAAAAGGTACGATAGTCTTGGGACTTTATTGTGGTAGAGATCATGACTACATATTATATGGATATACAGATTCAGCTTGGGTAGGAAGTGCCGTAGACAGGAAGAACACCTCAGATGGATGTTTATTAGAGGAATTTTGAGGTCTAAAATGGGCCTCCTGAGGAAAATAATAAAATAATAGTTAAAATAACAAAATAATAGTTAAAATAATAAAATAATATTTATTAATTTTGAAGGAAAAAAGAAAAAAACTACTTTTTGTGTTCATATTTTTGACATATCTCAATGTGTGTTTACTCAAATTTCGATCGGGAGAGATCGTTGGATGCGTAATTTGATTCCACATCCAACGAGTACCCACACTGCATACTTTTGATGGACCTTGCTACCCCAAAAATAAGAAATACCTGAAAATGTGATGATGATGTCATCATCATGTTTTTCAGGTATTTCTTGTTTTTGGGGTAGCAAGGTCCATCAAAAGTATGCAGTGCGGGTATTCGTTGGATGCGGAATCAAATTCTGCATCAAACGAGATCTCTCGATCGAAATTTGAGTAAAAATACAGGGAGATATGTCAAAAATACGAACAAAAAAATATTTTTTTTTATGACAAATATGTCAATTCAACCATTATGGTTAACTCATTTAGTGGAATTCTGTTGGTTCTTGAATACCAACTCACAAGAACTTATTGTTGGCATGTTTTCTTATAAGGCCCATTTTAGACCCCAAATTTCCTCTAATGATGGTCTGGGATCTGCCATGATCTCATGGTTTAGTCCAGTGTTGCTCTCAGTACAGTTGAAGAAGAGTACATTGCAGCTTGCTCTGCTATTTGGGAAGCCATATGACTTCAGAAAGATGATTTCAATACTATTTTACATGGAGTTGGATACCATAATGATTCTTTGTGACAACCAGAGTTGCATAAAGATGATAAAGAATCATGTGGGATATGGTACTGAAGGGAGATATAAAACTCCGTATGTGAGTACCGATGAGCAAGTTGTTGATGTGGTGACCTAGCTTCCGTGAAAAGCTTGGTGTAGTTTGAAAAGACTTTCCTCTCAAGGAGGAACAATGATGTTGATACTAAAGACTTTCCTCGCAAGGAGGAACAGTGATGTTGATACTGAAGAATTTTCTCACAAGGAGGAAAAGTGATGATGATATAGATCCTTCCTCGCATGGAGGAACGATGAATATATGGACCCTTCTCGAAAAGGAGAAATAGGTCGAAGATATGGAATTTCTTCAAAAAAGAAGAATAGTCGAAGATATGGACTTTCTTCAGAAAGGAAGAACAAGTCGAAGATATGGAATTTCTTCATAAAGGAAGAACAAGTCAAAGATGTGGACTTTCTATAGAAAGGAGGAACAATTTGAAGATATGGACTATCCTCGAAAAGGAAGAACAGGTAGAGACTATGAACCCTCCTTGGACAAAGGGGTAGCAGGTTGATAATATGGATCCTCCTGGAAAATGGGGAGTGATAATGAGGCTGACATCGATGATGGGATGACAGTGATGCTCCAGCATGGAAGAGGCCAAGTGCACCTGAATATGCTAACAAGGTCCGACATTTAATTGTGGACGAGAGTATCCTCTCTTTAGGATGGAAGGTATAACACTCTGTTCATGAGAGTGGTCCTTACTAGCTAAGGATGGTCGTGCAGATGTTACTCTCGTATGGAGAGTACCCACATTCAGTTGTGGATACTGTAGATTAAACACTCGCTCAAGAGTGGTACTAACCTCAATGGTTTGGATGCTCTTCGATGAGTCATCATGGATGATAGGACCGACACTGGGTGTGGTCAATATCTACATTTAGTTGTAGAAGATTCATCTGATTGATTTCATGGATCATGCGAATGGTGGATTGCATCATCCTTGGACTTATGTCCTAAAGTGATAGGGATTGATCATCCCATAATTGGACCATGTATGGATTGCATCATCCTTGGACTTATGTCCTAAAGTGATAGGGATTGATCATCCCGTAATTGGATCATGTATGGATTGCATCATCCTTGGACTTATGTCCTAAAGTGATAAGGATTGACCATCCCGTAATTGGATCATGTATGGATTGCATCATCATTGGAATTATGTCCTAAAGTGATAGGGATTGATCATCCCGTAATTGGATCATGTATGTATTGCATCATCATTGGAATTATGTCCTAAAGTGATAGGGATTGATCATCCCGTAATTGGATCATGTATGGATTGCATCATCCTTGGACTTATTTCCTAAAGTGATAGGGATTGATCATCTCATAATTGGATCATGTATGGATTGCATCATCCTTGGAATTATGTCCTAAAGTGATAGGGATTGATCATCTCGCAAATAAATCATGTATAATGTAGGTAGCATGGTGGAAAAGGATCAAGTATATCGAAGTACAACAGTGAAGGGTTGAGTATATTGAAGTGCGGATGCAAAGGATCAAGAAGGATCGAAGTGTTTCCGCAAAGGATCTAAAGGATTGAAGTGCTGCGGAAAAAGGATCAAAAGGATCGAAGTGATGCTACAAGGGATCTAGAAGATCCAAAGGCTGCTGTAGAAGATTGAAGTGCTACTACAAAGGATCAAGAAGATCTAAGTGATGTTGCAAAGGATCGAGAAGATAGAAGTTCCGCTGCAAAGGATCGAAAAGATCAAAGTGTTGTTGCAAAGGATTGAAAGGTCGAAGTGCTTATGCAAAGCATTAGAAGATCAAAGTACTACTGCAAAGGATTGAAAGGTCGAAGTGCTTATGCAAAGCATTAGAAGATCAAAGTACTACTGCAAAGGATTAGAAGATCGAAGTGTTGCTATGAAGGATCAAAAGATCGAAGCGTTGCTACAAAAGGATCAAGTGATTATGTGATGCAGAAGATGAAGAGTAACTGTTCCAGTTACTGATTGTGAAAAAATTCATGTGACGTATAGATGTATTACCTTGATGTACTGTTGTAATTGTCTCTCTGTTCTCCTATAGTCTGTGATGATGTTGTTAGTAGAATAACCTTCTTGTTAAGGGGGAGTGTTGAAATATTGTAACTTCAAAGGATATGCTAAATGTATTTTACTAATGTAACCCAAGGGAGATGTTATTATTCCTCTGGCAGGGTGTTACTATTGTATTTGGTCATCACAGATTCATGAGGTAAAGACTCCACTTGTGTCGGGTCTTTAGTACCCTACTAAATAATATAATATACTATTTTTGAGTATTCCTAGGTGAAGTAGGCTCAAACATATTATTGGGGCCGACTTGTATAGAGCAAAAGTTAATTGACACATATGTATAAATAGAGGATTTGTGGATCTTATTTGAACACAGACTCGCTCACTTATGTAGCGCATAGGGGAGAGAGAGAGAGAGAGAGAGAGAGAGAGAACAAAAGGATGATAACACTTGTTTTTGGGGTTGTCTTTTATACGTATTATACAGAGGAAGTTTTGTTGGGTTTTCTTCCCCATGAGGGTTTTCAAGATAAATCTTTGTGTTCTTTTGTGTGGTTGTGCTTGTCTATCTTTCAGTGATATTTTTCATATGGTTATGCTGTTATGATGGTAAATGTTATAATATTTGATATAACCATTAAAAACTTAACAAATAAAGTGTGTGAATATTGTTCAACTCTAGTGCTTATCCTAGCTCAAGATTCATCTATCTACTATCAAGTAGTACAAGGATGTTAAATTTTGAATTTGATCACATCTCTCACCCAATATGAATCCCAATGAATAAGCAAATTTTTCGCACTCTTCTAAATCACACAAATTTTGATACCATGTTTTATTGTACCTATGAGATCCCTAAAAATATGCTTAAAACCACTATACAATTTCACACAATGTTTGCAACATGGGCTATATCAAGCCTCATATGATCACTAAATACATTAGGCTTCCAAAGGCACTTCAAAAAGGGACTATTTTTATTCCTTCTATTTCAACCTCTAGATTTCAGCATGCATGTCTCTCGATAATTTTTCCAAGCTAACCTCCATCAGTGTGGAGACATGTTAATATTCACTCATTTTAAATATCCCCAATTTATATTCATTATATCTACTTCAGATCAAGTTAATTAACATCATTTTTTGTTTCTCTATATGTATATACTTGAATTCATAAATCATTATGAATCTCCCTGTGATTGTTTTCCTTAAATTTTCTTGCTAACCCTATCTTGAAATCATTCAGAGGTGATTACGACAATCATATCATCTACATATTATAGGTCCAATATTAGACATATGTTTCCAAAACATCTAATGTACACATGCTTGTCTACATATCAATGTTGTACAAAGCCATCTCTTGTCAAATAATTAGTTATCCACTAGTACCAAGCTCAATATGGTTTTTTTATCCCATACAACTCTTTTTGTAGGTTGCATACATCATCCTCCCTGCCTTGAGAAAATTCAAAAGTGATTAGGACAATCATATCATCGACATAAAGGTCCAAGATTAACAAGATATTACCAACACATATGATGTACACATGCTTGTTTGCATATCAATGTTGCAAAAACCATCTCTTTCTAAATAATCATCTATCCACTAGTACCATGATCAATATGGTTTGTTTATCCCATACAACTATTTTTGTAGGTTTCACACCTCATGATCCCTATATTGAAAGTATTCAAAAGTGAATAAGACAATCATAATATCTACATATAGGTCAAAGATAGAAATATCTTATCAACACATATGATGTACACATGCATATCAAAGTTGTAGGAAACCATCTCTTGTCAAATAATCATTTATTCACTAGTACAAAGCTCAATATTGTTTCTTTATCCCATACAACTATTTTTGCAGATTGTGTATTGTGTGCTCCTTTCAGTTCTAAGTATATATTGTGAGATCTACATGTATATATCCTCTCACAAAATATTAACAAGGCCAAATATGTATAAGCAAAACTATTTGTAATTGGTAAGATTGGTTGAAACTGAATGCATGACCATTGGGCTATGGAGTCAAGATATGAATATAGATAAACAGAGCTTTTGCATGGAAGTTTTAAACAGGGGCAAGGTAGCTACTCAGTCACAGTCAAAATTTGATTGTTTGGTGAAAAAAGAAGAACATGAACAAACCATTAACACAGAGCATTGTAAAAATGAATTATGTATCAACTTTAGAAGAAAGGTTTGGTGGACATCTGAAAAGAACAACTAGAGCA
>LPNX011074287.1:54865-87780 GCA_001517045.1 Pseudotsuga menziesii | reverse complement strand
AATGGGGAGGAAAGGTCGGCAAACATGGGGATAAGAGGGAGAAAGGAGGGAGGAGAAGGGGATCATTTTTTACCTTAGGATTTTGGAGAAGTTTTGGGAGAGCAGAGCTGCAAAAAGAAGGGGTTTTGTTGGAGATTGTTTTTTTTGAGGGGATAATACAGCTTAGGGCTTGTACTCGGTTTGGGCTCGGGGGTCCAAAGGGGTACCTTTGGAGCTGGGTGGTCGGCGAGACTTCGCCAGTTGGCAGGGTGGCAAGACTGGTTTGGACTAGTTGAGTTTCAGAACTTGGGAAGGACTTTTGGCTGCAGGGAAAAGCAAGGAAAAACGACAAACAAGGGCAGCAACAAAGGTGGACCTACTAGCTACCTACAGGTATTTTCCAGCATTATTATGGCAAATTCTGTTCATTAAATTTTAAAAGTTTATATGCTGTGATTATCTTTGCTACCTGCACAGTTAACATTAAATTGTTAGAAGTAGATAAAACAGATTTATAGATTTTCAAACTGTATATATAAAGTGAATTTTCTGACTGTAAATAAAAGTTAAAAGAGACCCAGTTGGGGCTCTACAAGATATATGTTTTTAATGCTCACATGCAAAAAATATTTTTGGAACTAATGCTAGGAATATGTTGTGCATCCTCCAATGCTCTTCATATACCCTGCACTTCAAATATCTTTGAAAACAAGGACATATTCTTCTTTTAGCTAGATATTTAGCTTTTACCTAGAGACTTAGTATTTTATCTTTCACTATTTCGGTATTGATCTAGAGTAGATATCGAAACGTCGAGATTATAAAATACCTGAACACAACTCCACACCCACCGATCTAGGAGTTGCTTTCTCACTCCCACTTTTGCACTGGGTGTACTCTTTCATCCCATTGACCTATATGTTATTAATGCTCACATGCAAAAATATTTTTGGAACTAATGCTAGGAATATAGTGTGCATCCTCTAACGCTCTCCCTATACCCTGCACTTCAAGCTCTTTGAAATCAATGACATATTCTTCTCTTAGCTAGATATTTAGCTTAAGCTAGACATTTAGTATTTTATCTTTCACTGCTTTCAGTATTGATCTATGAGTTTCTTTCACACTCCCACTTCTACACTGGATGTACTCTTTTATCTCAGTGACCTACTCTCGTGGTCATGTGTTGGACATTAATAAGATTATATTATCTTATCTTCTATAAATAATGTAATAGGCATGCAATTGCATTCCCTCGTCATTGATTCTTGTTAAGGAATATAAGGCTCAGATGTGCTACATGCATGATTTAAAAATTATTGGTCATGTAACTCGTTATGCTTAGCTTGTAACATGCATCATACCACAACATAACAATGGAAATATATCTTGAAAATGCAACCTTCTCTAGAGCAATTGATCCAAATTACCATGGTACTACATGTTTTATGCAAAAAAAAGGTCTATTACATGTGCTTGTGGAAACGTTGTTGATCATGCAACTGATTATAGTTGGTTGGTACTTGGAATATACATCCTTTAACAGTACAGTGATTCACATTATCATGTTACTGCAGGACTTATGCACAAAATCTAATTTCTATAATTATTTAATTAGCACTTTCAATTTTTTAGCTATTAATAAACAACAATTTTACAAATTTTATATCTTGTCTTATCTATCTATACACAAGTTTAGGGCTAGAGTACCAAACAAGCTTTCCTTATGTTTTCATGTCAATTTCCCATCTTCCAATAGACGCTTTCAACTACATTTCTAGAATTATGTATTTAATAATTTCAATTATTCTTTTAACAACTCAATATTGGACAATTTTGTAAATTATCTCATCAAATTGTACCCAAGTCATATATTCAAGTATTTCCATAGGTCTAGAAAACCTTTCCTCGTGGCCACCTTACCAGATTTTAATAACCAAATTCATAGAAAATTGTTTATATTGTATCAACACCTTAATAATGAGAATCCATATATACACATCGACTGCACTCTCACCATTAACTATTGCATCTTTGATTTCTTCTCTTTGACAAGGTTGTACAACTTTTCATGACCAACTTTCATAGGGAGGTCCAATCCTAAAGAAGACATTTTACAAGGTAGAATATCGGTTGTCCTGCACTTCAACAAGCCGAGCTAGATAGCAAGCACTGGACAAAATTAGCACATTGAAATTGTTTGTTGAACCATGGTCTTCTTCCATTTGGGGCATATGTTATCCATCCATAGATGTACATTAATAATAATCAAATTTATCTAAATCATATGAACTTTTAGGGATAATGTCAATGGACAAAGGAAAGTAGATTGATGCTTTTTATTTAACTTGAAGATCGAAAAGATCTATTTAGTTATTACCTTCTTCACTCCCTCATAATAGAAATACATTGTCTAACATGATGGATTTGTTGAATGTGATAAAGAGGAATAACATTTTATTTTAAGAAGGTGTACCGAATTTGAAAAGATGAAAGCATTGATATCAGAAGACGAATGCTCACTTGGAAATGTATGCTTACTTAAAACAAGGAAAAACCTTTCGATACTTTATATGTTACAATTAGATTAACAATTGAAGGTCCCAAGAGAGGAGCCATGGCATAGGGAACAATGATCCAAGATTGTGAATCCACATCTGGAATGAAATTCATGTCAACCTAAACAAGTAGTTTATAGCCTTAGATAGATGAAACAAAAATTGACTATTCTAAGTAGTAAATGAATGATTAGCAAAAATAAGTCACATATCCACTGGTTTCAGAAGCAAAGGAAAGACACATGGTCATTAACTAAAAGAGCAAATGACATAATAATGCAATAAAGAATTATTATAAAATTCACAACACTTTTCAGAGTCTTATCATCAAAAAAATTATAAAAATGCTAGCTTATCAGAGTCTTATCATAAAAAAAATTACAAAAATGCTAGCTTATCATAACAAGTTCAAGAAAATCAATTTAAGTGCACATGGAATTAGAATTGCACTACATAGCCTTGGATATGTGAAACACAGGCATAAACTCCTCACTTTGTTAAGTAGGTCTAAGAAATCATCATGATACATCTTTATGTTGTAATTTCAAGACAAACCATTAACATCCATTGATTTGGATAGTTGGATCGATTTAAAATTGAAATTGAATGTGTGGAGATGTTTCCACCATTTTGACTTGTGGAATTACGAAATTACACAAATTGCATGGTCAGCAGAATTCCATCACAACATTTCCATTGAATATCATATTACATCTTCCTTCAAATGTCAATACATTCCATTGTTATTTCCATGTTTGATTTACCAACGTGTGTATATTGCATACATATTTTCTTATAACTCGTTGAGTATTGACACTTGAGTTTATGGAATTTTTCTTGCATTAAATTCTTATCCAATGAGCTTGTTGGTTCCATGTAAACCTCATCCACACTTGTATATGCATTAATCAAATTGCTTATTGTGCTCAATTACATCTTCAATTCATATTAATGTCCACTAATTAATATCAACTGTAAATATTTTATTGATGTAATTAGATTTCAATAATAGATAACGATAAGGTAAATCACATGTAAAAAACATACGTATAATTGTTATCATATTCTCTTAGTCTTTTATGTGTCTTAATTTTAATTTTAATTCAATGAATAAAAATTAAATAATATCTACATATTTTAAGTGGCATGTCTTCTCTTGGAAGAATGACTGCCTATTGTCAAATAGTTGAGACATGTTAAGAACGGATTACAAAAGTTGTTTACTGGAGAATTGGCCCCCTATTTTGGAGGTTGATTGTTTGAGAATAGTTATATCTTTCTATAAATACAAATAAGTCAAGGGTTTGTATTTATCACTTCCACGAAAGTAAAAAAAAAGGAGTTTCGTAATCCTCTGTCTAAACATAGGGCATTTCACAAGACAAAAAATGAATTAAAAGATGAAAACCGTTGCAAGCACGCTTGATTACTTGATTATAATTACCCAACCCAGAGTGTCTTCTTCTTAAATGGACTCAAAATTCCAAGGTTTGAATGTTGCAGCAAATGGCCATACTACATACAATGATTTCAATGGAAATCCCACAAAGCTCTAGAAATCTAAGCAATGTATGTCTGCTCTCTAGAATGCATGCAAACATATGAACAACTATACTAAGGGGATGTTTTACAACTATTGTCAAAAGTGGATAGTAGCTTGAGATATAATATATGCATACTTGAGAAACAAATTGTATAAATTCCTCTTTTTGCAAATTTCACTCTCAAGAACACTCAAGAAATTAGTTGGTGGATTAGAATTTCAAACTCATGTCTATTTTTCAGTTATGATTTTTCTTAGATTTTTAGGGTTTTTTCAATAATGTTATCTTTTGGGGGTTTTTCCAATATAGAAATGCATGTAAAATAAAAGACAAGTAAATTGATAAAAAAAAAATATAGGTTTGTTTGAAAAGATAGGGCATATGATTCTTGTCTCAATCCCTAGGGCATGAAAAGATCGATTCCAATGTCCCTCTCTTAGAATGGTTTCCAACACTTGCAATTCCAACTTCAACTAGCAAGATCAAGGGTTGAAGTTATCACTTGTACATGAGCGAAAATTTTCAGTTGTCTAAAGTTTTCATTTTTTAATATTAAATATAAATCTTTAAAGTATATTTATTTGAATGTTGATTGGTTTTTGGTTGATGACATTCATCTAAATTTTTGATCCCCAGGTCTTAGCGGCGGGTGGACGTCAGCCAAGTTATGGTGATGTGACAAGTATGGATTTTGATGTAATTTTTTGTTAGTCCCGTATTCATATCAATATTAATGTGGTAATGAATGAAGATCGATCTACCCTCATCTAGCAGTTGTAAGGACATGCCACTTGGATTGTTTCCAACCATAACCAATATGCAATACTCTAGACATTTAATTACAATGGTTGATATATGTGTACATGTTACATGATCTAGTGACACCTGGTCTATTTCCCTTAATTCAAAAATATATAACTCCCAACTCTTCATTGTCATTGTCTGTTGATATATGTGCTAGCAGTCTAAATGTTTCTGTTTGCATAGCTGACAACATTTTTTACTATGTTGTTGAACAACCTTATTACGGTGGAAAAGATAAGGAAATGTTGCATTTGGTGCGGGTTGTTTAAAGCGATGTTGGTTTAAGTAATCAATGCCATACATTGTTTAAGAGCATGTTCTAATTATATTCAAGATTGATATGAATGTTTGGTTTCTTTGGCGCAAAACTATTGTAAGTTCATAGCATTCTATGGCTTGAGACCAAAAGGTGTAAGGAAATGTTTGTTGTTGTAATCTAGGTTGGTCAAAATTCCAAGAATCATGAACATGATGTGCTCGACACAAATCACCTTAGAATATGACATCAAAGGTTTCCAAATGCTTTTTGTTGGCATGTGCATAATTTCATGTAGTTGTTTATCTATGTTGTATGGAATTTAAGATCCTATTAAAGAGACTTCATCAATTAACAATACTCGTAGTTGTTCATTAAATTTTGTCAGAAGATCTAGGGTGTTTGAATTTAGTGGAAGCATGTTTGTTGAACTTAATGACAATCTAAAAGCATAGTGGATTGTAATGCCACTTGCGTTGTATGTTTCCTTTCCAATAAATGCAACTATAAGACCCATGTTTTAAAGCATCATTTCCAATTTGTTTGTAATGGTAATGTAGCAGACCGTCATAGATTACTTTTGTTGTATGAGTTTTACTTGTTCTTGCCTCTCCTGTCAAGAACAAGCGGATTGGAGTGAGGGGCTTGTTTTTTTTCCTCGCAATAATTTTTTCATGATTGATTGTTGTTGAATATTCAATATTCTTCGAATTGCAAGGTATTCATGCATGTCCAAAATAAATGTTTTTTTGGTGAAGTTGCACACATTCCCAAGTTTTGATGCATTAGATGAAGTGTTGTGGATTATATCATGTTGAATGCCATATTGTTCAAATGCAAACATAGTTGTCGTTTTATGCATTGTTAGAGGAGCCATAGTTGTGTCTTGAAGCTAGGATGCAATTGTTTCATCAACATTGTCAATGTCACCCCACTTTGTTGTTGTTCATGCCATGAACATTTGTTCTGCAATGTCTATTTGTTCTTTGAGAGTGACATATGCTTGAGACCATGTTTTGAAATTGATTTTTAGCGCGTTGCAACTATCTCTATGTGCCATAAAGAGTATTTTCTTCTCTCTAAAAAAATTGTCAGGGTATTTTTATTTGTTATAGTAAATGGATCATATGATACATGGTTTATTTATCTTTCTTGCAATTGAGTGGATACAAGAATAGGAAGATGTATATTCTTCCAAGGATATGTTTTCAATATTAGCAGGATGTGCAATGTACACATCCAAAATTGAGGGGCAAATAATGTCCTCGGAGTCATCTAGTTCTTTCTCCAAAAGTGGTGGTTTTTTCAAGACATTTGTCTGTTTGTCGTATGGAGCAGTGTTGATGAAAATATTCTTCCTCAAGGATGAATGCAAATTTAATGAGAGTATGATATGGAGTTCTTGTCTAGTAGATATTTGTTGCATGTTCAAAAGCACATTTCCAAGTTTGTGTATTGTTTCAATCTTTCCATCATTATCAGAAAGACATTGTTCTTTGATCTTTTTGAAAGCATATGTCATAGATCTATCAAATTTGGTCATGTAGGAGATTACATATGTTGTTGTAGCATAGGAATATAAGATATATTGTGCATATGTATTTTCCTTCTAGAACCATGGTATCGATTTCAGAAATGAGTTGATCCAAATGTCAACAGGATCTCTTTTTAGTATCAAGGTAGGAAGAGGAAGCAAAGATCGCAGTAGCAAGATGTATTAATCTCTGGCCAACTATAGCTCTAGTAGGAGTTGTGAGAATGCCATGTTTTTAGAGTATTATTTATGTTCAAGAAGAGTGAATACTTATTTTTCTCTTTCAATCAGATGATTAAAATATTTTTCTAGTGGCTCTAAAATTATGGTATTATCCATAGGAGGCAATGTGAAATTAAATCTCCATGTGGAATGCCGATGTTTTCTGCATGTTCTTATGTGACGATGCATTTGAATTTGAACAAGGATTTGATAAAGTAATGCCAAGTATGTGGATATATAACAATCAACAAAAGAAGTAATCTCCTCGTTAGAAATTTTTCCATAAATATGTGCATTCTGAATCCAAATTAGTCCATGTTCATGCTCATTTCCTCTTTGTTGAAATTTGGTTGTAAAGAAAAAAATATTGTACTTTTCCAAAGAATGTGTTATTCTTTAAGACAAGAGACTTTAGTGATGCTATTATGAATCTAAGGAAGCGAGTACAAAGCATTGGGTGTCTTCTTATTAACGAGTCAATATTTTGCTCCATGGAATTGTCTTACAAGTTTCCCATATCTTTTTCCTCAATTTGTTTCAATGCATTGCATAAAGGTTCCCTAAAGGATCGTGCAAAGTGCAGACTGATACAAATAAATAGCTCAGTTCATCTGAGGTTATTGCATAATTTCTTTGTATCTCTCCGTATACTCATCTATTCGCAATTTTTAGAGACATTTCTAACTGTAAACCAAAGATTTGATAAGTTTAGCTACTATGATATCCCGAGAAAAATATTGTGTTGAATCTCATGTCACTTGTTGCTGAACAAAAACTTAAAGGTTGTGACTAAAGAGAACATATGATGACTTCAATGTCCACTACAGACAATTTTTCCCCTTATGGTACACCAAAGTGTATTAATCAATATAAATAATAGTAACTCGATGCATGCCAATACAAGGTACATGTGTAAAAGCATTTTCCATTTGGTTGTTGGTGAGCGATATATTCTTAGCACAATTACATCAACAAAAATACTCATATTCACACAAGAAATGAAACTTCTCCCTAGGAACTGTGTCAAAGGTATTTCTAAAGTCCACTAAACAACCCCACAGTTCTTTGTCTTTCTTATCCACGTATTCTCTACCATGTGCCTTGTAGGAAGTGGTTAGTGATGGACTTCTTTGGTATTAAACCTGCTTGTACAGTGGCTCTCTTCTAAGACTCCTTCCTATTTGATGATTTTTATCTCCACAATCCCTCCAATTAGCTTGACAAAAAATGAACGGATAATTATTTTGTGTAATTGCTTGCCCCCCCATCCTTTGAAGATATGGAGGATGAGCCTTGTTGTCCAACACTCTCTAAAGTATTTTGCAACCATTTGATTCAACACCCTACTGCTATGTTGTGGCTAACATACTTCTGACCTAATTTGAGGGGTTCCATTTGCAGACCCTCAATGTCTTTAGCTTTGCTCGAACCCATCCTTTGATGCCTTATATATCCTCTTATTTTCCAAAAGATTTTTCTTTGGTATGGATTTCTTGTTGTCATGTTTTCATATAGATGCTTTGCATGTGACTGTTAATGTTCCCCTGAGATGTTGTATCTTGTAATTCTTCTCACTTTGCAGTTGCTTCCAAAAATCTTTGGTGTTCTCTTTTTCCATGTCTACTACCACCCCTTGTCTTTTGTTTTAAATTTGCACTTTGGGTCTTCACAATTTGCTTGTATACCATCAGATTATTATTCTTGTGGGTTGGTTGTTGCTTGTAATGATCTCTTGCTTCTTAGCATAATTCATTGAACTAAGGGTTGAACACATGTATTTATTGATTATACAAGTGTGCACTCTATATTGCATTATATTTTTTTTTCTTAGAAAAAACTATATTTTTTCCATTGCCAAAAATACAAAATTTACATTTTTTTATCCACACCAAAAGATGTCTTCACAAAAAAAAACATAGTCATGGAGAACCAGACTAGTAGAGGTCTATGATGATAGAAAAACTGCTAGGGATTAACATACCAATGATAGCATTAATGTTAGAATAAACAACATATGGCAATGCTCAATCATCAACCTTGGAGCGAGGACTTCCTATACTCCATCTTAAGATAAGATCAATGATATGGATCCTTCTAGTTTGTTGGATGCATGTTTTGATATCTTATTTGAATTCTTATTGTGTTCCATGAAGACCTCACCTTTATGTTTCAAACTCTTTATGAAGGATCTGTAAGATCCTTGTATCTAGTAAAAAAAAGTATTTGGAGCAAATATATTCTCTTGGGTTAGGGAGGGATTCTTCACTAGCCAAATGGATAACAATACAAATATCAGTAAACAATGTTGCTCTTTTCTTGTGTCATTGTCCCCCAACTAGTTTTTAAGAGCTTCCTCTATTGAATCACCTTCCCGTCTGCATATTCCCTATTGATTCTCCTCATTACCATCCATGCCTCCCTAACAAATTGGTACAATAGGAACAAATTGATGCTTTCAACATTCTCCTTACATGAAATGCAATATCTCGGGCCCTACCATGATCTTCTCTACATGTTATCTCGAGTAAGGACTCTATTGGATAGAATGAGCCAAAGAAGTATCCTTGCCTTAAAGGGAGTCTTGAGTTATAGATAAGATTCCATTTCCATCCTTCCACAAACTCTTCATGGTTTCTTGAAGATGTATTCTAAGTTAGGTTGACTTTATACAAACGACTAGGGGTTCTTGTGTATCAAGCACTTACCCCAATTTCAAGGATAATATGCAAACTAAATTGGATTTTCAAGGGATTAAGGCCATATCAATAATTGTCTCATGAAGATAACAAGATGTCACTAGTGAAATTTGAACCTGGGTGGGGAAGATAACAATCTTCCTCCCAACCACTCAAGCTAGTCCCAATTGACACATTACATTTATATATAAGAGTACATAGTTTTTCAGATGACAGTATTTATATATCCTTTCAAAATAAAGCTTGTCCAAAAAGAGAAAATTTGGATCAAAAGAAAAGATAAACCCAAAAAATCTAAAAATAGAAAAGCCCAAAGTTATTTACAAGTTCCACTTTCCATTTATGGAATTATGCATTCTTTTAACATTGAGTACTGGAGTCTAATCATTTAGTCTTGTTAAGGATATTTTGTCCTTGCTTTTTGTGGATATATAACATAAATAAAGTGCACCCTCTTGCGTGAAGGATGCAATAGTCTATAGGCCTTGTGTAGTTGGGGTCTTGTTATGGATATATTTGTGTTTGGATAGTAGGACGAGGAAAACATATTTTTTAAGTGGAATGCTTGAACTAGTGATGAAACACTTTGTTGTGCCAAAGAGGTTCGAAGTAGAAATTCAAGGGATGCTCTACTTGCTTAAAACCTATAGTAGCATGTTGGGATATAGGAAGGTGAAACATTGATGGTGAAGAGATTGCTTTTGATGTTGAAAACATATGATTTGTAGAAATTACACAAATAATCTTAGAGTTTGAAGACTGTATCTCTATATTCTTTCTAGCTAACGTGAGTGGGAGCCAAGAGTTGTGTAAGTCCTTGTTTGAAGAAAATGATTGCATGGGAAAGGAATTCCTCCTCCTTGATTAAATTGTGCAACACGATTATGAGAATGTCTCTTGAGGTGTCTATAAAATCACCAAGGAGAATACCATGATATGTAAAAGATTTTTTATAACAAGCTATATGTTATTAATGCTCAGATGCAAAAATATTTTCGGAACTAATGCTAGGAATATGTTGTGCATCCTATAACGCTCTTCTTATACCTTACACTTCAAATCTCTTAGAAAATAAGGACATATTCTTCTATTAGCTTGATATTTTTCTTTTACCTAGAAACTCAATATTTTATTTTTCACTTCTTCCAGTATTGATTTAGGAGTTTCTTTCAAACTCCAACTTCTGCATTGGATGAAATATTTCATCCCATTGACCTATATGCTATTAATGCTCACATGCATAAATGTTTTTGGAACCAATGCTAGGAATATAGCATGCATCCTCTAACGCTCTCCCTATACCCTACACTTCAAGCTCTTTGAAATCAATGACACGTTCTTATCTTAGCTAGATATTTAGTATTTTATCTTTTGTTACTTTCAATATTGATCTAGGAGTCGCTTTCACACTCCCACTTCTACATTGGATGCACTCTTTTATGTTATTGACCTACTCTCGTGGTCATGTGCTATATATTAATAAGATTGTCTTGTCTTGTCTATTATAGATAATGTAATAGGCATGTAATTGCATTCCCTCATCACCGATTCATGTTAAGAAAATAGGGTTGAGATGTGCTACATGCTTTATTTAAAAATGATTAGTCATGCAATTGGTTATGCTTAGCTTGCAACATGCATCCTACCACAACATAACCGTGGCAGTATAGCTTGAAAATACAACCTTCTTTAGAACAACTGATCAATATTACCATCGTACTGTAGGTTTTATGCAAAAAGATCTATTACATATGTGTGTTCAAAACTGTTGATCATGCAACTTATTGTAATTAGTTGGAACTTGGAATATATAGCCTTTGACAATACAATGATTCACATTATTATATTACTATAGGATTTAAGCACAAACTCTACTTTCTTAAAGTATTTAATTAACACTTTCAAAATTTTAGCTATTAATAGACATCAATTTTACAAATTTTATATTATGTCTCAACTATCTATGTGTTATCTATACACAAGTTTAGGTTCGGAGTACCAAACAAGTATTCCTTATGTTTTCATGTCAATTCCCCATCTTCCAATATATGTTTTCAGCTATACTTCTAGAATTATGTATTTAATAATTTCAACTATTTTTTTAACAACTCAATCTTGGAAAATTTTGTAAAGTATCTCATCAAATTGTACCCAATTCATATATTTAAGCATTTCCATAGGTCTAGAAAACCTTTCCCTGTGGTCACCTTATTGTATTTTGATAACCAAATTCATAGAAAATAACTTGTCTATATTGTATCAACACATTAATAATGAGAATCCATATATACACATTGGCTACACTCTCACCACTAACTATTGCATCTTGGATGTTTTCTCTTCGACAAGGATGTGCAACTTTTCATGACTAAGTTCCATAGGGAGGTCCAATCCTAATGGAGATACTTTACAAGGTGGAATATCATCTGCATGCACTTCAACAAGCTTGGATAGATAATAGGCACTATACAAAATTAATGTCTGTTAAACTATAGTCCTCTTCCATTTGATTCATATCCTCTTCATCCATAGATGTACACTAATAACAATCAAATTTATCTTAATCATATGAAATTTTAGGGCTAATGTCAATGGACAAGGAAAGTAGATTGATGAGTTTTATTTAACTCAGAGATTGAAAATATCTATTATGCTATTACCTTCTTCTCTCCCTTGGAATAGAAAGACATTGTCTAACATTATGGATTTTTTGAATTGGATAAAGAGGAATAACATTCCCTTTTAAGAAGGTGTACCAAATTTGAAAAGATGAAAGGGTTGATATCAAAAGACGACTGCTCACTTGGAAATGTACACTTACTTAAAATGAGGCAAAACCTTTCGATACTTTATATGTTACAGTTAGATGGACAATTGAAGGTCCTAGGAGAGGATCCACGGCATAGGGCACAATGATCCAAGATTATGAATCCACATCTATAATGAACTACATGTCAATCTAAGTGAGTAGTTTATAGCATTAGATAAATGATACAAAAATTGACTATTCCAAGTGGGAAATAAATGATGTTTAAGTAAGGCGCATATTCACTGGTTTCATAATGAAAGGAAAGACACATGCTCATTAACTAAAAGAGAAAATGACATAATAATGCAATAAAGAATTATTATAAATTCACGACTCATTTAAGAGTCTTATTAATAAAATATTACAAAAGCGTTAGCTTATCATAACAAGTTCAAGAAAGCCAATTTAAGTGCACATGGAATTAGAATTGCAAGACATATCTTGGCTACGTGAAACATAGACATAAACTCCTCACTTGGTCAAGTATCTCTTGAAAATGATCATGATACATATTGATGCTGTAATTTCAAGACAAACAATTAACAACCATTGATTTGGATAGTTGAATCGATTTAAAATTGAAATTGAATGTGTGGAGATGTTTCCACCATTTTGACTTGTGGAATTCTAAAATTACACAAATTGCATGGTTAGTAGATTTCCATTGAATATCATTGTTAGAATATTATAAACCCAGTACATACTTAGGATATCATTAATTAATCATTTTCAGTTAATTTCCTATATTCTAGACTAGGTAGTTGGCCTCCACTTGCCATACTTACCCCAGGAGTGCCTTATATTAATTATGGATAAGATTCTGCCAACTATTTGGACTACCTGGATTGGAAACTTCGCCTTCCTGTCTTTTTCTTCCTTTAGACTGCTTTTCCTTCTTTTCAGTGGATAAGGTAAAGCTAGTTGACTTGGCAACTGGTATCTTTTATGGCCAACCTATCCTCCATGATTTTCTCTCAAAATACCATGATTAGCAAGCTTTTCCATCAATCTTCATCACTCACTCATGCTTTAGCCAATTCATGAGCTCTTGGACTGATTTGGGAACTGCTTTAGTCACCTATGGGGGTTTATCATATTTAGTAAGCTTGCTTTATGAGCTAGCATGAGCTGTCTCCTTAGCAACTCAATTTTGTCTCTCAAGGATGTATTATTTATGTACACTATTGCTAACTAATAATACATGGAATATTTATCCATCATTCTTCACTTCTCTTGTGTTTAGTCTCATCATTCCTCTCTCTATTTTTCTTGTGCATGCTTGTGAGAAATATCTCTGTAGCTATATCTACTTCTCGGATTTCTATATGGTATCATAGCTTACGAAGCTCAGGATATTAGTGATAAAAATGGTATCAGAGCACAAGGTTTCTCAATCTATCAATCTATACTAGCAAGAGAGCTCAAGCTATCAGCTTGATTGAGCTTACAAAGTATCTCTTCCAAGTTTTTTGTGTGCAGGTTGTAAAGAGAATCTCCAGGAGCGCATCAACAACTAAGCATGTATTCTTCTTCAGCTATGATATTGTCTCCTTACATCTATCATGAACGGAAGGAAAATATTGGCATTCTATTGCGCAGTAAGGGTCTCTACAAAGTTTCTACGGCTTTAGAAAACGAGCCAAATCCTATTGTTGAGAAAGCTAAGTGGCATACTAGAACGGATGAGGCCCATGGTTTGCTTTGTATATCTATTTATCTTATCTTCTTTTTCATCTTAATGGTTTTACCACTCCAAACTAAGTATGGACCAAACTTGAGTCTCTCTTTGGAGTACAATATGGGATAAGAGCACATCAATTGGAGAATGAGTTAATCTCATTGAGTCCAAGCAGTTTTGAATCCATGGAAGGATTATTCACAAAGTTCAAGTCCCTTATTCTTATGATCAAGAAACGTGGGATTCAAAACAAGGAATATCAATTGATTCTTTCCACCCTTTCAAAATTGGGTCTTGAATTCTCAGTTTTTGTGTCAACTTTTCTTGCTACTAGGCTTGCTATTTTGAATTGGAAAATGCCTTCTTTGAGTTCATTCATTGATTCACTTACTAAAGAGCAAGACAAATTGGTTCAGATGGGAGATCTTAAGAAATCCAAAAGTAAGGAACATGCTATTATAGTTCAAGGAAGCAAGAATTCAAAATAAAAATAAAAACAAAAAGTGAAAGAGAAGAAGCCAAAGTCAGATGATGAAGATGAAGGTTCAAATCCTACTGATGAAGGTTCGAATTCCATGAAGAAAGTAAAGAAGAAAGGGAGATCATCCAAGTGTTCTTATTGCAGAACATGTTTTCATTATGAGAAGAAATGTTTCAAGAATAAAATGGACATCATGTCCAAATTGCTTGAGAATCATAACATTGAAGTACCAAATGAAATATAGAAGCCCGTTGAATCCCTAGAGCACTGTCACAATGCGTAGTCCCAAGGTGATATCAATTATGCTTTGAATTCCAGAGTTAAATCCTTTTATCAATTCTCTGATATAGATTCATTTTCTGATATATCAGAATCATAAATCTCGGTGTCTTTCTTGGATAAACCACATATCAGTTCACTAGAGCCATCTCCCAATACTTGTGTTTTTTCACTAGTTCCTAACTTGTCTTTATCCAGCTCTTCCTCAATCCATTCAAATGCTTATGATTATGATTTAGAAGTAAGTTTGCAGGATGATATGGATTTTATGACATCATCCATACCATTTACCCATCCTTTGAATACTCCTAAGACTATACAAACCCCAAGTTCACTAGTTGATTCCTTATTGGATTCCTATGTAATGTCACTTGTTTATGTTGGTTTCAAGTCTTTTCTATTTTTCAATGGTTGGTTATCCATGTACTTAGTCATATTTGGAATTTTGTTACACATGTTTGGATCTTATCTAAACATCTTTGTTCAGATTTCAAGTCCATATACCATTCAGATTTACTCATCCATTAATTTTACCTAGTTGAACATCCATTTCCTACTATAGCCCTGTATACTCATGGAGACACTATACCTTTGGTATTTACTACTCCATATGATAATGTTTTTGATATTTCAAAGTCTTTTAAGCCTCATTTCAAAATTGGTAAGGTGCTACATCAGTTTGAAAGGAAGACACATGGTATAGTTCACCATTTTGCAACTATACAAGGAACTGATTGTATTGAGTTTCTTACTTTTGGGAAGGAGTATGCATGGATATATTTTCCTTTAATTATTATATTTTTATATCAGAGTATGTTAGCAGCAAGAAGCATTCATATAATGTTCCTCCATCATCATATGATGAGCTATAAGGAGCCTATCCACTAGTTTTTTTGCAGATACTACATTGATACCCTAACGCATGATCATGGAGTTCACAACTTCTTCATATGATTCTTCAAGAAGCAGTTAAGTCAGCTCATTCAAGTGAAGAAAAAGATAAAGTGAAGACATGTTGTTCATTTCAGTGCCATGTCCTTTTTGAGGGAGGATTTTTCCCATGTGGTTTTGCCTCTTTCCTCAGTGTTTGGACAAGATAAATTGTAAAGGGTGACCATAGCCTTATTGCTAGGCCCTATAAATACACATATATTTCTGATATTTTTCAGATAATCTATCATAAATTTAGACTTAAGGGGGGGTGTTAGAATATTATAAACCTACTACATACTTAGGATATCATTAATTAATCATTTTTGGCTAATTTCCTATATCCTAGACTATGTAGTTGGCCTCCACTTGCACCACTTTGTCAATACTTTCCATATTTACCACATAAGCACCTTATACTAAATTTGGATAATATTCTGCCAACTATTTGGACTTCTTATATTAGAAACTGCACCTTCCTATGTTTTTTATCCTTTAGAGTGCTTTTCCTGCTTTTAAGTGGATAAGGTAAAGCTAGTTAACTTGGCAACTTGTATCTTTTATGGCCAACCTATCCTCCACGATTTTCTCTCATGCTTTAGCCAATTTGTGAGATCTTGGACTGATTTGGAAACTGCTTTAGTCACCTATGGGGGTTTATCACATTTAGTAAACCTACTTTATGAGCTAGCATGTTTTGTCTCCTTAGCAACTCGATTTTGTCTCTGAAGGGTTTATTATTTATGTACACTTTTGCTGACTAAGAATACATGGAATATTTCTCCATCATTCTTCACTTCTCTTGTGTTCAATCTCATTATTCCTCTCTCTATTTTTCTTGTGCATGTTTGTGAGAAATATCTTTGTAGCTAGATCTACATCCTGGATTTCTACATGGTATCAGATCTTAGGGATCTCAGGCTATCAGTGCTTTACATGGTATCAGAGCGCAAGGTTTCTCAATCTATCAAGATATACTAGCAAGACAGATCAAGCTATCAGCTTGATTGAGCTTAAAAAGTATCTCTTCAAATTTTTATGTGTGCAAGTTGCAGAGAGAATCTCGAGGAGCACATTGACAACCAAGCATGGATTATTCTTTAGCTATGATCCTATATCCTTATGAATATCATGAAGGGAAGGCTAAGACTGGCATTCTATTGGGCAGTATGGGTCTTTACAGAGTTTCTATGGCTTTAGAAAATGAGCCAAATCCTATTGTTGAGAAAGATAAGTGGCATAAGAGAACATATGAAGCCTATGGGTTGATTTGTATCTCTATTTCTCCTGATATTCTTTTTCATATTGACGGGTTGACCCCTCCAAACCAAGTATGTACCAAACGTGAGTCTCTCTTTGGAGTACAATATGGGATAAGAGCATGTCAATTGGAGAAAGAATTAATCTCATTGAGTCCAAGCAACTTTGAATCCATGGAAGGATTCTTCACCAAGTTCAAGTCACTTATTCTTATGCTCAAGCAATGTGGGATTGTGAAGAAGGAATATCAATTCATTCTTTCCATCCTTTCAAAATTGGATCTTGAATACTCAGTTTTTGCGTCAACGTTTCATGCTACTAGGCTTGCTATTTCGAATTGGGAAATGCCTTCTTTGTGTTCATTCATTAATTCACATACTAAAGAGTATGACAAATTGGTTCAGATGGGAGATCTTAAAAAAATCCAAAAGCAAGGACCATGCTCTTATAGTTCAAGGAGGAAATAATTCAAAATCAAAAGAAAAGCAAAAAGTGAAATAGAAGAAACCAAAGTCAGATGACGAAGATGAAGGTTCAAATCCTACTGATGAAGGTTCGAATTCCATGAAGAAAGTCAAGAAGAAAGGGAGCTCATCCAAGTGTTCTTATTGCAGAAAAAGGTTTTCATTCTGAGAAGAAATATTTCAAGAAGAAAATGGACATCATGTCTACATTTCTTGAGAAGCATAACATTGAAGTACCAGATGAATTAGAGAAGTCTGTTAAATCCCCATAGCACTGTCACAATGTGTAGTCCCAAGGTGATATCAATTATGATTTGAATTCTAGAGTTAAATAATTCTCTCAATTATCTGATATAGATTCATTTTCTGATATATCAGAATAAGAAATCTCAGTGTCTTTCTTGGATAAACCACCTATCAGTTCACTAGAGCCATCTCCCAATACTTGTGGTTTTTCACTAGTTCCTAACTTGTCTTTATCCAGCTCCTCCTCAATCCATTCAAATGCTTATGATTCTGATTTAGAAGTAAGTTTTCAGGATGATATGCATGTTATGACATCATCCATACCATTTACCCATCCTTTTAATACTCCTAAGACTATACAAACCCCAAGTTCACTAGTTCATTCCTTATTGGATTCCTATGTAGTGTCGCTTGTTTATGTTGGTTTCAAGTATTGTCTATTTTTCATTGATTGGTTATCCATGTCATTAGTAATATTTGGACTTCTATTACACATGTTTGGATCTTATCTAAACATATTTGGTTCAGATTTCAATTCCATATACCATTTAGATTTATTCATCCATCGATTTTACCTAGTTGCACATCCTTTTCCTACTATACCCTCTATACTCATGGAGACACTATACCTTTGGTATTTTCTACTCCATATGATAATATTTCTAATATTTCAGAGTCTTTTAAGCCTTATTTCAGAATTGGGAAGGCGCTACATCAGTTTGAAAGGAAGATACATGGTCTAGTTCACCATTTTGCAGCTATACAAGGAACTGATTGTATTGAGTTTCTTACTCTTTGGGAATAAGTATGCATATATCTCTTTTACTTTAGAGATTATGTTTTTAGATCAGAGTATGTTAGCAACAAGAAGCATTCATATAATACTCCTCCATCATCAGATGATGAGCTAAAAGGAGCCTCTCCACTAGTTTTTTGGAGATACTACATTGATACTTTAGCGCATGATGATGGAGTTCGCAATTTCTTCATCAAATTCTTCAAGAAGCAGTTCAGTCAACTCATTAAAGTGATGCAAAATATAAAGTGAAGACATTGTGTTCATTTAAGTTCCATGTCCTTTTTGAGGGGGGATTTTCCCCATGTGTTTTTTCCTCTTTCCTCAGTTTTTGGACAAGATAAATTGTAAAGGGCGACCATAGCCTTGTTGCTGGGCCTTATATATACACACACATTTTTGATATTTTTCAGATTCTCCATCATAAAGTCATACTTAAGGGGGGGGGGGGGCAGGTTTAGAATATTATAAACCCACTACATACTTAGGATATCATTAATTAATCATTCTTGGTTAATTTCCTATATTCTAGACTAGGTAGTTGGCCTCCACTTGCACCACTTGGTCAATACTTGCCATATTTACCCCAAGAGTGCCTTATACTAATTTTGGATAAGATTCTGCCAACTATTTGGACTGCCTAGATTAGAAACTGCGCCTTTCTGTCTTTTTCTGCCTTTAGACTACTTTTCCTGCTTTTTAGTGGATAAGGTAAATCTAGTTAACTTGGCAGATGATATCTTTTATGGCCAACCTATCCTCCATGATTTTCTCTCCAAATTTCATGATTAACAATATTTTCCATCACCCATCATCACTCACTCATGCTTTAACCAATTCGTGAGTCCTTGGACTTATTTGGAAACTGCTTTAGTCACCTATGGGGGTTTATCATATTTAGTAAGCCTGCTTTATGAGCAAGCATGAGTTGTCTCCTTAGCAACTCAATTTCATCTCTCAAGGATGTATTATTTATGTACACTATTGCTAACTAATAATACATTAAATATTTCTCCATCATTCTTCACTTTTCTTGTGTTTAGTCTCATTATTCCTCTCTCTATTTTTCTTGTGCATGTTTGTGAGAAAAATATTTGTAGCTAGATCTACATCCTAAATCTCTACAATCATATTGCAACTTCCTTCAATTGTCAATTCATTCCATTATTATTTCCATGATTGATTTCCAACATATATATATTTTATACATATTTTCTTATAACTCGTTGAGTATTGACACTTGAGTTTATGGAAATTTTCTTACATTAAATTCTTATCCCATGAGCTTGTTGGTTTCATGGAAACCCCATCCACACTTGTATATACATTATCTAATTTCTTATTGTGCTCAATTACATCGCCAGTTCAAATTAATGTCCACTAATTAATATCAGTTGTAAGGATTTTATTGATGTAATTAGATTTCAATAAAGATAATGATAAGGTAAATAACATGTAAAAATATATATTTAGAAATGTTGTCATATTCTCTTAGTATTTTATTTGTCTTCATTTGAATTTGAATTTAATGAATAAAATTTAAACATTATCTACATATTTTAAGTGGCCCGCCTTCTCTTGGAAGCATGACTACCTATTGTCAAATAGAAGAGCCATGCTAAGAGCGAATTGCAAAAGTTGTTTGCTAGAGAATTTCCCCCCTATTTTGGAGGTTGATTGTTTATGGATAGTTATATCTTTCTCTCAATACAAATAAGTCAAGGGTCTGTACTTGTCACTTCTTTGAAAGTAAAACAAAAAAGATTTATGTAGTCCTCTGTCTAAATATAGGGCATTTCACAAGCCAACAAATGAATTGAAATATGAATATTATTTCAAGCACACTTGATTGCTTGATTATAATTACCCAACCCAGAGTGTCTTCTTCTTAAATAGACTCATAATTCAAAGGTTTCCTTAGATTCTTTATGTTGCAACAAATGGCCATGCCGCAAACAATGATTTCAATGGCAATCCAACAAAGCTCTAAAATCTAAGCAAGGTATGTGTTCTCTATAACATGCATGAAAACATATGAACAACTATAGTAAGGGGATTTTTTTACAACTATTGTCAAATGTGGATAGTAGCTTGAGATATAATATCTGCATACTTGAGAAACAAATTGCATAAATTCCTCTTTCTGCAAATTTCACTTTCGAGAACACTCAAGAAATTAGTTTGTGGATGAGAACTTCAAACTCATGGCTATTTTTTCAGTTATGATTTTTCTTAGATTTTTATGGTTTTTTCAATAATGTTATGTTTTTTGGTTTTTTTCAATATAGAAATGCATGTAAAATAAAAGACATGTAAATTGATAAAAAAAAAGATAGGTTTGTTTGAAAAGATAGGGCATATGATTATTGTCTCAATCCCTGGGGAATTGAAAGATTGATTCCAATGCCCCTTTCTTAGAATGGCTTCCAATACTTTAAATTAGGGCATCAACTAGAAACCTCAAGGGTTAGGTTTATCACCTGTTCATGGGCGAAAATTTTCCAGTTTTTTAAAGTTTTAATTTTGTTTATATTAAATATAATTTTTTAAAATATATTTATTTGAATGTTGATTGGTTTTTGATTGCTGATGTTTGTCTAGATTTTTTCTCCCCGGGCCTTGGCGGTGAGCAGCTTTCAGCCAGGTTACGATGATGTGACTTGTACAAATTTTGATGTAGATTTTGGTTAGTCCTATATTTTGATCGATATTAATGTCGTAATGAATGGAGATCGATTTTCCCTATGATAACAATTGCAAGGACATACCACTTGTATTGTTTTCAACTCTAACCAATACACAATACTTTGGACATTTAATTACAATGGTTGATATAGGTAAGTATGTTGCATGATCTAGAGACACATTCAATGTCCCCGACATCGCACATGCATTGGATATTTTTATTGTTAACAACGTTGGAGCTATGTAAGCAATAAAAAATGTGTATGGTATCCATATATTTAGTTGATAATTCAAGTCAATAAAGATAAAGCAGGTATTTGGAAATATTTTTTACAGTTGAAGATGAAATTCAATGGTAGTTAACATAAAACACATTCAAGCTCAAACATGGACACAAATTTCTATCATCAGAGTAAGGAAGTTGTGTTTGTATGTTGTTTATGCATCTAGACAATTAACATAATATTGTTTATATTGAAAAGGTATTCCATGAGTAAATGTGAATAATCAATAGCATTATCATGAGCAAGCACATGGATTAATGATTATATGAACATGAATAGGGATATAATCAATATGAACATGAGTAAATATACATGAATATTCAACAATAATAATCAACATACATCAATAAACATGCATTAATATTGTAGATCAATATGAGTAAACATATGTGAAATGAACATGATTGAAGATATACGGCTTATAAATGTGCTTAAACCTAATGTAAATAACATGTAGGGATTAGGTGAAATCAAATAAAATTGAAACATATAGTGCAAGTGCCATTGCAATATGCTTGACAAAATAGTTTTTTTATGAATAGTTATGGCCATGACAACAAGTAGGCTAGGCATATCATGATAGAAAACAAATATTATCCTAATCTCCTAGGCATTGCTCACTATTAGTGCTAGAAGAATAACACAATATGAAAGATTCATTTATTGCAGGAGATTGCACTAAATATGATACAAAAAACAAAAATGATATTAAGTTGTAAAAAAAGAGAACATATTGCTATATAGAAAAAGTAGAGAGGTTTTTGTTGTTGTTGTTGTTGTTGTAAATATTATATCTGTAAATATGTAGCACGCATATCTGTCTGCTTAACAGATGAAAAAAGTTGTGGAAATTTTAATCAACAAAATCCTCAAAGGAAAGCATGAGCTATTTAAATACTTTACATTGTCTAAAGCCATTAGAGGACAAACAAACCCATCTTTTGGACAATTCTGTAAACAAAGTAGATGACAAAAAAGGGAACACGTCGAACAGGCTGTAGTTGTGCTTTTTCATGGGAAAATGGATCATTGCTCTTTGTTTTTGCATACAAATTATGTAATAACAAGTTTTCTATTCATTGTAATCCGAGTGCCATTGTCGTAGTTTTTGAATATTGTTGCACCTACATATAACATTTAGATTGTAGTAAGAGCAATTGGCAAAAAATTACAAGAGTGGAAGCATTCGTAAAGATTAGAAACTATTTCAAGTATAAGATTGGAATTACTCATAGTTTATCTCTAAGGGTACAATTTCAAAAACTAGTTCAAGCAAGCTATACAACATAGAAAGCAAGCTAGTTCAAAAACTTAAAGAAGTAGGTTGTTTTAGAGCTATACAACATATAAACTTATATTGTCATTCAAGCTTATAGCCGTGAAATTAGCATTTAAACTAACATTAAATAACTACTCATTGTACTGAAACTAACATTGAAACTGAAACTTAAAATTGAGCTAAAGTTGATAAGGATTGTCCATACACATGTAATGTTTTTTTTTTAACAAAAACGATTATGATATTATAATGGAATTAGCTGAGAAACATTGATCAGAGCAGATTACAACCATCCACCAAATCACTCCTTCCTTAATCGGAGGATGCAGACTAAGGAGGAATATCCATACTTACCGTCGAGTTTACAATAAGATCATAGCAGTCTACAACTATTGATTTATTAGCTGCGGTATCTGCTAGCCCATTAAGCTCCCTAAGGACATGGAAAAATTCAATATTTTTAAACCTTTTGGCCATAAATATGATTCTGTTAATAATCCTTTCAGTTCACTCATTTTTCCCCCTTCTTCCCCCATTCAGAGCTTGGATAATTAGTCTAGAATATCCAATGACCATAACTTCCTCCACGCCTTTCTTTTGTACCTCCTTGAGGCCTTGCCAGAGCCCATAAGCCTCAGCCATGTTATTTGAATTATAACCGATGTTCCAGTAATATTCAATTTCCACATTCCCTCCGGGGTTGATGACAACTCCTCCTCCTCCCGCTCTTCCCGGATTCCCTTTTGAAGCTCCATCAAAGAACAATTTAAAGATCTTTTGTTCTTTTAACCAGTTCTCAAATTGAGATTTATCCAGACGGACTTCCCATTCCTCCAGCTTTTTAGGGGCATTACTACTTACTGCTTGAATATTAAGACTTTGCAACCATTTCAATTCTTTTTCTGTCAAGCCAACATTATTTTTTGGTATCTTAGAGACACTTACCACCTCACCAAGTAAAACATTAATTTTAGCCACTAACTTCCAGACTGGTTGGTTCTTATTCTGAAAAATTCACTGGTTTCTTTCTATCCAAATGCACCAGCAAATGATCTTTGGCAGTTTCAGCCATCACGCTCTCAATCCATTTTTCTGTAGTAGCTCTCCTTGGTACATGTTCCCCCAATTAATAAAACATTTCTGAATATTGCCAGTCCATTGAAACCCAACGGTTCCATTCATCATTGCTTCCTTCCATACAAAAATAGCATACTGGCAATTTAAAAATAAATGATTAATAGTTTCTGAGTTTTCGTCACAGAGGGGGCAGCGGAATGGGCCTGCCATCCCCCTTTTCTCTAGGTTCTCACCAGTAAGCAATCTTTGGTGCATCAGAGTCCAGCTAAACATATCAATTTTCGGCAACGTTCTGGTTTTCCAAATTCTATTCCATATATTAGGATTATTTGGCACATTGTAGTTTTCAGAGTACATTCGGTAGCCTTCAACCATCGTGTAGCTGCCTATTCTCCTTCCCCAACCATGCCTGTCCTTCATTTTTTTTGAAACTGGTGCATTCCCAGCTAGGTGGGCGATTAATGTCTTATTCTCTTCTTCGATCTCTGTTGGATAGTCAGGCAATGCCCAACCAGTCCATCGATAAGGTGATTCCATCTCCCATTTGGAAATACTCCATAATGTATTCAGCCCCATCGCCTCCATTCTATTATGCAAACGTGGAATTCATGGTGGAGGTTTTCCAAGGATCGTATCCTTCCAATAATGAATTTTTTTCCCATTACCCGGTGTCCAATACAGATTTTCAGCAAATTGGGGCAACGATTTTTTGCATAATTTAAAGATTGAAGAACCCTCAGTTCTCACATTCTCCCCCTCCAAGCATCTGAGCCTTGATCCTGGAAAGTATTTATTTTTTAGAACCTGACTACACCAGGAAGGATTTGGATCAAGCATATTCTAGAGTAATTTTTCCCCAATAGCCAGATTTTGAGATTTTAGGTCCTTGATTTGAAGTCATCCCTCGGATCTTGGCAGCTTGATAGTTTTCCAGCTGACCAACGAAAAATTTTTACCTCCTCCATTTTTCCCACCATTCCAGAGAAAAGATCTCAGCAGACCTTCTATTTGATTTATAATTTTTACTGGTGGAAGGAGAATAGAGCACTGGTAAAGTAGGTAGTTGTTTAGGACATCTTTGATTAGCATTACCTTCCCATCCAGGTTTAACCATGCTGTACCCCATCCTATAATTTTCTTTTTAATTTTTTCCATGATGGGATTCCAATCTGAGCACTTGGATTTCTGTTTGAAAATAGGGACCCCTAAGTACTTGAAGGAATCCCAACTAACAGTGCCATCCATATTTAAAATTCTGGAGATGTCTGACATTTCCCTTGGGTTTAAATTCCATCCATAGATCTGGCTCTTCCTGAGATTGATTTTACTCCCTGAGGCCAGACAGTAACAGTTCATTTCAGTTTTAAATCGCCAGGCTATAATCTGACTGGATCCTCCCATTAAGATGGTATCATCCGCGAATTGTGCATGGTTGATATCCTTAGTCCCTCTGGCCAGCCTTATGCCTGGAAGCTCCTGCTCTTACTTGGAATTTTCCAATTGAAAACTAAGTACCGAGGCCTGAATGGCATAGAGCATAGGGGAGAGCGGGCACCCTTGCCTCAGGCCTCTCGAAGCTTGAAAGAATGGAGCAGCTCTTCCGTTGATGAGAGGGGCAATCTAGGGCTTGTTGATACAGGCCTTGACCCATGACACAAATTCAGGAGTGAATCCAAATCTCAGCATTACAGTAAAGAGGAATGGATGGTTGACTCTGCCAAAGGCGTTTTCCAGGTCGAGTTTCACCACCATCCCTTTATCTCCATTCTTCAGGCTCGAATGGATGGCTTCTTGTACTAATATAATATTGTCCCAAATCTTCCTTCCTTTAACGAATCCTCCTTGATTCTCCGGGATAATATTTGGCAGAATATGTTTTAATCTGGAAGCCATGATCTTAGTTATAATTTTGTATCCTATGTTACAAAGAGATATTGGCCGGAACCTATCAAAGGATTTGGCTTCTTTCTCTTTAGGTATGAGAGCCAAAAATGCAGAATTTGTACTTCCTCCAATTTTCCCACACTTCTGGGATTTACTGATCATTTTTAATAAATCTTTTTTTATAATATCCCAGCAGCTGATTATGAAGTTGACATTAAACCCATCTGGTCCTGGGGCCCTGTCCTCCTCCATATTATCAACTGCGTCCTTGATTTCTTCCAGTGTGATGGCTTTGTTCAAATTGTCATTTTCTTTGCTCTTTACAGTCCTAGGGACCAGATTCAGTAGCTGGCCATCAATTGTAGTCGGCTGTTCAGTGAACAAGTCGCTGAAGTAGCTTGTGGCTTCTATTTTAATTTCCTCAAAATTACTGATTGCCCTATCATCTACCTGGATCTCAATCATACGATTATGGCATTTCCTAGCCTCTATCAATTTGTGAAAGTAGCCGGAGTTCCTATCACCGTCCTTCAACCACTTGCATCTGGATTTTAGACGCCACCATTCAGCCTCTTATCTATAGGCCACGTGGAGTTTCATTTGCAGCTTAGTTTCCATATAAATGTCATCCCGGGTCACGGTATTGTCCTCCATGAAAGCCTGATGTGATTCCAGCGCGGTGGCAGCCTGGAGTTTAATGACGTTTGGAGGTGGTAACGTTTTGGCCCAACTCTTCAAATTTTTTTTTAGCCTTTTCAATTTCTCCTCCCAGACATAGAAGGGAGACCCAGTGACAGGTTGTGCCCAGGAGTCAGTGACTATTTTTGAGAATTCAGCATGATTGATCCACAAAGAGTTAAATCTGAACAGGACAGGACCCAGATTTCTTTCAGTCACCATCTCCAGAAGGATGGGCTTATGATCAGAGCCTCCAAAAGATAAGATTTTAGATGTCATGTTCAGGCCCAGCAATAGAAAAGTGTCCTGGACCAGGAAGCGGTCAAGCCTGGCAGTAATGTGCCCAGGACCGGTCCTCCTATTATTCTAGGTGTATTTCCCTGTAGTGGGCTTAATGTCAATTAGCTCCCACGTCATGATGGTTTCTTCCACGAGATTTGTAATGGGGTCTCTAGTCCTAGAACCTCCTCTCCTATCATCCTGGCTAAGGGTGACATTCAGGTCCCCAACCAGGATAATATTGCCATGCAGTTTACTCCTTTCCTCTCGGAGTAGAGTCCAACAGTTTAATTTTTCAGCATAAGAATTAGGTGCATATATATTGAATATACTTACCAGAGTATTGGAGTCTTTTTTCCTTAGCAGGGTGAGGATCCAGTGGGTGCTATTCTTGATGTCCACAACTTCGAATTTCGTATCGTCCCAAAGAGTTCCTATGCCTCCGGAGGCTCCCCTGGAGCTTAATGCAGCAATGCCCTTTTTTTTCCAAAATTTTTTACTGACTTGGAGGAATGCAGCTTCCTCCATCTTAGTTTCCTGGATCAGACAGATGTCTGGGTGGTGAAGAGAGATTAGATCTAGCATAGATTCTTCCTTGATTTTACTTCCAAGCCCTCTGCAGTTCCAGGAAATTACCTTCATTACTTACTTTTAGAGGCCGTAGGCATCCCTTTCAGGGCATGCCCATGCTAGCGGTTGTTTCTTGGATTTTTCAGCAGCTTTTCCAGGGTTAGCTGGGAGCCTTGCAACTTATCCTTGTAAGTGGCTTGCTCCCTTACTTCTTTCCTAGATTTCCTTCCTTTAGTTTTGATAAGCCTTGGGGTAGTGATTTCGATTTCCCCTTCCTCCTCTTCTTCTTCTTCCGATTCAGGTTCTTCTTCAGATTTCCCCAGATAGTCTCCTTCTTTGGTTCCTACTGTTCCTTCCTCGTTATCTTTTGCTTAATCTGAGAGGCCTGCTTTCAGATCCTTACTTTCTTCATAGCTAGATCTGTCTTTTGCGTCATTAGACTCATCCCTTACTTTTGTCATTTGTGTTGTTTTTGAGGGCTCTTGAGTTTTTCCAGATGGGATGGCTCTATCTTCTTTGTTCCCCTCACCCTTCTTAGGGGCCCCTCTATCTTGATTTTTAGATTTGGATCTATTCACCCTATGCCATCCTTCCGCCTTGTCTTGTTGGGTCTCAGTGTTCTTTTAGTTACGGATGAAATGCCTGTATTCATGGAATCCTCTACATTTGAAGGGGAGTTGTTCGTAGTCCAGTTTTTGAAAATGGGACCAATTCCCCACCATTAAGTTTATAGCTTCTGGCAGTCCTGCTTCGAGATCAACCTCAACACAGATGCGTGCATAGACGAATTGATCCTTTGGACTGGCCATGTCAATATATTTCCCCAAAGCATTCCCGATGGCTTGTAGGGATTTGGGATTCCAACAGTGAATAGGGAGATTGGGCAATCTAACCCAGACGGGCACAACCTTAGGGGTATCGGCTTTTGTATCAAAGTCTAGGGTCCACCCATTGAGATAGAGTCCTTGCGGCCCCATGAAGTAGGGTCCATTCCTAAAAATTAGGTCTTTGTCCTCTTTAGATTCGAATTCGAAGAGAAAGTATCCCCTTCCGATGGAGTAGGAGGCAACATTCTTGGAAATTAGCGGTCGCCAATTCCTTTGGACCTAGCTGTCAGTGGTTTTAGGTGAGGGCCAGAGCCCTGTGAATTGCACGATCAGGGCTCGGTCCACCAAAGAGAGGGCAACCTTAATCATTTCTTCCGGGGGGAGGGCAACCTCTGGCACATCCTCAAGTCTTTTAAGAAACTTCAGGAGATCTCCTTTGCCAGATCTTTTAGGGTGATTAGCGATTAGCCTTTCGAAGGCATCCGATCGTAAATTTGGCGGCGGATTACCGCCAACCTCGTCCACCATTGAGCTGCCTCACCTAAGCCAGCCTCAGAGCATGAGATTTCACAGGCAAGGCCTCCAATATCAGAGTCCAAGAGCCGTGCAGTCCCAACCTCGCTTTGTGGATCACGCTCTCCTCAAGCTCACATGAGGGGAGCAAGCCCTGCCGTCTCAGACGCCCTACTCACATCCACGATTCGGCCTGCATGCAAAAACGATTTGGCCTGCATGCAAAAACTCTTACGGCAGCCTGAAAAAATTTGCCTTGTCGTTTTCAATACTACCCATACACATGTAATGTTAAGTATTGATGTTTTGGACATTATAAGTGTTGAATCCCCTTTTGTTCATAACTTTTAAATTTTTCCATAAGGGAATCCTTGGTGTGCTTATAAGTGTGTCGATTATTAGATATATCCAACTATGAATATCGTGATTCTATTTTAAGATAATTGGATAATAAATATTTATTCTTGATATTTTTTTGGGTGGGTTGACTTGTCATTTCTAGTAAATACTGCTTGTGTACATATAATTTTGGGCATGATGGATACTTCAGTATTTCTCAATTCTAGTATCATTACATAAAATGACTAATTGCAGACTTAATGATGTAATATTTGGTAATGTGGACATGCCTAAACAATGAGTTTCTAAGTGGGACACTCTAGTGATTAGATATTTCCCTAGTTGTAGCTAGCAGGAGCAAGATCTATGAAGAAATATTCTTACCTATTATTATATCATAATTATTCTACTGTGATTTCATAACAACAAGACACTATGAACCTATTACCAAAAAATCTCTATAGAGAAAAGAAGAGTCATTTTTAGTCAGTTGGCACATGTTGTAGCTCCTTAGAATCATTTGAAATTGACAAGGGTTGAATGAATGGAATAAATATGACCACATTGACAATCGAAATAGCAATGTGAAATGTTACTTCAACAATAATTACTTTTGATCCAATTAAAAATACATTATTGGGAGAAGTGAATCATAAGGCAAAGTCAGGCTATCAATGTAATGTGAAACAAGTAATAAAATCAAGTTTATAATAGGGAATTTCATCTTTCCTATAATGGTTTGGTTGTGTTAAAAACATTTGTTTTTATTGATGGGACTTTATGTACCTATCATTATTGGTTACATGACAATGGGGTTAGACAAGGACTATAACAATTGTAGTCATATATAAATGTCTGTAAAAATAACAAAATAACAAACACTCCATGTACCTCGATATATAACACAAGATTGAGCTTGTAATTCTAGCTCACGTGTATACTTACCTATGTCATCCAAGTAGACCATATGGATAATCTATTGTACTAATGGTCTCCTTTAAATTCTTGTGCTCAAAATTGGGTGGGAAGTATTGTACCTTTGATGAGTTCTTCCTTGTCATCATTTGTAGTTGGAGGGTTTCTACCAGTGACTAAGTTTCTAAACTGGTATATGGATGCACCTAGTCTATATTCTTGAAATGCATAACCACCCTTCTTCCATTTCTTATCATCCCATGTCAGATATTCACCTTTAACAACCATCAAACCAATTGGAAACTGATTGCGTCCTTTTCCAGTTAATGACGTATTGAGGGCCTACTTTCCCTCTAAGCAATTTTCCAACCAGTAGTTAGTGCCCCATTCAATATATTTTGGGGTAACAATTGCATATATGTACCCTACAAAACTGGAGTGCCAAAATATTAGTCCACAAATTTCTTCCTAAGCACCTTAATCATGATAGAATATAAAAAATAATCTAGTATTCCCCATTCGCGCCACATCTAACTACATGAGATCTAAGACATGTTCATAATGTGGTAAGATAATTGATTGATCCTCCTACAACTTCATTAATTCAATAGTTATATTTTGATCAACAGAAAGTGATACACGATGACATCTATCAATCTAGTTAGTGGATTCATAGTCATCCCATTCACCACTACTTCATGGATCGTAGAAGTGAGTAAGAATTTATGTCAAAAGAATTGACTACACAATTAACTAAGGTTTCAACTAAATTAAATCCACAAGTGCCATGTATTATTTTCCATTCATAATATGTGTGTGACTGATCTACATCGAACACCCCCTGAAAATATATTTTCACATTTCATGTCCTTGTCAATTCCTCTCACCTTCTTGTTCCCTCTACCATTAAACTCTTCCCTACATAATGCAATTTTGATGCATGCACTACCTTTGTCATTCTCCCCTTTCTCATGCACAATCTTGAAATAGTTCAAAATATGTGGCACCTTGTATTTGTGTATAATAAGCACAACCATTGAAATACAATGGCATTTTTGAACTATCTCACACAACCATATGCTTCAATCAAATTTTGATCCATCTATGTATTATTCTCCTCCAAGTGCTTGTAGAAAAACAACAACAATTTTGTACATTGATGAAGTATTGGCACATATTTCCACCTATTTAGAAGGGATATACCTTCAATATAACATGTTTGTCTTTTCCTCTACCTAGTTAATGCATGTATGTGATATGGACCATAAGGATGGCCTCCTTTGAGTGATAATATTGTCGTTTGAATCTCATTTTGTGGCTTGATAGTTTAGTTCTCAACAAAATCCACAATTGACAATATAACACCAATGGAAAATTTATCTCTATATATTCGAAAATGCTCTTCTTTCCATTGATCCACAAGGACATTTTCGGAACATATTGTTGGGTATTTTCAAATAAATCCTTGATAAAGTCCTAAACTCATACCTAGTGGCACAAAAATTAAGACAAATGTTAATTGTTGCATTAAATTATCTATGATATTTTTGGTTGCAATCTAAAAAAAATATTCCATTTAAGAACACATCACTAACATGGGGCATCACCAACTATATATATTTTTATTTATTTCCCACTATCTAGTTTATATGTGACATATTTGAAGATTTGCATGTCAACCACCTTCCTCCCAAATTACTAGTATATCATGCTTTTTCATAGTAAGGATATTCCACCACACTTAGGACATGTCCCATCTAAGATTTTTTTGTGGTAATATGTTTGTCCCCTTGGCCTTGTACTCATGATGTTATGAAAAAATTCTCTAGATGAGGTCATCAATAGTATTGTTGACCATTCTTAGAGAAGGATAGTATGAAAAACAAGATAAATAACACACACAAAATAAGAACCCAAATTATAAAAAAAAAAACAAAAAAAAAAAATTGAAATAAACAACCATAGTAGCAATAATAAGTACCATTTACCACTATAAAACCCGCATTTTTTATATACGAAGAACAAACAATAGAGTGAGCTAATTATCCTTAACTCGTTCTTTTAACTTAAAGGAATTAATAAAATAAGGGTTCATGAATACCTCTAAGAGCAGAAGTTTGGATGGAACTTACTATATTTTGATCAACAACCCAAGTATGCCATCCAACAATAGTCACAAGGATTGGGGGGACAGATCCCCCCCAACCAAACCCTTAATAGAAGTTGAGGCCCTTGACCCTCGACAAATAACTCTATTTCAAACCTAGTAAGGCGTCTCTCTCCTCCTTCTTCACCTATGCACTCCAATCCTTGCTTCCTCTATCTCCCCCACCCAAATGTTGAACTCACAGGAACCAGAAAACCAACCACAACCCCCCACACAATAGCAACAAACTCGCAAGATAATCCCCCAAATAGCTAAACCACCCCCCTTATCCTTTAATTTCCTAATTCATTTTTTTTTTTAAATTTTGCATGGATGACACCACTTATCATCCATGCACCTAATACAATCTATAGTTAGTTAATATATATTTTTTAAATAACTAAATTGAATTTTAATCTTAATGCACACTTTCCTTTTATTTTTATTATATATATATATATATGCATCTTTCTCTCTCTCTCGCTCTCTCTATATGTGTGTACATGTATATATATATTTGTGTGTGTGTGTATACGGATATATACATATACATGTATATACACCTTATTTTATTAGATCGGAGTGTTACATACTGTCTCCTTGTAGAAAAACAAAGACTTCTCAATCGAATTTACATATAGCTAGTATTATTGTGGAAATGAAAAGTTTATACGTGTGCCCCCCACACACATATATAAAAGGAAAGTGGTATACATATATATGTGTGTGTGTGTACATTTACATCGATATACATACATAAATACATACATATGTATGTATGTATGTATGTATCTATATTTATGTACATATACATATATATAGATATACATACATACATATGTATGGATGTATATATATCTAATATATATACATATGTCTGTGTGTATATATATCTAATATATT
>LPNX011074287.1:0-52048 GCA_001517045.1 Pseudotsuga menziesii | reverse complement strand
AAAGTGTAATGAATATATTTTGCAGTCTTTGATAATTTAGTGCTTCCTCAACTAAATACAATTCAGTTATGTAATGATCATGTTCATTTACAAAATGGGTTCGCGGCTTCTATTTATAATTTTTTTGACAGAGGCACCTCGATCGAGGTATTTACCTTGACCGAGGTCTATACCTCGACCGATTTAACACCTCGGTCGAGGTATTTATTAACCCCCGGTCGAGGTTTTAATACCATGACCGAGGGCTAATAAATACCTCGATCGAGGGCTGAAAAAAACCTCAGTCGAGGGCTTGATAAAAGCTCGGTCGAGATATTAAAACCTCGGTCGAGGGCTTGTTAAACCCTCGACCGAGGTACGTTTTTTTGTTTTTGCCGAAATACGCTTGCCAAAAAGTGTTACCCAGGTCCGTGGATTCACCCTATATATACATACATACATATGTATATGTGTATGTATGTGTGTATATATATCTAATATATTAATATATATACATACATACATATGTATGTATGAATGTATATGTATGTATGTATATATATCTATATATACATATACATATACATATATGTACATATATACAAGTTTAACAACTATCATATGCTTTTGCAAGAATTATTCTAAATTTTTTACCATATTATGTGAAAAAAAGGTAGAAAAAGAAATTAGAAAAAGTTAAAAACATTAAACATTAAGACAATTGCATATATGTGTGTGTGTGTGTGTGTGTGTGTGTACATACATACATATACATATATGTATATATGTATGTGTATCTGTGTATATATGTATATACATATACATGTATGTGTGTATATATATATACACACATTACATGTATATGTATATACATATAATGTGTGTATATATGTATATACATATACATGTATGTGTGTATATATATATAAACACATACATGTATATGTATATACATATATACACATACATTAACATATTTGTATGTATGTATGTTGTACTAGTATATATGTGTGTGCGTGTGTACACACACACACACACACACATACATACATATGTACATATATACATGTATAACTGTATGTATATGTAATATCCCTGATATGAATCAGATCTGAAATATTAACTCTTACTGCTATGATAAATAAAATTAGAGAACTAGTTGACATGTGAACAAATTTCACAAGTAAAAATTGAGAATTGTACTGGGACTGTAGAGGGTTAATAGGAGAAACCAAAAGACAATTTTGGAGACTAAAATTTTAGATCCATAAGCACTTGGATGTTGGGCCCTTTTATATTTCGAGCATTAGCCAGGTTAAAGTCTACTACCAGGCTTCTAGGTGTCCCAACTGGTGAAATCTGAGATTGAACAGTCAATTCCAAGCAACCAAGTATTATGGAAGGCTTAGGTGGGTTATCAATCACTGCTCAGGAAAAAAATATCATTTAATCAAGTTCAAAATAGTTTTGGAACAGTTTGGAAGAATTTGAGGGTGTTAGGAAAAAAACTAGGAATTTGGCCTAGAGATTGCCTACGCAAAGGAGGCCACTCAAACACTGTACAACCTCAAAGAATTCTGATTCTGTGAGTTGGGTTGGGCTGGCTTGTGGGGTGAGTTTATAACCTACAACAACTTACATAATGCAATTTTATCTTACAGATAGTTCATGGCATTAGAAACAATAAACTAGTCAATTTTATCTAGCTAATGAGCATAAGTAAGGAAATAAAGAAGAAATTAGACTTTGTAATCTATCATATTGGAAAATAAATATTATCAGAGGTTTATCAGACTCTAATAAGCATAAGAAAACTCAAATAAAATTGTTATGGCCAAAGTATCACCAACAATGCATAAAACTTACAAAAAAGGCTCATGAAATGAGCATTAGAATTCCTCTCTTACAATTTTTTTGGCATTATGACCCCATAGAGCATAAATCTTGCTATATAACATAGATAAAAAATACGAGAAGAAGATGAGAAGCTCAGAAAGATCATGGAGGGGTTGATCTCCCTTAATGGTGCCCAAAACTGAATATTTGAGGCTTGAACCCAACACCCGACACCAATCTCACAATCCTGAGAGCATAAGTGAAGTCTCCTTCACTGGAGCTCGAATTTAAAGGTTGAATGGTTGATATCTGAGCTTGATCTTGGTCTTCAATGGCTACTCATTGACTCTCTTTGGCTGCACTGAAGAATAGAAGAGAAAAGAGAAGAGACTAGGAAGGCTCGGGGCGCATCACCCAAGGTAGCTGAGGCACATCACTTAGACAAGAAGCCATGCTTCACTCAACATCAAAAGTTGTGAAATGGATTTGGAAGCATTCTTTTATAGACTGAGTGACTTGTTGAGCAAGTCACCTAACTTGTTGAGCAAGTTACCCACTTGCAAACCCTAACCCTAGTTCATGAATGCATCCTCTTTGAGGAAATTAGCAAGTTTGTGCATAAGGTTATGTTTCCTTGCTTTGCATCCTTGAATAGAATTGGAAACTACACCCTCCTTGACCAAAAGTTTCCTGCTTTATGTATGACTGCTTTTCCTACACTTTCCTTCTTTTAAAATTGGCTTGCTTTTCCCTGTTTTTGACAATTTCCATCTTTTTTATGACATATTGCTTTTGTATTGTTGCCATTTTTCATTATAGGCAAGTTGGATTACCTAATGCGTCCTCCTATATTGACAACACATTTCCACATGTTATTATTTTTCATAATAATTAATTAATTACATACCAATAACCAAAATTAGGAAAATAATTTAATACATGCCTCTATAGTATTAGTTAATTAAAATTACCTATGAAGACTTCATTTAAACCCCCCTAGGCACTTGACATGGTCAACAATTAATGTCCTTCAAGGGAGGGACATGGAAATACTCCCCTCCCATGCCTGTTTGTCCTCAAGCAGAAGCAATCCAGGGTGCTGCAAATTTTGTTTACCCTCCCAAGTGGCATCTTCACTAGGCAACCCTTTCCACTGCACAATACATTCCTTAATGGTCATGTTCGTCAACCTTCTTTCTCTGGTCTACAAATTTTTTTCTGGCACTAAGACCAAATGGCCCTCATCATCAAGGGATGGAATTTCTTCTATACAATTATCTGTTGGCCTACTACTTTCTTTGGGAAAGACACATGAAATACGTTGTGGATCTTGCTCTCAAGTGGTAGCTCCAATTCATAGGCCACTTCACCAATCTTCCTCAAAATTTTGTAAGGCCGATAGAATCGAGGTTGGAGTTTCTCATCTCCCTTTGTCTTTAAAGAGAGCTTCCTATAATGTTGAAACTAGCTCAAGTAAACTAAGTCTCCTTCTTGGAAGACTCTCTCAATCATGTGCTTATCAACATTCATTTTCTGTTGGTTATGTGCAACCTACAAATTTTATTTGAGTTCCCTTAGTATGTCTTGATTCTCCGGAAGCCAATATTTGTATTTTTGGGCTCTACAGTCTCCAAACATCATATGTGAAAAATATGGGGCCTCATATCCATACAAATCCATGAATAGAGTCATCCTAATGAAGAGGTGAAAAGTGGTATTATAGCAGAATTCTCCCAGGTGAAGCCATGTGGCCCAAGATTTTTCCTATCCCGTGACACAGTTGTTACCACCTTCAAGCCATTGAACCACTCTCTCATTTTGACCATCATTCTAAGGGTGATATCTTGTGCTCAGATTCATATTTGTTCCCACCATTTTGAATAAAGCTTTCCAAAAAGAACTAGTGAACTTGCTATCCTGGTCACTAATTATGGTCTTAGGTAAACCATACAGTCTGAAAACATCTTTGAAAGATAACGCAACAACTTCACTGGATGATATAGTTGAGTTGACTGCAAAGAAGTGTGCAAACTTGGTCAACCCATCAACCACCACATATATGTTATCTTTTCCTTGGACTTTCAACAGCCCGGTGATGAAATCCATGGAGACACTTTACCGTTTATGCTCTAGAATAGGGAGGGGATGGAGGAGTCTAGCAGGGTGTGTGTGCTCCATTCTGTTATGCTGGAATGTAGTACACTCCCTCACATTCATTAGAGCATATTCCTTAAGTCCCTTCCAAGTGAACCTCTCTCTTACCTTTCAATAAGTCTTCAAAAAACCAGGGTGGCCAACCACTAGTGCATTATGTGCAACTTCTAGGATCCTCTTCTTTAGTTATGATTCATGTACTAAGAAAATACTATCCTTGTAATAGATGAGGTCACTGTGTACCTTGTATGCCTCATTCTGTATTACCCCATCCAAAATCCCACATGCAAACTATTTTTTTGAGTATTCAACTCCCAAGTGTACCTTCCATTCAGTTAGCATTTGCAACAAAGAGAGTGTGGGTTTGTGGGAAAGTGCATTGGCCACCACATTCATATTTTCCTTCTTGTATTTAATGTCAAAATCATAGGAATGGAATTTACTTACCCATTTATGTTGTCTGTCATTAATCTCCTTTTGGGTAAGGAAGTTCCTTAAACTGTTGTGATTAGTCTTCACTATGAACTTGCTTCTCACTAGATACTGCATGAACTTGGACAATGCATGCATGATGGCCAACATCTCCTTGTCATAAATAGAATACAACCTTTCATGGGGCTACAATTTTATGCTCTCATAAGCAATAGGGTGCCTTTCTTGCATCAAAACACTGCCAATGCCTTCCCCCGAGGCATCACACTCCAACACAAAAGGCTTGGTGAAATCAGGAAATGATAGCACCATACAACTGCTCATTATTTCATTCATCTTTTGGAAATATTATTCTACTTACCCATTCCAACTGAATGCCCCCTTCTTGGTCAGATCTTTCAAAGGTGCAATGAAGTTGGAGTAATCTTTGACAAAATTCTAGTAGTAGTTGCATAGGCCAATGAAGCCTCTCAACTCTGTGAGGTTTCTTGGGCTTGGCCAATCCAAGGTGGCCTAGATTTTCTCTTGGTGCACCTTGACCCCTTCTTGGAAAATAACTGTGATCAAGATATAGAAGCTTAGTCATGCCAAATTCACACTTGGACAACTTAGCATAAAAGGATTGATCTGCAAGTATAGTTAGAACACCATCGAAATGGAGTAGGTGCTCTTCCCATGTCCTAATATAAATAAAAATATCATCAAAGAAAACATGTACATAATTACAGAGTTGCTTACTGAACACCTTATTCATGCAAGATTGGCAGGTTTCTAGAGCATTAGTCAAGCCAAATGGCATGACCAAAATCTCAAAGTGACCAAAGTGACAACAGAAGGCTATCTTTTGAATGCCATCCTCCTTCATTCTAATTTGGTGGTATCCAGATCAACGATATATCTTGGAGAAGAATTTTGCTCCATGCAGCTCATCCATCAACTCATAAATATGAGGAATTGGGTACCAGTTCTTTATGGTTTTCTAGTTCAAAGCCTAGTAGTCTATGCACATTCTAAGTGTTCCATCCTTCTTCTTCACCAGAACCACCGAAGAAGTGAAGGGGATAGAACTTGGTCTAATGAGACCCAAATCAAGGATTTATTTGATGGTCTTCTCGATCTCATCGTTGAACTTCTTTGGATGGTTGTAGGGGTGGTATTTTATAGGAAGTGTGCCAACTTCCAGCTCAGTTCTGTGATCAATGCCACAGTTTGGTGGCCTGCAGTGTGGGAGATTTTAGAAAAAACCCTTATGCTTGTGCAACATATTTTTAATGTTGTTAAACATAATCGCTGACTCACGATATATTTTTAATTGGTAAAGGATGTATGTGATGTGAGATCAAAAAATTGAAAATGATGAGGGGATCGAGGTCGTGATTGGTCGAGGGCCGATCGTGCTGTAGGGTCTCGTGCAGGTCGTAGCCATGGGCTAGGGCAGGTCGTCTACAAGCTGCTCATCTATTGGGTAGCCCTTATCCTCATGCTCCCCAGGCCGACTTCATGGCATCTCAACCGCCAGATCCCCCTCTGGATGAACCACAAAGTAACCTTGATCTAGCCTTTCAAGCCCTGGTTATAGCCACCTCGATATCTGTGGGGATAGCGCCGGTCTCAAAATTTGTGAAACGAGTAGCTGTTCCAATATTTCAAATCATGTCGACAACTTCATGAAGGAAAGCTTTAGCTCTGAATGAGAGAATTCTAATCGGGAAGTTCTCTGAGATCTGGCCATCTCCAAAATCCATGGAGATCTAGATTTCTAAAAACTAGATGTCTCTCATCACTGGGGGTTTGTAGCACTGTTTCTACCGCAAGGGTTTTTACACTTTCCTGTTCCAAAATAAAGAAGATAAATATTGTATCTTTCGAAGTGGCCCTTATTTTATGGGCCCCCAAGGTCTATATCTCAACTGATGGACACTTTCTTTTGATCCAGAAAAGGATGTCTCTTCAGCAGTGCCGGTCTGGGTCCTGTTACCTCATCTCCCTCTTAATTGCTGGAATGATGAAGCCCTTCAATCAATTGGAAACTCATTAGGTAGATACATAGACAAAGCCGAGCCAAAAGGTCCTCTATTCACCTGTGCCATGATCTGTGTAGAGGTAGATTTGGAAAAAGGACTACCAGAAGGAATTAATCTATTCATGGACGGATGGGAATTCTATCGAAAGGTAGATTACGAGCAACTCCGATTCAAATGTAGGAAATGTCACGAATATGGACACTTTGTAAAGAACTACCCTAAGTCTTCACATGAAGAAGCTGGAAAAAATACAGAAGAGGGATGGCAATAAGCAAATAAGGGAAAAAAAACAATGACTACCTCTTATAGTAACCTCAGAAAAGGACAGGAAAAAACTCAGGAGCATCCTATTAAAATCACAGGAACTCTCACCAACAATCAATTTGACGCCCTCCAAATCGAAGAAGGGGAAATACCAGATCCAGAAGCCCAGAACAAGGAAAATAGAATAGAAGGTAGCAGGACTCAATCCCCAAATTCCATCTCCCCAATAGTGGTAGAAGAAGTATCTAAAAAGGCTCCAAACAGATTGACCTCCCCTGGTGGGAATTGGGCAGAGATGGTTGCAACAGATGAAGAGATCAGAGGGAAAACTTATGAAAGATCGCCATCCCCTGGGGGAACATGGGCAGAAATGGTTAAGCAAAGCAGGATCAACCTGAAGCTGGTATCTCCATGTCAATCATCATCTCAAGAAACCCAAGAAACAATAGGGCTAGGGCCATCCCAAGCCACAAGAGGCAGAAAATCCCAAAAGCAATAGGGAGAGCAAGAGGCAGAAAGAGAATTAGAACTAAGAAGGCAACTCAGCATAGAAGGACTAATTCAGAATGTTAAAGCTTCTAGAGCCAGAGATTTCATACCTCGTGCAAGGTCTCATGCAGCCAAGAAATAATGAAATTAGTCTCTTGGAACTGTAGAGGTCTGGGAGGATCATGTTATATTTTTATCATTTAAGCTAGCATTAACTTAGGATCTTAACTGAGAGAATAACAAGCACAACAATCAAACACATAAGACAATGAACACAAAGATTTTCCTTGGGGAAACCATAAAGGAGAAAACCCCGCAACTTCCTCAGAGATAGAATCAACACCAAATAGCAAAGCCCCAAAAATAGTAAGATGATATCCCGACAGTAATACCCTCTTTCTTTCTAGCCCCAACAATTTCTTCCTCAGCTATGCACTACAACTGAGTGTGAGTGAGTGTGTATGAGTGTGTGATAAATAGAGAGGCTCACTCTCTATTTATACTAATTCCCGACTTGACAATGACTCACTAGGGCCGACTTCTCTAGGAGAGTCTATTAACCCTAGTGCCCCAGAACTGCGAGGACTTTAACCCTTGAACAATAGGAGGGTTACCCACAATGACTTGACATGACTTGTTTACATTATAGAACCTCTCGATAGGAACATCGGGGCATGAAATGACTCAAATACATTATAGACACTTCCCAGAATAAAGATCGAGGTACAAGACATAAGATATACAAGTGAATACATTCCGAAGTTACAAATACATCAACACTCCCTCTTAACTAGGAAGGTATTCTTTGGACATAGTTTTCAGCACTAATCTTCTTCTCTGTATCGACTGGATCATCTCATCATCTTCATCTTGAATTCTTATTCATCGTCAAGTCATAATCGTCTTCAAGTCTTCTTCATCTTCAAGTCACCTTCGTCTTCAAGTCTTCTTCTAAGTCATCTTCTTCTTCAAGTCTTCTTCATCACGGGATTTGGATCATCACAACTGCTGGATCATCATCACTGTCTCATCATCAAATCTGGATCATCACTTGATTTGGATCATCATCAAGTCTGGATCATCATCACATCTGGATCATCACTTGATTTGGATCATCATCAAGTCTAGATCATCATCATCATCGGTGCTATCTCTTGATTCTTCTTGTCACAGGAAGTTCTACAGAGCCATCCCTTTTTCATGCTGGTTGTAGGCCTACCCTTCATGTAGGTCTTTATCAACACTTATATCTGACCCTAAGTCAGAATGGCCCACCCAACTCTTACATCTGACCTCATCTTGTCCGAAAGGCACGCCCAACACTCACATCTGACCTCATCTTGTCAGAAAGGCCCATCACTCACATATGACCATGTGTAAACACATCACGCCAGAATGGCTCAGCACTTATATCCGACCTCATATTGTCAGAAAGGCTCTGCACTTACATCCAACCTCATCTTGTCAGAAAGGCTCTGCACTTACATCTGACCTCATCTTGTCAGAAAGGCTCTGCACTTACATTCAACCATGTTCGAAAACATCGCATCGAAAGGGCTCTTAGTCCTAGACTGAAAATTCATGGTAACTAACCAGGTGCCTCCATTCACCCAGAGAATGGCATCATCCCTTATATCTGATCAAGTGGGAGCACATCCCTCAATCACATCAGAAGGGCTATGCACTCACATCTGATCATGTAAGACTACATCCTACAGTCATATCAGAATGGACCTCAATCCTAGACTGAGTATTCCTAGTAACTGGCCAGGTGCCTCCATTCCAAGAATGGCATTCAACACTTATATCTAAACATGTAGGAACCAATCCTACAGTCACATTAGAATGGCTCAGCACTCACATATGACATGGAAGGAACCAAATCCTCTCACCATGACAGAATGGCTTAGCCCTTACATCTGACCATGGAAGGAACCTAATCCTCTCACCATGTTAGAATGGCTCTAAGTCTCATCATTTCCCTTTGGAGGGAACCTCGATCTAGAGAATACCAAGCTTCTCCCTGAAGTACTCAAACTTCACTTTGGCCAATGGCTTCGTCAACACATCAACTATCTGTTTGTCCATCGCAACATATTGGAGCTTCACTGCTCCTCTCTGCACCATATCCCTGATATAGTGATACTTGATCTCGATATGGTTTGACTTGTCATGGAACACTGGGTTCTATGACAACTTCACACAACTCTGGTTGTCGCAATATATACAAGTAGATTCCAACTGGAGATTAACTAAATCAGACAGTAGCTTTCACAACTAGCTGAACAAGCTGCGACATATTCTGCTTCAGCTGTACTCAGTGCCACACAGGATTGCTTCCTGCTAAACCAAGAGATCACACCTGATCCCATACTGAAGCAGCATCTTGAAGTACTCTTCCTATCGATGGCACTACCTGCCCAATCTGAATCAACATAACCCTCTAGGTTAATCTTCTGATTTTCCTTGTACTTGAGCCCATAATCAACTGTACCCTTCAGGTACCTTAGAATATGCTTTGAATCAATCAAGTGAACATGTCTCGGATTTGTTAGGAACTGGCTCAAGGTGTTCACAGCAAAGTAAATATATGGTCTCGTGTTCATTAGGTACATCAAGGACCCAATCATCTGACGATACATCATGGCATCAACCGCTTCTAATGAAGCATCACTCAATAGCTTCAGGTTTGATGCCATAGGTGTGGTTATGGCCTTGCAGTCCATCATCCCGAATCTCTTCAGAATCTCTAATGCATACTTCCCTTATCCAAGGAAGATTCCATCCGCATTCTGCCACACCTCCATGCCTAGGAAATAGTGCATCATACCTAAGTATTTCATTTCAAACTCGGCAGCAAGTTTCCTCTTCGTATCAGCAATCAACCCATCCATACCTGTTACAAACAGATCATCCACATATAGTAGGAGTATCACTGGGTTTCCATCTTCAACCTTGTAGTAAAGGTTGGAATCTGCTTTACTCTTGGTAAAGCCCAAACTGGATAGGAAGCCATCAATTCTATTGTACCATGTCCTGGGTGTCTGTTTCAAACCATACAGGGATTTCTTCAATCTACACACATGAGACTCCCTGTCATGTGTCTCAAAACCGAGTGGCTGCTCCACATACACTTCCTCTTCTACTACACCATTCAAGAAAGCAATCTCGACATCCATTTGGTGTATCTTCCATTTCATCACTGCAGCCAGAGCAAGTACTAATTTGATGGAAGTGTATCTGGCTACAGGTGCAAAAGTTTCTTCATAATCTATTCCTTCTTTCTGGGAGAAACCACGAGCCAAAAATCTTGCTTTATATTTCTCTATGCTGCCATATGTAGCATGCTTGATCTTGTAGATCTTGTAAATCAGACAGTAGCTTTCACAACTAGCTGAACAAGCTACGACATATTCTGCTTCAGCTGTACTCAGTGCCACACAAGACTGCTTCTTGCTAAACCAAGAGATCACACCTGATCCCATACTGAAGCAGCATCCTGAAGTACTCTTCCTATCAATGGCATTGCCTGCCCAATCTGAATCAACATAACCCTCCAGTTTAATCTTCTGATTTTCCTCGTACTTGAGCCCATAATCAACTGTACCCTTCACATACTTTAGAATATGCTTTGAAGCAATCAAGTGAACATGTCTCGGATCTGTCAGGAACTGGCTCAAGGTGTTCACAACAAAGTAAATATATGGTCTCGTGTTCATTAAGTACATCAAGGACCCAATCATCTGACGGTACATCGTAGCATCAATCGCTTCTGATGAAGCATCACTCAATAGCTTCAGGTTTGATGCCATAGGTGTGGTTATGGCCTTGCAGTCCATCATCCCGAATCTCTTCAGAATCTCTACTGCATACTTCCCTTGTCCAAAGAAGATTCCATCCGCATTCTGCCACACCTCCATGCCTAGGAAATAGTGCATCATACCCAAGTATTTCATTTCAAACTCGGTAGCAAGTTTCCTCTTCGTATCAGCAATCAACCCATCCATACTTGTTACAAACAGATCATCCACATATAGTAGGAGTATCATTGGGTTGCCATCTTCAACCTTGTAGTAAAGGTTGGAATCTGCTTTACTCTTGGCAAAGCCCAAACTGGATAGGAAGCCATCAATTCTGCTGTACCATGTCCCGGGTGTCTGTTTCAAACCGTACCGGGATTTCTTCAATCTACACACATGAGACTCCCTGTCATGTGTCTCAGAACCGAGTGGCTGCTCCACATACACTTCCTCTTCTACTACACCATTCAAGAAAGCAATCTTGACATCCATCTGGTGTATCTTCCATTTCATCACTACAGCCAGAGCAAGTACTGATTTGATGGAAGTGTATCTGGCTACAGGTGCAAAAGTTTCTTCATAATCTATTCCTTCTTTCTGGGAGAAACCACGAGCCACAAATCTTGCTTTATATTTCTCTATGCTGCCATCTGCAGCATGCTTGATCTTGTATATCCATTTGGAAGTTACAATGGATTTCCCTTCTGGTCTTGGGACAACATCCCAAACATCATTCTTCATGATCGATTGATACTCTTTGATCATGGCCTCCTTCCATTCTTTCCTTTCTACCGCTTCTTCATAGTTGGAAGGTTCTTTATCAATAATGTCACATAGCAAGGCTACATAACTGGAGCAGGACCTAGTTCTCTTTCTTCCTCTGTGTGTTTCTTTTGAAGCTCCATATCTTTCTGCACGTTGGATAATTTCACGTACCCAAGCAGGTTTCCTCTTATGAGGATTCTTCTCCTGAGGTGGATCTACAGGTTCTTGAGGTTCTTCTAATTCTCGATCTTCTTCTTGAATTTCTTAGTTCATGGTTGTATCATGAATTCTAGGTGCTCTTGTTTCTTCAGGTTCTTCAGCCGGTCTCTTCCTGGATTTGATGTAGGCTGAATCTTCGTCAAATGTTACATCTCTGCTGATGTCAATATTCTTGAACCTTGGGAAGTATATCCTGTAAGCCTTCGAGCTTTCAGAGTATCCCACAAATATACCCTTCTTTCTTGAAGGATCTAACTTTGTCCTCTTTTCTTTCGGAATTTGTATGTATACAGGACAACCGAATATTCTGAGATGGCTGACTTCTGGTTTCTTGTTGGAGAAGACTTCTTCAGGTGTCTTGTTCCTGAGTACTCTGTGTGGAGTACGGTTCTGTACATACACTGCTGTTCTGGAAGCTTCTTCCGATAGATGCATGGGAAGATATTGATCATGAAGCATGGCCCTTGCTGCTTCCATGATCGTTCTATTCTTTCTTTCTGCAATCCCGTTATGTTGTGGATTATATGGAGTGGATAACTCTCTCTTAATCCTTGAGTCTTTGCATAGCTCTTTGAATTCATTTGATGTGAATTCTCCACCATTATCTGGTCGAAAGGTCTTGATCTTCTTTTCTGTGTGATTCTCGATCAAGTCTTTGAAGTCCTTGAACTTGCTGAATACTTCATCTTTGTTCTTCATAAAGTATATCCATGCCTTTCTAGAAAAATCATCAATAAAATAAACATAGTATACATACCCGCTTAGTGAACTGGATGACATTGGACCGCGTAGATCAGAATGGATGATTTCAAAGATTACTTTTGCCTTGCTCTCGCTACTTGGAAATGTCTTCTTTGTGTTCTTCCCTTTCACACATCCTTTGCATACACCTTCATGTTTTGTCTGCATTTCTGGGAGACCTTCAACAACTTTTCTTGCAAGTGGTAGTGCTATGTAATGCACATGTGCAAGCCTTCTATGCCAAAGCTCATTTGGTTCTACTGAGTCATGAACCAAAGCTTGTTCTAGTTGGCCCTTCAATTTGTATAGTCCTCCTTCTTGTTCCCCAATCACTACTGCATCATCGAAAGACTTTCCCTTTGGCCACATGAGGACTTGGCCATCTACAAATGCAACCCTCATTCCTTTTGCATCCAATGTAGATATGGAGAGGAGGTTCTTCTTTAGTCCAGGTACAAATAATGCATCTTTCATCTTGATAGACTTTCCAGAGTCTAGCTTGTATGAGGATTCACCACTACCTTTTTTTGGATAATGGTAGTCATCTCCAAGTTTCACCTTGTGAGGTGATTCATGTTCAGATAGTTTCAAAAAGGATTCCTTGAATCGTGTCATATGTTTGGAAGCACCACTATCTATAAGCCAATCATTGCTCTCATGTGTGATAGTTCCCGTGAGAGCGGAAATCATAACATATTCTTCATCACTATCTTGTCTCTTTCTCTTTGTGGAAGGTTCATCATCCTCTGCAGCATGAGCATGATGTCTTCTCTTGTTTCCCTTATTCTTGTGAGAGCTACTTTTGTTTCTAGGACAATCTCTAGTAAAGTGTCCTCTTTCATCACATGTATAGCAAATGAAATTAGACTTATCTCTAGGATTTCTAAAGTTATTCCTTTGATGAGAGTACTTACCTCTGTGGTGGATAGATCTGGTTTTCTTGGATTGTGCCGTGAGAGCTTGATCTTCACTTTCCATCTTTTCTTCTCGAGCTGCTATCCGAGCTTCTTCTTGAGAGCATTCTTCCCATAGTCTGCTGAACTTGACTAACTTCTTTCTGGCACAGATCCCTTGATTGAAAGAGTCCCATGTCCTAGGGAGACCATTCAAGGCGGTCATTACAATCTCTGCAATCTCCACTTCTTCATCTACTGCCTCAAGTTTTTCTTTGATCTGGGAGACCCTTGTGAAGTATGACTATATGGTCTCTGCATTCTGGATCTTCACATTCTTCAACTTGTTCCTCAAAGTCATCTTCTGGTTTATGTTCTTTCCTTCAAACAGTTTGGTTAGGGCATCAAACATAGCTTTACGTATCTTTAGGGAGGACACCTGTGGTATGAGGTGATCCTTGATTGAATCAACAATAATCCTTTTAGCCATAACCAACTTCTTCTTGTGTAAGGCCTTAGCCTCATCTCCCTCTGGAACTGGAATCTCCTCATTGATGTAGGAGTCCAAGTCATTTTCTTCTAGGACTAGGGAGATCCTATACTTCCAGGATCAGAAGTTATCAGCTCCCTCAAGCTTGGTATGATGAGACATATTAACTGAGAACCTCAAATGGAAATACAAAAGACTTAGATATTACCAGGTCAAGATGTCAGATTTGGATTTGGAGCTGAATTTCTGCAGTGCTGGTTTAGGAGCATATTAGGGTTTGAATTTCCCAGAGTTCTGTCCAACCAAAAGCTTTGATCTTGATCTCTAAAATTCAATTTTGAGGAGGAGATCAATGCAGGTCTGGGCTCACTAAAAAATTCCACTTCTGTGGAAAGCCCTAATTTCCAGCACTAGTGTCGGGTTGAAAACTGAAAATGCTCAGAATCAGATTCTGCTTCGACAGAAAGATGCGCCCTAGGAAGGAGAGTCATTCCAACCTTCTTTTGCTGAAAATATGTGGAGAGAGATCCAAAAAGTAGGAAGCCCTAGTTCCCGCAGCTGCATAGTGTCTTCTTCTCAGGTTAGATTTGATACCATGTTAGATTTTTATCATTTAAGCTAGCATTAACTTAGGATCTTAACTAAGAGAATAACAAGCACAACAACCAAACACATAAGACAATGAACACAAAGATTTTCCTCAGGGAAACCATAAAGGATAAAACCCCACAACTTCCTCAGAGATAGAATCAACACCAAATAGCAAAGCCCCAAAAACAGTAAGATGATATCCCGACAGCAGTAGCCTCTTTCTTTCTAGCCCCAATAACTTCTTTTTCCTCAACTATGCTCTACAACTGAGTGTGAGTGAGTGTGTATGAGTGTGTGATAAATAGATAGGCTTACTCTCTATTTATACTAATTCCTGAGTTGACAATGACTCACTAGGGTCGACTTCTCTAGGAGAGTCTAATAACCCTAGTGCCCCAGAACTGCGGGGACTTTAACCCTTGAACAATAGGAGGGTTACCCACAATGACTTAACATGACTTGTTTACATTATAGAACCTCCTGATAGGAACATCGGGGCATGACATGACTCAAATACATAATAGACACTTCCCAGAATAAACATTGGGGTACAAGACATAAGATATACAAGTGAATACGTTCCAAAGTTACAAATACATTAATAGATCAAACAAGGTAGAAGCTTTGAAAAACATTATAAATACTGAGAAACCAGACATTTTGCTCATCCAAGAAACAAAGGTGCCAGAAGACAAGGTTATGAACATGCCATCTCTCTTCTAGAAATTTAGCAAGGGGAAGGCCATTAGTTGTAGAGGCGATTTAGGTGGAATAGCAACATTCAGCAGAGCAGATAAATTTGACATAATATCGACAAAAGAAAACACGCACTGGCTATTAGTAGAAGTGCAAAATAAAAGAAACCTAGAAAGGACTTACATTTGCAATGTTTATGGGCCTACCCATTACAAAGATAAAATGGATTTTTGGGATCTTACTATCTCTCAAGACATACCTGTAGCGGAAAGATGTTATCATAGCTGGAGACTTCAACACAACAAAATCAATCCTGGAAAAAAGAGGAGGCTCCATCATCAGAGACCCTTTTCTCAAAAATCTAGAAGATCTTATGGCAGATCTAGATCTACTGGATCCTATGCCCAATGGGAAATACACCTAGAACAACAAGCGAGCTAAACTTGGACACATCGATGCAAGATTAGATTGCTTCCTGGTAAGTACAACTTTCATTCAGAAAGATTTTATTCCTTCTTCTCATATTATTTCATCAACCACTTCCGATCATAAGCCCATCTCCCTTTCCTTTTCCCTACCTTCAAATCTGGGACCTATACCCTTTAGGTTCAACCCCCTTTGGCTAAACAATACCAAAATTCTTGACCTAACTCAATCACCTTGGAATACCTCTTTTTTCGGCTCCCCTAGCTTCATTTGGGAATCAAAGCTTAGGGATGTCCCCTCTTCTCTGAAATAATGGGCAACTACCTCCTACTCAAAGCCCTCTATTGTTAAAAAGAGTATCCAATCAGGTTTGGATGCTCTCCATTCTAAAATGTATGAAGAAGAGGTCACTCCTAGAATTTTAGCTCAAGAAAAGGCCCTTAACTGTGAAATTCTAAAAGCAACCAGACATGAAGAAGAGTATCTTAGAATCAAATCTAGACAACTTTGGTTAAAGGCAGGAGACAAAAACACAAATTATTTCCATAAGAAAACCAAAATCAGATTGAGCTTAAATTATATAAATGAATTGAAACGACAACAATAGACAAATTATTTCTTGGTAAGACATTATCAAGAAGCTGGCATTGCATCACTTCAATCAACTGTACTCTGAAAGTGGTGAGATAGACCCTCTAGCCCAAGCGGACTTGCTATCAATCATTCATCCTAGCATCTCTGAAGAAGAAAACAAGGAGCTGGAAAAACCAATCACATAAAATGAGATTATTGAAGCAATCTAGACCCTTCACCCAGAAAATTCCCCAGGACCAGATAGGTTCACGATAAAATTCTATAGAGCTGCTTGGGACATCATCAAAGAAGATCTTAAAAAAATGATAAACTGGACCAGGAAAAAAGATAAAATTGGAGGCGCCACAAACTCCACCTTCCTGGCTTTGATTCCAAAATAAAAAAATCCTCTCTCGATTGAAAGGTTCATTCTATTTCCTTATGCAATACCTCCTACACAATTCTTACCAAAATCCAGGCAACAAGATTAAAAAAAATAATGGCAAAGATTATCTCAGAAACTCAAGGAGGTTTCATCACTGGCAGGCAAATCATGGATAATATAACCATTGTCCAAGTGGCCATTCACTCCAGCTTAGAAAGCAAGCAGCAAGGTATGGCCATTAAGCTAGACATGGAAAATTCCTTTGACAGGGTCAATCACTTCTTTCTATTTGAGATCATGCAGAAAATGGGATTTTCCAAAAAAAAATTCAGATGGATCAAAGCTTGCATAAGCAGCCCATGGATCGTGCCTCTTGTAAATGGTAGGCCTGCTAGTTTCTTTCAGGCCTCTCAAGGACTCCACCAAGGCTGCTTGCTCTCCCCACTATTATATATCATGGTAGTCGAGTCTTTAAGCAAGAAGCTTCAGGTCATGCAAAATAATGGGGAACTCAGAGCTCTTAAGATCACGAGACGAGTCAAAAATGCAAATCATGCACAATATCTAGATGACACTATTCTTTTAGGTGGAGCTTCCATCATAATTGCTGAAAGATTAAGAGAAGTTATTAATACTTTTCTCAAAGCCTCAGATGGGAAAGTGAATGCGGTCAAAACCAAAATTTATGGCTGGAATTGGCCAACTAGAATGATGGCCAGGATTGCCAGGATGCTAGGATATGAAGGATGCACAGACTGGAGCTCATTCAGATATTTAGGAGTCCCGATACATAAAGGAAAAAAGAAAAAATCACACTGGAAAGAGCTGGTAGAAAAAATTAAAAACAAAATCCAATCTCTGGGAGCTATCTGGATTAATCCGACTGAGAAATTGGTCCTCTTAAACTCTGTTATGACAGCCTACCCGATTTTTATATGGTCCATATATTTATCTCCCAAGTCAATTGTTCTAGAGATTGAGAAAGAGCTGAAACGATTTCTCTGGTAGGGTGGAAAACAAAATGGAAACAAGAAACTACATTTGGTCAATTGGGAGACGGTCTGCAAGCAGAGAGATAGAGGAGGAGTGGTAATAAAGGATCCGACAGCTATGAATTTAGTATTGGGGGTAAATATCATTTGGAACTTGATCTCAGGTCGAAGAGCTTGGTGGAAGGAGGTGCTAAGAAAGAAATATCTTTCAGGAACCAGAGAGAGATGCCTAGACGTGATTCCAACACACTAGAACACATCTTCAATATGGAAATTGTGCCAAAAATCGGGTTTTGTCATTCAGGATGATCTATGCTGGGCAGTAGGAAATGGAAAAAAAATTAAAAAATGGGAGGACAACATTGGCAATGTTCAACCAGTGATAATCTTTTGGATCTCAAGCGGTGGATGAAGAGCGAAAACCTGTCAACGATCAGTGATATCTCGATCTAGCATAGTAGTGGTAGATGGGTAGGTTGGAGGAATTTAGAAATGCCAAAATGACTGAAGGAAGACTACACGATGTTGCAAACATCTCTCTAAGGATTGCTACCTATACATATCGACTTTCCAGAGTACAGATGCTGGGGAAAGACTGAAGTCTACACCGTAAAGGCTGGGTATAATTCAATCCATAACAGCAGCAGAAAAGAAGGCATATGGAAAAACGTTTGGTGTAGTGATGGGCTGCCCAAAATAATTTTCTTTTGCTGGATTTTTACCCATCAAAAAATTCTGACAGCCGAGAACTTAAAAAGGAGAGGCATAGAAGGACCGTCTCATTGCATTTATTGCAAAAGGGCAGAGGAAACTCAGAATCATCTCTTTTTGGAGTGTTCATTTTCCAATGAGGTATGGTGTTCAGTTCTTAAAGAGCTTAACTTCAATATCACTCTTCCCACAAACTTGAAAGACTTTTTTGCATGTTGGAAAGACTATTACCAAGGTACTCTATTTAAAAAACCAGATTTTTCAAAGGCGTGGATGGATCTTCCAAAATATGTCTGTTGGAAGATTTGGATAGCCAGAAACAAAAGTTTATTTGAAAACCTAAATCACCCACCTGTCAGAGTCTCTTCTGCTGCCAAATATTTATGGACTGAAGCTCTTTCCAAAATATTGAGACACTTATAGCTTGAGTCGTCAAATACCGCCGAAAAAATATGGATGAAAGATATCCTTGCTCCTATCAATCCTACTCCAAAGGAGGCTAAAAAACCTACTTCTTCAAACTGGGAAATTCGAAAAAGCTCAGAAATTTTCAAAAATTGGTGGACAAAGTTGGGTTGTCACACTCTATTCTTTGATGGGGCCTCCAAAGGGAACCCGGGAATGACATGTGCTAGCGGATTTATTTTTGATCCAAGTGGGAATAAGAAGGAAGATTTTGCTTGGGGACTTGGCAGGAGCCCCAACAATCATGCAAAGTGGTTAGCTTTATTGAAAGGGCTGGAAATTGCTCTCACCTTGGGAATTAGAGATCTAGTAGTGTTTGGAGACTCATTACTAGTCATTAGTGAGGTAAGAAAGCTGGTCAGAAATTACAAAAAGCCTTCCAACAAGATGCATCACTTTTTCAACAGTCTTATCGACAATTTTAATGTTGTCAACTTTCTTCATATCCTAAGCTCAAACAATCATTCTGCAGACAAAAAGGAAAATGATGGAGTACAGTTTGATTATGGATTTATGATATGTAATAGGAATAATCCAGAGCCCTGTTAGGTACCTTGACAAAGGATCAGTTTCAATCACCTTATTTAAAAGAATTTAGGACAGCTGCAAGCTTTCTCCTGAAGTGTTTAGCTTTTGCATTCTCCTTCTCGAGAAATTTGTAAAATTTTTTAGCCGTCATAGATACAGGTTGTTTAGAAAAAAGGATCATTTTGTAAGGGAAGAGCAAGATTTTATGGTTGTTGAACTCCAATGGATTCAATCCATAAATCTGCTGCTGCTATTTCCTTTTTAATACAAAACCTCTTAACCGTTCTTGTTAAAAAAAAAAATATTTTTAATGTCTTTGGGCTTGTAGGAAACATTGACATAAGTTCCCTTAGTGGTTATCTGGCACTCAACATCCCATTCAATGTCACCATGCCTTATGATAGATCTCATACTACGTGCAGTCACTACTTGGTTTGGGTAGGTATTAACTCCCCTCAATACTACCTCTTTCCTAGCCACATCTTTGAATATCATCTCAGGAACTTGATAGTCTATTGTGTGCTTTCCAATGGAGTATAGCCATTGAACTTCCAATACCACATTAGTATCAACCACATCCACCACATAAAATCTACCGGTCACCGTGTAATTCCTTATTGTTACTTGCAACTTGAGAATCCACCTGGAGCATTCCATAGAGTGGTTACCCAATATGATAACCGTGAAGCCTCCAAATTTTTCAGTGGGTAGCTTCCTTCTTTCTACCATGGATGCATCTATGAAATTATGTGTGGCCCCTCCATCCACCAGAACATTAGAGGCATGCCCTTGCACCACTCCTTTGAATCAGAGAGCATGGAATCAGGGCACCCCTGACAACACTACAATTTCACTCACCTCAGGAGAAGGCTCTTAATATATTGTTTCATATGTTTCCCCTGTATCTATTGGTGGCTCTCCCTCTTCTTCTTCAGCCTCACTTTTGGAAAATACTTCAATATAGTGAACCTTTCCCTTGGCACACTTATGGCCCAAAACTCAAGGTTCTTGGTAGGAAAATCATAGCTTCTTACTCCTTAGTTCATCCCTAACTTTGCCAAAATACTATTTCTTTATAGGGGAAGGAACGTTCCTAACACGAGGTCTTTGATTTGAAATTTATGGGGCAAGGGAGTCTTGGGAGGATACTTGGTCCTTGGAAGGGCATCTTGCAGATCTCTAGTTCTGCTCACTGCTTCTTGCAAGTTTGAGGGCCAATAAGCTTTAACCAGCCCTCTCAAAGGTTCTGCTAATATGTGAACAAAAGGATCAACCTAGCATCTGAGATATCAGTGACCATCACAAACAACTTCTAAAACTTAGAGATATAAGCTTAAGGAGTTCCGTTTTGCTTTACATGCGCAAGCTCTCTGAAAGAGATTTCAGGGTCTCTTATTTCAAATCTGTCCTATAGTATTCTTGTGAATTCTTCATAAGTTGTCACTCGGTCATGTCTAGGTGTCTTCAGCCCACGAAACCACCAGTCATTAGATTCTCCATCCAGGTGTAGGGTATATATATTTATAGCTTCTCTCTCATCCACGAGGTTTAACTGGAGATATGTATATAACTTTTGAACCCATGAGTTAGCTGCACACTTTGATGACCCATTAAAGTAAGGTAGAGAGATTATTCCCATAACATTATTCAACTCATAATTCTGATTCTGATTTCTAAAACCACCTCTTGAGTTAGTTTTGTATCTAAGATCACAAAATTCCTTAAATGTCAAATCCCTTCGACATTCTGCATTCAAGGTGAGATATTCAATATGCTTGTCCTTTAGAGTGGCAATGTTTTCATTTTGGATTTCCAGCTCTTATGTTTGTTCATCGGGGAACTTGGGAATAGTAGGCCTGGATTGATTTAAGGGTTCTTTTGTGAACTCAATCAACATATTATGAGGCCCAGTGGTTGAAAAGAAAAACCTTCAGGGCTCTTCCTTTCTTCATGTAACGACCCATGGTTGCTAGCTTCACCGTTCTTGTTTTCCAAATGCTTAACAAGAAACTATTGGGTTTCTTGTCCAGACACAATGATGTTATAGGTCATGTCTCTAAATCCTTGCATCATACTTGAAATCATACTTTGGTTATCCCCATTTCCACCCATGCTATGCTTGTCACTCTCCCCATGGAATTTTCCTTCAGTAGAATTTATGCCATCTGAATCACCCCCTAAAGGATCTTTCTTCCTCGGATCTGGATCTCTTCTATGACTCATGATTGAAAATTTGAGCAGGTTCAGAGGACCATGCTCTGATACCATTGTAATATCCCTTATTTGAATAAGATATGAAATATTAACTCTTACTGATATGATAAACAAAATCAGAGAACTAGTTGATAGGTGGGCAAATTTCATAAGTAAAAATTGAGATTTGTACTGATATTGTAGAGAGTTAATGGGAGAAACCAAAATATATATTTGGAGATTGAAATTTCAGATCTCTAAGCACTTGGATGTTGGTCCCTTTTAGGTTTCGAGCATCAACCATGAAGAAGTCTACTACCAGGCTTCTGGGTGTCCCAACCGGTGCAAACTAAGATTGAACAGTCAATTCCAAGAAACCAAGGCTTGTGGAAGGATTAGGTGAGTTATCAGTCACTATTTAGGAATAAAATATCATTTAATCAGGTTTGGAATAGTTTGGAAGAGTTTGAGGGTGTTTGGAAAAAAACTAGGAATTTGGCCTAAAGATTTCCTACGCAGAGGAGGCCACTCAAACACTGTACGACCTCAATGAATTCTGATTTTATGAATTGGGTTGGGCTTTGGGGTGAGTTTTTAACCTACAACAATTTACAGAATGTAATTTGAGCTTACAAACCGTTCATGGCATTATAAACAATAAAACTATTCGATTTCAACTAGCTAATGAGCATAAGTAAGCAAATAAATAAGAAATTCGACTTTGTACTCTATTATCTCTGAAAATAAATATTATCAGAGGTTTACCATACTCTAATAAGCATTAGAAAAATAAGATAACATGATTATGGCTATAGTATCACTGTCAGTGCATAAAATGTTAAAGTATTGTAACTTTGGAAGATATTCCAGATGTATTGATTGTGTTACTCCTTCAGGAGATGAGTCTGGTCTTGTTAGAGTCATTGAAAGAATCAATGTAAACCTCCGAATGTAAGTTGAGTCAATAGTACCCAAGGGTCAATATAATAAATTTTATTTTTGGTGTCTTTCTAGACAAGTCGGCCTAGTCAGTTAGACAAGTTGTCCATGTTAGGTTAGAGGGCAAGCCAACTCAAGAATATAAATAGGGAGGTGCTCCCCTTCATTTGTACTCACTCACTCAAGATGTTTTACAAGAGAGAGAAAGATTAGTGCGCCAGAAAGAAGAGAGAAGCAATTGTTTGGGTTTTACACTGTTGTGGTTGAGTGCTATACTGAGGAGGTTTTGTGGGATTTTCTCCCTTGTGGTTTTCTCGAGGAAAATATTTGTGTTCTTATGTTCTTATGTTTCTGTGCTTGTTGTTCTTTCAGTGATCTACTATTGACAATTTGTTTTAAGATTTCATATAAGCAAATTAAGAAAACTTAACATGGTATAAGATCCACCCTGAAAGGAAGCACTGAACAGTTAGGGTTTTGTTACTCCGAACAAATCCCTCAATAGGTCAACCAGAAAAGAGGTCTCTCTCAACTTGCCCCTAAAGATGCATCTTTCTGTGAAGATAGAACTGAATTATGAGAAGTTTCAGTTTTGGACAAGTTACTGCTACCTGGACAAACTAGGGCTTCAATTTTCCTGAAACTCCATCATCAATCTCTGAAAAAGAAACATACAGTCTACCTCGCCCTAGGGAGGCACTTATTCTCCATCACTCGACTTTACCAATGATCCCAACTGAAAAATTAGGGTTTCTGCATCAAACCCTAGATCATCCAGAAGGAGGTAAGTCAGAAGCTATTTTCTTCAAGTAAGTACTATTCCTTCTTATTCCAGTTGAAGTTCTCAGTGTATTAAAGATGAAAAATAATACCGAGCTAGATGAAAAGCTTGAATGTGGCAAAAACTTCACAGCATGGAAGTATAGGATCATGCTAATCCTACAAGAGAATGATTTAGATAGTTTTGTAAAGGAGGAAGTGAAAGAACCAGAAGAAGATGAAGTCAAGTCCAAGTATAAGAAGGATATGATAATAGCTAAAAGGATCATAGCTGACTCCATCAAAGATAACTTGATTCCTTAAGTATCCTCAAGGGAGACTCCAAAATAAATATTTGATGCTCTATTTGATTTATTTGAAGGAAGAAACATCAATAGGAAGATGACCCCGAGGAATCAACTCAAAAGTGTAAGAGCTCAAAAGTCAGAGACCATGCAATATTACTTTACAAGAGTAGCTCAAATCAAGGATCAGTTAGAATCCATTGATGATATGGTTGGAGAAGCAGAAGTTGTGATGACAACCTTAAATAGTCTTCCAAGATATTGGGAAGTATTTATCCGAGGAATCTGTTCAAGAAGGAAATTAACCAAATTCCGAAAGTTATGGGAAGAATGTGTTCAAGAAGAAGAAAGGATATTAGCTAGAGAAGAAAAACTAAATGACAATGAGGATCAAGCCTTGACAACTCATACCAAAGGAAAAAGGAAGAGTCATGACCATCCTCATAATACTCAAGGGTTTAAGAGGCCCAAGAGAGACTTCTCAAATTTTGAATGCTTCACTTGCCACAAGTTGGGACACATTGCCATTAATTGTCCCATGAAAGCAGAAAGAGTAAAAAAGATGATAAGATTTCAGGCCCATGCTGCTGAAGATAGTGATCAAGAAGTTGAAGAAGAAACAAAGAAGGATGAAGACTCCTGTGAAGAATATGTATTAATATCTGGTCTAACAGGATCGGTCTCACCAAGAAATGATACCTGGCTAGTTGATAGTGGTGCCTCCAAGCACATGTAGGTTACAAGGACTCACTCTCATGCCTTATACAAAATGAATCTCCACACAATGTAATACTTGGAGATGATTCCCAATACCTCGAATAAGAGAAACATCCTATGAGTTGGATTCTGGAAAGCCTATGAAGATGAAAGATTTCTTGTATGTCCTAGGACTAAAGAAGAATCTTCTTTCCATTTCAGCCTTAGACAAGAAAGGCTTCAAAGTTGCTTTTGTGGATGGAAAAGTTCTCATGTGGACAAAAGGTAAAACCATAGATGATGCAGTAGAAATTGGAGTTGAAGGAGGACTCTACAATTTGAAGGGACATACATATTCAACAATAGCAACTAGTACCATAAACCCATGTGAGCTATGGCAATGAAGGCTTGCTCATATTCACTACAAATCTCTACCAATTGTAAGAAAGGTTGTGACTGGTCTACCAAAACTTCAGATGGAACATGAAGGAGTGTGTAAAGGATGTAAAAAAGGAAAGAAAACTAATAATCATTATAAAAAGTGTCAGTAAAGAAAAAGGGATCTTAGATATTGTAGTAGGGATTTCTCCCTTGCTACAGGCATGAACAACTCCCTTCCGTCTATAGGACGGGAGGGTAGGGTTCCTGTGAGGATGGAATGAAAAACTTGCAAACAATATTGAAACCAAACTATGAAACCCTGCATGAAAGGATTAGAAAGCAAGAATGGTTGCAAGAAATCAATGGAAACCTGCAGAAAAAACATTAGGCAACAAACCTGCAAGAAAACTATGTCAGAAAACTACAATATAAAAGACTCACAAAACACAAATATACCTTCTCTGGATGGAAATGGGCCACCATGCCCTAGCTTTGGGAGCACCTCTCAATGGAATGGGAGCTTTGGCTCAATGGAGAAATGGAGGAGAGGGAGGGTGAATGGCTTGAGAGGAAAATGGTCTCAAGGCACTCACACCAGTAGCATAACGATAGGGAGAGAAGGAGTGATTTGAGAGTGACCCCCACCCCTCTATTTATAGCTTTTTTAGGGGTTTAAGCCCTTAGTCAAGGCTTTAGCCCCTTTTTTGGGATTTTAGCCCCTTTCGTCAAATTCTTAGCTCCTTTGGGATTTTTAAGCTCCTTTGAGGGGTTTTAACCCCTTTTTGGAGGTTTTAGCCCCTATGAGAGCTATTTTGGCTATTTTTAGGGGTTTTTAAGCCCTTTTTCATATTTTTGAGCCTTTCTAAGGGTGTGGGGGTCAAATGAGGGTCGTGCATGGATGTCCTTAGGTGGTGTAGGTCATGTAGAGCTCATTAGGGGATTTTTTGGGTTAAGAGATTGCCCCCTAATGTGTGAGGGTAGGAGCTCATCATATGGCTGACGAACATCATAGGATTTCTTGAGGAGAGGTGGTGCTTCCAGGGTTGGGGCATGGTGGCTTTTGTTTTTTGTATTAATATGGTTCCATCAATGGGTGAGATACAAATAATGTGTGACATGTATATGGATGAGGTGGGCATCCCCATGCTCGTAACGATGTCAAATGAATAATGTGATCTAATCTCTACAATTTAAGAGCCGATCATGTACAACTGATGATACATAGTGGTTGCCTCAAGAAGAGGATGAATACAATACTGATATGAAGAACTGCTACATTGGACTCATGGAATTCTCATGGAATGCTATATCTTCATGAATGATGGTTTGCTGGATTTGGAATGGTACATAGATGTAGGGACCTACTGGCGGAGAGTCAGAGTCTCTGTGGTACAAATATGCTGCATCTATCATAAATCTATATAGAAGCACTACTAGGGCTTCTGAACACTGTCTCGAATGCAACCCGGAAATCACAAGGGACATGAACCTGTTGGGGTGCCTCAAATAGACTCATCAATGTGCTAGAGTCAAGTGACACCTGGGGTCTTCGACCAAATGCTGCACAGACCATTACCCTGTACGAATCTCAATGGTGTGATGATGTAGCTGGAGTTGAGCACGTGAGAAACAACCATCCCGAGAGGCACTAAGGACTCCTCTCAAGTGGTCCAAGGAACTCATCAATGAGGTTAATGAAACTAGGATAGAGGGACCTCTGGGTCTATCCTCTAGAATACATGTGTTGTTGTCGACAGAGGGAGACCTGCAACTGGTTAAGGAAATGGTGTTTCCTTGACCAGAAGCATGAGGGGGATAACCGAAAGATGTGAGACAATATGAGGAATAACCCACTGAATGGGGGGGGAGGGGGAGGAGTTGAACATGGGAAAGGAATCATGGTGGACTCAAACTTCCTTTGCTCAAAGTATGATGGCAGCGTGGACCAGGTAGCAAATGAAACTGACTCATGGGAAAGGGATCATAGCTGTAATACCGGGGATGTAACTGCAGATGGGAAATACTTGGGGGAGGTAGACACTTTTGGTATTGAAGGGCTCCAAGGAAGATACATTGCAGAGTACTCTGAACAAAGGCGACCCAAAGTGGGAATGCTGCCGAACTTTTACATGTGGGGTGGTGTCTAGGGACATTGTTGTGGTACAATCTCGTGGATTTTTAGCGAGCCCAAGAAAGTAAATGCTCGATGGTGCTTTCAATTTTAGAGAGTCTGAAATCATGAAGAAGAATCCACTGGGGGATATTTTTTGTTGATAGTCTCCTATGCCTGAAAAATGTTAAAAGTGTACATAGGAGAGCTCTCCCATCCTTTAGGGGATGAGAGACTTCTTTACCGTTTGTAGTCCAATCAGGGCGGAAAAGGTTAAACCTATACTAACTGGACGGTCATTCAAATAATTTTATGAGCATGAATGAAACCAAGTTTGCTTGAAAATCTTTTCTTTATGAGAAGGATGGAAAATAGCTTAACGACAACCCATGGTGAGCTTTTCGGTAGAGTTCGGCCCCTCAGCCCAAGAAAGCATAAAAGGATGCAGATGGGAATGGTCTTGGCTTGAATGTGCCAAGGTAGTCCTTTTCATTTGATGGTCTACATAGTCCGCAAAAAGAGATAAATGAGACGATGTAGACGCCCTTTCCTAGACTTTAACGAGTGGGAAAGGAAGCAGCTGTGCTCGACAATCTTTTCATTCTTTTAGGAGTCAGAAAAGAGCTTAAAAGAAACTCCAATATGGTGAACCGATCGAGGAGGCACTGATGGTGCCTCGATGTTGGGAGAATGGATGGTGGTCCAAAGGTCATCCGTACAATATGGATGGAGTAGGTGTCTCTTAAACATACCAATGCATGCACGGGATAGATCACGATAGAGGCATGCAAATCGGTGCGGTAGAGGCATGCAAACCGAGGTGGCTCTCGGATAGAGGTCAAAAGAGTTGTGTGTGTGTTGTGGTGGACGAACTTGACTACATGTGATGTGAGTGTAAGTTCAGAGGCAGTTATGTGCCAAATGCGTGCAAAATAAATGATCGCCCTCTGGGTGGTGGCCTTGAAACCCGCGTGAAGTGCGGTGGACGGATTACAGAGCTATATGCTAAAACAAAAATGATGCGCCTTTCAGGGAGATGGTCCAGGGCCCCGCATGAGTGGTGGTACGCACGTGTGATGCAAGTACAGGTCCAGAGACACTTACATCACAATGATGTGGCTCGTAAACCAGGGTAGCTTCTAGGTTGTGGTCCTAACAATTACTTGTTAAACATGAGATAATGGTCTCATTAGAATATAGAAGATGAAATTCTGAAACCAGTGGCGCAAACAAAATCCCAAACGGACTCCATATGGTTATGTTATACGAAATGGAAGAAAATAGGTCAAATGGGGCCTATAAATGAGTGGGGACCACTTTGTGAGGTGCCATTGTCATTGTTCATTGCAGAGTTGGAGAGGTGGGTCCTAAATTTCTTTTGCTGATTTCTCCCATTTCAACCGATGGTTTCGATATCCGTGACTTGTAGACAAGAGCTCTTGCAAAATATACCCTTTTCAGTGGTTTACAATTTGAATTTTCTCACCCAGGGGTCCTCTATGAGGCTGTTAGGGTATCTACAAGCCAGGTCGCACCTTTCATGGGTGAAAGAGCGACTGGGTCACACCTGTGAGGCTTTTTTGAGTGACCTGGTCACTCTTTTTGGACAAACAGGTGCGACTTGGTCCCTGGGTGGATTTTTTGCTGAAAGATGTGGCTGGCAGCTGTATTTTGCTTATGCATGATGCATGAGATAAAGTGGTGTGAGAGAGACTAAAAAGACCTACAGGAGGAGGCACTACGGGACGAGAATGTGTGTGCGACACTGGCCCATTATGGGTTATTGAAGTTCATGTGGATACCCCTCATGAAGAGCTTGCGTTTGTTGCTACAAACTTTGATGAGCTTTTGGGATATTGGGGAGGAGGCCTTCCTAATCTAGGGACAGCGTGTTGAGATTACACTGTTGGATGTATACTTTTTGACTGGACTCCCTATGTTGGGAGTTGTTGGCGACTTGGTGCTAGTACTGTCTCATGGGGAGACACTTGAGGAGCTGTGTGAGAGGCATTGTTACACGACTGCGTACGTGCGTGGTTCGCACATTCTGACGTGTGACATTGAGGATGTGTCGACAAAAGCTATCGCTACTATGTTGTTGGACATATTGGGTTCCACGGGGAGTCACAAGATATTTGGAGGGTAGCTGCATATAGTAGAGCGTTCCATGGGGGGCACTTACTATGGATGGGCCCAGATGTGCCTTCTGGCTATTCTGCGTTAGCTGAACAATGCGAGGGCATATGGGGGAGACTTTTGTTTTGGGTCTTTCTTATGTGCTTTCTTTTTTGAGAAAGTACCTACCCTGCGTCTGCATCAGGCAGTGTGGGATGGTGGTCCACGAGAGCCATGGATGTGCAGATGGTGCCAGATGATGGTACGAGAGGGTGGTGGTAGAGTGGGCCGCTTCTTCATCGAGGAGTTGCTTGAGTAGTGGCGGCAACTTCCAGTGATTATTGAGGAGTACCCTTATGTGGGTATGGATTATCGTGGGGACCCTGAGATGCCCCAAGCTCCCGGTTAGGCATGGGGACCAGCTGGTATGTATGTGTGATGTTTTTGTATTCATCTTTATACATAGTGTAGTTGAGTTGGTTGATGATTATATGTATAGACTAATGGTGTCTTTTTTTGTGTATACAGATATTGGTCCTCGCTCGCTGCCCATCTATCAGAGGCGAGTGGTCACTATTGCGGAGGCGGCAGTCCCTGTGGGGAATCCTCGTAGGTGACGACGGGAGGAAGAGAATATTTCACAACACTTGGAGAGGCTAGCTGAGGGGATCTCATATGATGGATGGAAGCATTTAGACAATGAGCTGATCACCGCCATTCACAGTGTGCCTCCAGAGTGGACATCTGTGATGAGGAGGATGGCCGTAGCTTGTGATTACTTTCGTCGGGTGGCGCGAGGGGATTCTCCTACAGAGGATGATGATGATACTGATTCAGATTATGAGGATGAGTCTGAGTCAGACTAGCAGCTATTGGGGCTGCCCCTAGTTCGTTGGTGCACTTAGGATTTTTTGCATTGCTATGTATATTTAGCTGAGAAAGCATATGTGGCTTCTCATTTTGTACTGAACATATTTTGGACATGCGATTTATCTATCTATATATATTTTTAACACACGTGGATGCGCTTTTATGGTTTTATATGTGAGTCTTTTTATGATGATGTGAAACAAAATTCCTATGTGATGTATTTTTACATGTGTATGCATGTTTATGTATGATGATGGATGATGTTGTGCTTGTATGTTTCCTACATGCGATTGTGAATGTGCCAGTCTAGAATATCATTAGCCATTTGATCTACTACACTATTGAGGTTTCTGGGAACATGTGTGAATGTGATGGATTCAAATGTTCTAACCATCTGTTTAATGTGCAGGAATTTTCTAAAGAGGTAGGGATCACGTACCTGGTAGTAGTTGTTCAACTGGGAGACAAGCAGCTGGGAGTCTAAGAAGACATCGAGATGGAAAAATCCCAACTGGAGAGCGATGGCCAAGAGGCCATTGACACCATCATATTCATCCTGGTTATTGGTCGCACTGCCCATGCATATTCCGTCGATATGGATCAACTCATGCAACAAGGAGTAGATGACCCATGCAGGCGAGCAAGGTTTGGAGACCATATGCTTGCTCTGTCAGCAAATCCAATGTACCGATCTGAGGTAGGATCCATATGGAGAAAATGAAGGAAACAATACATAAGACTCACTTAAAAAAAAGTGTAAAACAAAAAGGGACAAGGCTATATTACAAGCTGAATTGTTGTCACTTAAAGAGGTGACGTTAGAGGGAAAGTGGTTTGGACTTTCAGGGGGATCAGTGATCATTCCTTTGTGTGACACGATGAACCCTAGGAGACAGCGCATTGGGATACATAAAACACACTTGAAAGGGTTCAAGTGGATTTTGTACTTGCGACATCGTAGGAAGGCTTGCCGCAAGTCATCTATGTGTTGTGCTTGCTTCTGTGACCGCGCAATGAGGTTGTCAAGATAGATCAACATGATGTGGATGACATCGCAGAAACAATGTGTCATGGCACACTGGACGGTGGCTCCAGTGTTCTTTAGACCAAAGGGCATTACTCGATAGGAGAATATGCCCCATGGGGTTGTGAATGCAGTCTTGTAACGATCTTATTTCTGGATATGGATTTGGTTATATCTGGAAAATCCGTCCATGAAGGAAAATACCTCATGTCCGTCGCATGCATCGATAATTTGATCGATGAAGGGTGTTGGGAAGTTGTCTTTGGGACACACCCAATTTATATCACGGAAGCCAATGCAAACGCGGATGGCACCCTGTTTTTTATTCACGGGAACAGGATTTGAAACCCAAGTGGTGTATGTAATGGGGTAAATGAAACCGGTTGTGCACAGCTTCTCGATTTCGACTTTGACCGTGATAGCTTTGGAGGGATGGATGGGTTGTTGCTTTTGGCGCACGGGAGCCACATCGGGCCAGGTGTCGATGTGGTGTTCCACAATGGATGGATCCAACCCGAGCATTTCAGTGTAGGACCAGGCAAAGATGTTGTGAAATTCTTGGAAGAGGGCTTTGTAGGAAACAACTTCTTTCAGGGAGCAAGATGCCCCCGACATGATTTCTTTAACAATATCAGGATTGGTTGAGATGTTGATTTTGATGGTTGGCAAGATGTTGGCCATGTTCCCTTCTTCGAAGGCATTTGGTGCCGGAATGGGATTTTTGAACCAGTCGACTTTCCCATGAATGAAATCTTTGGTTTCCATGAAAAACTGGTCAGACTGTGACACAAGCTCTTCGGGGAGGAAGAACAAGCGACAGTGCATGTCATCCCATGGGTATTCTGGGGCGGTTAAGGCTTTAAGTATCTCCTCATCGCTGCAGAAGCAACAAAGAGATAGGTCTGATGGACCGTCAGTGATGGTGGAGACAAGAGGGTATGTAGAACTAGACATCATGTAAATGGACATGGTGTTTGAAGATGGAGGCGGGGGATGGACTTCTTCGATCAGAGTGATCTTAGATTCAAGGGAATGTTGTCGAAGTTTAGCTAGAGCCATTCAAAACTTGGAAAAGTCCTGGCAGTGGTGAGAATATTGTCCATACAATCCGTAAAGGGCGTAAGCATGGTTTGTTCTCAACGACTTGTTTCTCACTATTGGCCTGCTTGGGAGTTCAACCATGGGGAGGTTTTCTATTGTATCCATGGCATCCAAGTGCGTGCGAATTATAGGAATATCAAGGAAGTTCTGAGTTGGATGGCCTTGTTCTTCGTAGATGGTGCAAGGCGGGATCTGTTGAGGTTTAGTGGTAGCTTTCACATTTTTTCCCTCGGCCCTTTTTGGGTGGGGTGGTGCGGGTGCGGTGGTTAGTTTTTGTGGGCCAGGTGGAGGATGAGATTCAACTGTAATGGGTTGCAAGGGGGTTAAGTCTACCTGGGGCATTGGGGGTTGGGCCAATGGATCGAGGTACCACACGGGAATCCCCAATGTGAAATTGGGTAAGTTTAAGGTAGCTGATTGCCGCCATTCACAGTGTGCCTCCATAGTGGACGTCTATGATGAGGAGGATGGCCATAGCCTGTGATTACTTTCGTCAGGCGGCGCAAGGGGATCTTCCTGCAGAGGACAATGAGTCTTCCAAGGAAGAAGATGATGATGATACTGATTCAAATTATGAGGATGAGTCTGAGTCAGACTAGCAGCTAGTGGGGCTGCCCCTAGTGCGTTGGTGCACGTAGGATTTTTTGCATTGCTATGTATATTCAGCTGAGAAAGCATACGTGGCTTCTCATTTTGTACTGAACATATTTTGGACATGTGATTTATCTATCTCTATATATTTTTGATGCACGTGGATGCGCTTTTTATGGTTTTATATGTGAGTATTTTTATGATGATGTCAAACAAAATTCCTATGTGATGTATTTTTACATGTGTATGCATGTTTATGTATGATGATGGATGATGTTGTGCTTGTATGTTTCCTACATGCGATTGTGAATGTGCCAGTCTAGAATATCATTAGCCATTTGATCTGCTACACTATTGAGGTTTCTGGGAACATGTGTGAATGTGATGGATTCAAATGTTCTAACCATTTGTTTAGTGTGCGGGAATTTTCTAAAGAGGCAGGGATCACGTACCCGATAGTAGTTGTTCAACTGGGAGACAAGCAGCTGGGAGTCTAAGACATCAATATGGCAAATGCCCAATTGGAGAGTGGTGGCCAAGAGGCCATTGACACCATCATATTCATCCTAGTTTATGGTCGCACTACCCACGCATATTTTGTCGATATGGATCAACTCATGCGACGAGGAGTAGATGACCCATGCAGGCGAGCGAGGTTTTGAGACCATATGCTTGCTCCGTAAGCAAATCCAATGTACCGATATGAGGTAGGATCCATTTGGAGCAAATGAAGGAAACAATACATAAGACTCACTTAAAAAAAAAGTGTAAAACAAAAAGGGACAAGACTATATTACAAGCCAAACTGCCATCACTTAAAGAGGTGACATTAGAGGGAAAGTGGTTTGGACTTTCAGGGGATCAATGGTCATTCCTTTGTGTGACATGATGAACCCTAGGAGATGACCCGTTGGGACACATAAAACACAATTGAAAGGGTTCAAGTGGATTTTGTACTTGCGACATTGTAGGAAGGCTTGCCGTAAGTAATCTATGTGTTGTGCTTGCTTCTGTGACCACGCAATGAGGTTGTCAAGATATATCAACATGATGTGGATGAGGTCGCAGAAACAGTGTGTCATGGCATGCTGGAAGGTGGCTCCAATGTTATTCAAACCAAAGGGCATTACTTGATAGGAAAATATGTCGCACGGGGTTGTGAATGCAGTTTTGTAACGATATTCTTTCCGGATATGGATTTGGTTATATTCGGAAAATCCGTCCATGAAGGAAAAGACCTAATGTCCGGTGCATGCATCGATAATCTGATCGATGAAGGGTGTTGGGAAGTTGTCTTTGGGACACTCCCAATTTAGATCACAGAAGTATGTGTAAACGCGGATGGTACCCCGTTTTTTATTCACAGGAACATGATTTGAAACCCAAGTGGTGTACGCAATGGGGTAAATGAAACCGACTGTGCACAACTTCTCGATTTTGGCTTTGACAGTGGAAACTTTGGAGGGATGGATGGGTCATTGCTTTTGGTGCATGGGGGCCACATCGGGCCATGTGTCGATGTGGTGTTCCACAATGGATGGATCCAACCCGGGCATTTCAAGGTAGGACCAGGCAAAGATGTCACAGAATTATTGGAAGAGGGCTTTGTAGGCAACAACTTCTTCCGGGGAGCAACATGCCCCCAACATGATTTCTTCAACAATCTCAGGATTGGTTGAGATGTTGATTTTGATGGTTGGTGAGATGTTGGCCATGTTCCCTTCTTCGAAGGCATCTGGTGTCGGAATGGGATTTTTGAACCAGTCAATTTTCCCATGAATGAAATATTTGGTTTCCACAGAAAACTGGTCAGACTGCGACACAAGCTCTTCGGGGAGGAAGAACGAGCGATGGTGCATGTCATCCCATGGGTATTCTAGGGCAATTAAGGCTTTAAGTATCTCCTCATCGTTGTGTAAGCAACAAAGAGATAGGTCTGATGGACTGTTGGTGATGGTGGAGACAAGAGGGTATGTAGAACTAGACATCATGTAAATGGACATGGTGTCTGAAGAAGGAGGTGGGGGATGGAATTCTTGGATCAGAGTGATCTCAGATTCAAGGGAATTTTGTCAAAGTTTGGCTAGAGCCATTCAAAACTTGGACAAGTCTTGGCAGTGGTGAGAATAGTGTCCATACAGTTCGCAAAGGGTGCAAGCATGTTTTGTTCTCAACGACTTGTTTCTCACTATTGGCCCACTTGGGAGTTCAACCATGGGGAGGTTTACCATTGTATCCATGGCATCCAAGTGCACACAGATTATAGGAATCTCAGGGTAGTTCTGAGTTGGATGGCCCTGTTCTTTGCAGATGGCGCAAGGCGGGATCTGTCGAGGTTCAGCGGTAGCTTTCGCATTTTTTCCCCTGGCCCTTTTTGGGTGGGGTGGTGTGGGTGCGGGTGCGGTGGTTGGTTTTTGTGGGCCAGGTGGAGGATGATATTTGACCGTAATGGGTTGCATAGGGGTTAATACTATGTGGGGCATTGGGGGTTGGGCCGATGGATCGAGGTACCACACAGGAATCCCCAATGTGAAATTGGGTAAGTTTAAGGTAGCCATTACTGGCTTACTCATGACACCCGGTGGGGGAAATAGGAAGGGAATTGTGTGGACTGGAGAGGAGCCCGGATAACTCCCTGATGGTTGTATGTGGGGATGAGGTTGTGGTTGCGGCTGCGCGTAATGTTGCGGCTGCGGATGATGTTGCTGCTGCTGTTGATGTTGTGGCTGCGGACGGTGTTGTGGTTGCAATTGGGGCTGCGGCTGCTATTGTTGTTTGGGTGTAGCACTACTGGATGCGAGCATGCAAAAATCCACAGTTTGATTTGGTGTCGACGGTGGTGACACTAAGGGGAAAGCAGCTATCATTGTAGTATCGACAAACAACCTAGGGTCCACATTCAACAATGGGGAGGCTGGTATGTTGTCAACCATGGTGTTGACCGTAGGGATTACATTGGCAGGAATGATTAGCCCTTGCGGATCAATGGTGTTGATCGTAGGGATAACATTGGCTGGTGCAATTAGACCTTGTGGATCATCATAAGTCAGTTGGTCAACCGTCACGATTTTCCCTTCGTGGGGGAACATCATGAGACATAAAACAGTTGATGCTATGGATCTCATAGCGTACATATAACGTCTTTCAAGGAGAAGGTTATAGTCCAACTGAGCATTGAAAACCTCTATGTCAATCAGTGCTATTTTCCTGGCTAATGTGATGGGGACATGAGGGAGGATTCCTTGGGCTTTAGTGGGGTGGACATCATAAGCTCGCAGAGTAGTAGAGGATGGTTGCAGAATTGGGGATCCAAGCTTTTGCCAGACTAAGGCTAAGGTAGACATAACGCACGTGGATGCCCCCTCGTCCACTATGCACCGGTGCACGACCAAATTCCAGATGGAAACCGGGATTTGGAAGGCAATGGTTGATGGAATCCATGGTTCTTCATTCTTCGTGTCGAATGTGATCAACTTGGAGTTGGAGGGGTCTACAACCCCGAAGGAGGCTAATAAGGCCTTTCGTTGCATTGCGCAAGTTTTGAGTACCTCGAGAGTGGACATGGCCGTAGGTGTTTGGGCCAAATCATCCACGATACTGTAGCTTACAACAGCTCTAGCCATGATGTTGTTGGAAACTCGTCGTATGGGGGGGCACGGAGGAAAAGGATGTAAATGAAGAGGTGCATTAGTTGTTTTGGACGTAGATGCCACTGATGTATTAGTGGGTTCGGTGTTAGTTCTGTACTGATTTCGTCTGGTGTGTAAATTGACCTCTTTAGTTATCATGGCTAGGAGGTGGTGAACACCTGTTTTTGCTATCGAAGGTGCCCCCGGAGCGTTGGGATTGGGTTGGGGAGCGGGTGTAGTTGTTACTAGTCCTTGGAATGGAAATGGGTTTTGGAGGACCATGGGTAGAGGCCCTGGTGGTGCTAGGTTGGGTTGAGCTGCGGCTGCCATATTGGTAGCGTGCTGAACCTCATTATGAATGACCTGCTTAGCGCGACCCATGAATGGGCATTCATGTGTATAGTGCCCGTATACCTCACACAACTTGCATGGATGATTTGTGCGCAATAGGGCGTTGGGTCTAGGTGCGTTTGGTTGTTGAGGGTTTTGGGATGGCCGGTTTTCCCTGACAATGTTGGGAGGATTTGGTTGTTGACCGCCTCCCTACAATTGATTGTTGCCTTAGTTCCGGGCTCGGTTATTTTGGCTTTCCCTTATTGGTTATTTGGGGCTGGCTGGTTGGGACGNCCTGTCCTAAAGGTGCTGGTGGAGTGGGGGTGGGGGCTTGAGCGGCTTGCACGGGTGGTGCATAGAAGACTTGGGGGGGTGGAGGTGCCACAAATGTGGGCATTTGTTCTGCATATTGTTGTGTCGGCCAAGCTAATGCCTGGGCCTACTGTTGCGGTGCAGGTTGCGCATAAGAAGTGGTAGCTCTGGACTGGGACATCATTCTTGCATAATCCAGAGTTTGGTTTGGATAGGCAACACTGGGGGTGTTGCTTGGTTGTGGTGGTATTGCAGGTGGTGTCGGGCGGTGCTGTGGTTGATGGGAGATAGAACCTATGATGCCATCTGCAGCATGGGATGCCCCTGGTGCATCCCGGTAGGAGGTTCATGCACGGGGAGCGTCTGGAATGACCATGTAGAGATATCCAGACTGTGCGTAGATGAGGTCAAACCGTTGGGCCTTCAATATGGCCCCTTCCTCTATTTGGGGACATTAAGAGGCGTCGTCCTTGGCTATAGGTGGTAGCAAGGTTTTCAAGAACCAGTTCAGGAAGATCCTGTCATCAAGCTTGATCTTGCATATGCTACGATGTCGCCTCCACTCGTGGATGTGGTCGGTGATGTGGGTCACAGTGTCTTGGTGGCAAGATAGCAAGATTTCCACTCCTTCATCAAATTTGACGGGGAGCTGGAAATATTGCAGGAACATAAAGGCCAAGGAGTTGAAGTCTGGGTACTTGGCTTGTGGTAGCTCAATGTACCACTTGGCTGCAACACTCGTGAGGGTGCGTTGGAAAAGAGTCTGAGTCTGATCGAATCATCTATGATGCTATTTGAGGAGAATCATAGGTGAAATGTCATGACGTGGTTTTGGGGACATTCCCCTACATTCCCTTCAAACTTGGGGATGTCTGAGGGGATTTTGGTTGGCATGGGAGGGAAAAAGGTTTGATGGAAGATGGGGTCAATTGTTAACCAAGCCAAGTCTAGCAGGTTGAGGCATGCCATGAAAGGAAGGTTTGACCCAAGGTTGATGTGTGATGGAGCGGTGATAGTGGTGGGGTTTGTAGGAATATGATGTACCTACGTGACTGGGAGTACTTGTGGCACAGTTATGGATGGGCCACTGCCCCCATGTATGACAGGAGGGACACTATAAGTGGAAGGGCCACTGCCCCCAGGCATGCCAAGTGGGACAGTGTGACTGGAAGGAACATTGCCCCCAGGCATGACAGGTGGGGCAGTTTGACTAGTCAATATGGGTGGCGGTAGCTGACTTATGACAGTTTTCATGACAGTAGTAGGGCCACTAGTATGGGAGTTGGTGGTGGTGTGGGGTATGGACGTGGGTCCACTACCAATCACCAAGCTGAAAAATGGATTCGGATTTGCACCAACCATGGGGCTAGATGGTGCAGTGTGTAGATCTGGCTTAGATTGGTATGATTCTGAGTCTGAATTAGAGGTCGTGTGGCCTTCTGATGGTGTAGAGGGTCATCGAGAATGGTCTCGAGGGTGTTGGTTCAAGGACCCAAACTATGGTGGATTGCCTCTCAGGCGTGAGGAAGAGCGTGGGGGATCAATTATGTCTAGTTGGTATGTTAGGTGGTGAAATCATGTGGTGAAATTTTGGACCACGGTTTCAATGGCTTCCTATTGGCTTTCAGGTGTTCACTCGGCCACCAAGACTGCCAGGAGACAACCCTTGGATTTTTCCTCACAGGAGTACTAGTCAATCGGTGAGGGTCGTTGCCCATTTCACTTGTCAATTCCTCTCAGCGGCCAACTACTTTGGGGTTCCCATGGTACTCCTCACAATGAGTTTCTGGGCTGAGCCCAAGTACTTCCCACGATTAATGCAATCAGGGACTTATGTCCTCAAGGACTGTAAGTGTTTGAATTAGTGTAAATTATAAAATTTAATGGCTAGTTCAGTGTCATAAACTGAGTTTGGTTGTTTTATGTGGTATGGTTTGTGTGCATGTCCATTATATTTTTGTTATACTTGGTGGCTGCTTATATGGTTTATGAACATTTCGCAGAGATTGTTTGGTTTATTGCAGAATTCATAACATGGGTAAATTGTTGATGAAAGCAGTAAATTGTAAACAAAAATTTAAACACGTGCCATACCTGAATATGAACTATGGTAGTCTGACTAGGTGATTGCCTTACACCTGTATTTCTCTTTGACCAAGAAAGAGTGCTGGGCTCTCAACAAAATGGGACTAAGCCCATTTGTAGATCCTTAGGTCACTCTCTGGATGCAAGGTCGATCAACAGGGAGGACGCGAACGCCGTGAAACCCCCATCGGTCTCCAACCCCTCTACCTTCCAAGTCACCCATTTTTAGTGGTCTCGAAAAATTGCAGATGAAGTGCCTATTACTATACAAGCTTCACCCTTCGTCTTATCCCATAATACCCCGAAGGGTGATGACTGGGTAGAGGAGGAAGGGCTAGGCAAGATGTTAATTTCCAATAACTGAACTTTAACCTACAGTAAATTTATGCAAGCCTTGTAATTAGATTCATTAAACCATTAACCATTTCATTTATCAGTTATTTACACAGATTTATGAAATAAACACAGATTGATGGATAGAGGCGGCTGAGCCACACCGACAGTCCAAATAACTTAAAAATCTGAATATGAGAGACAGATCGCTCTTTTAGAGGGAAATGTGGTGAGGGGGTCGCCAAATTTTGCCCAAATCAGGTGAGTGGGTTGCTCAGAGACTACAGTCAGGAGTGATTTGCTTTCCAGGAGGAAGTCGCACCTTTCAGGCCTAAATGAGCGACCTGGTCGCACCTTTCATCCTAATAAGAGCGACCTGGTCCGAAAAATGATTTTTTTTAAAACCTCAGCTAGGACCAGCCGACAGTAACCTGTACTGTGGCTGAATGGGATCGGTTTGGACTTAAGGAGGCTCGACTGTGAATTAAAATGCATAAAAAGATAGATATAAACTAGATTTGAAAGAAAACTAAACTAGGGCAAATAAAAACTGAAACACAAAAATTAAATCCAGGGATCCTGTGGGATCGACTTGGTATGGTCACCAGTTATGTAGTAGGGCTTTCACCCTTGCTACAGGCAGGAACAACTCCCTTCCATCTATAGGACAAAAGGGTAGGGTTCTTGTGAGGATGGAATGAAAAACTTGCAAACAATATTGAAACAAAACTATGAAACCCTGCATGGAAGGATTAGAAAGAAAGAATGGCTGCAATAAATCAATGGAAACCTACAGAAAAATGTTAGACAACAAACCTGCAAGCGAACTATGTTAGAAAGCTGCAATATAAAATAAACAAAACACAAATATACCTTCTCTGGATGGAAATGGGCCACCATGCCCTAGCTTTGGGAGCACCTCTCAATGGAATGGGAGCTTTGGCTCAATGGAGAAATGAAGGAGAGGGAGGGTGAATGGCTTGGGAGGCAAATAGTCTCAAGGCACTCACATGGGTAGCATAACGATGGGGAGAGAAGGAGTGATTTGAGAGTGACCCCCACCCCTCTATTTATAGTTTTTTTAGGGTTTTAAGCCCCTGGTGAGGGCTTTAGCCCCTTTCACCGAATTCTTAGATCCTTTGGGGGTTTTAAGCTCCTTTAATGGGTTTTAGCCCCTTTTTGGAGGTTTTAGCCCCTTTTTGGAGGTTTTAGCCCCTTTTTGGAGGTTTTAGCCCCTATGAGAGCTATTTTGGCTCTTTTTAGGGGTTTTTAAGCCCTTTTTTCATATTTTTGAGCCTTTTTGAGGGTGTGGGGGTCAAATGAGGGTCATGCATGGATGTCCTTAGGTGGTGTAGGTCATGTAGAGCTCATTGGGGGATTTTTTGGGTTAACAGATATTATCCACTCAGACATATGCAGGCCAATGCAAACCACTTCATTAAGTGGGTATGTCTACTATGCTTCTTTTATTGATGACTACTCCTGCAAGACTTGGATATACTTATTGAAAAATAAGGATGAAGTGTTTGAAAGGTTTAAGGAATTTAAGGCCCTAGTGGAAAACCTCTCTGAAAAGAAAATAAAGATATTAAGGTCAGATAATGGAGGAGAGTTCACATCAAATGAATTCAATGATTATTGCAAGGAAGCTGGGATTAAGAGGGAGCTCACCATTCCCTATAATCCAAAACAAAATGGCATGGTAGAAAGAAAGAATAGATCTATCATGGAAGCTGTGAAAGCTATGATACATGATCAAGATTTACCGATGTACATGTGGACAGAAGCATCCAGAACAACGGTATATGTACATAATAGAATCTCCCACAGTGCCCTTGGGAACAAAACTCCAGAAGAAAGTTTTTCCAGAGAAAAGCTTGAAGCAAGTCACCTAAAGATATTTGGTTTTCCTGTATACATACACATTCCCCAGGAGAAAAGAACAAAGTTAGATCCTTCAGGAAAGAAGGGATTGTTTGTAGGATATAGTGAGTAATCAAAATCTTATCGGATCTATATCCTAGGATACCATTAAATTTAACTTAGCAGAGATGTCAAATTTGATGAAGATACAACCTTCAGGAAGTCAAAGAAAGATAAGGAATATGAAGAGGAGCATGAAACTCCCAAAGCTGCTGAAAGTCCTAAACCAGTTAGGAACGGAGAAGAAGTTTAGATGCTTGAGGATCATGATATGATAGAACCTAAGTTACCTGAAGAGTTACCCAATGAAATGATTTCTCGAAAGAGAAAACTTGCCTAGGCTCATGAAGGAATTGAAGAAGCAAAAAGACATGGTGCCCCAGAAGAAACCATCCGAGAAAGAAAGAAGCCAAAGTCATACCCTAGTTATATGGATTTGATGTGTGATCTAGTTGATAAAGAACTGACATGCTTTGAAGAAGTAATAAAATAGAAGGAGTGGGATAATGCAATGGTCATGGAATACCAATCCATTATAAATAACAATGTGTGGCAAGTAGTACCAAGATCGAAAGACAATTCAGTGGTATCCTCGAAATGGATTTTCAAAACTAAACACTCAGCAGATGGTAGTGTAGAAAAGTACAAGGAAAGATTTGTAGCTCTAGGATTCTCTCAGAAAGAGGGAATCGACTATGCAGAGACCTTTGCACCAGTATCTAGGTGCACCTCAATCAAAACCATCCTTTCCTTGGCATCCAATATGAAGTGGAAGCTACATCAAATGGATGTGAAGACAACCTTTCTAAATGGCTTGATTGAATAAGAGCTATATATCAAACAACCGCAAGGGTTTAAGACTAATGATCAGAAAACTCATGTATATAGACTAAAGAAGGCATTGTATGGGTTAAAGCAAGCACCCAGAGCCTGGTATGGAAGGATCGATGGATTTCTGATGAGCTTAGGTATTACCAAAAGTAAAGCAGACTCCAACCTCTACTATAAGATTGAGGATAATAGGATTATGATTTTATTACTGTATGTAGATGATCTGTTCTTAATAGAAGAAGATAAGCCCATCATCGAATGTAAGAAGAAGCTTGATGCAGAGTTCGAGATGAAAGACTTTGAAATAGTGCATTACTTTCTAGGTCTTGAGGTATGGTATATCCAGACGAGATTTTCCTAAAGCAAGGAAAATGTGATGTAGAAATCCTAAAAATATTTGGAATGATAGATTGCAAAGCTATGACTACTTCGATGACAACAAGTTTGAATTTATTAAATGATGATGCTTCATAAGCAGTTGATGCTACCTTATATAGACATATTATTGGTTCTCTGATGTACTTAACCAATACAAGACCAGATATATGTTTTGCTGTAAACACTCTAAGTCAATATATGGTGAATCCTAAACACATTCACCTTATTGGAGCAAAAGATGCAATGAGGTATCTAAAGGGAACTTTAGACTATGGGCTCAGACATGCATCTAGTGACAATATCAAATTACATGGATATACAGATTCAGATTGGGGAGGAAGTGCCGAATATAGAAAAAGCACCTCAGGATGTTGCTTTAGTCTAGGATTAGGCATGATCCCTTGGTTCAGTAGAAAGCATACCAGTATTGCGCTTAGTACGACAGAGGATGAATACATTGCAGTATGTTCAGCATGGAGCGAAGCAATATGGCTTCAAAATATGTTAGCATGATTATTTGATGTAGACTCTAGATGCTACTGATATCCTCTGTGATAATCAGAGTTGTATTGAGATGACAAAAAATCTGGTGTTTCATGATAAGACAAAGCACATTGAAATCATATATCATTTCATCCGAGATATGGTTCAGAAAGGAGATGTAAAGCTCAAGTATGTTCCTACAAAGGAACAAGTAGCAGATGTGTTAACTAAGCCTCTGGCTCGTGTAAAGTTTGAATATTTTTGAGACAAGCTTGGTGTAGTCTGAAATGACCTCTCTCAAAAGAGGGAGTGACAATATATGGATGATGCATGCAGTGGTGAGTAGCTCAGTCTAGAGGAGGGTAAGTCTGGCTAGGCTTGTTTGTCCTGAAAGGGCTAGTAATTCAAACAAGGCTTGTTGATCATAGGGGGATTAGTATGTCTGGCTAGGCTTGGTTGGCCCGAAAGGGCTAGTAATCCAGACAAGGCTTGTTTGGTCCCCAAGGAGATCCATCTATATAACTAGGATTGTTTGGACCAAAAGGGTTAGTAAGTTAGACAAAATGCCCAGATGTATCTACCAGAGAACTCGCAGTGATGCTGCTTCGAGATGTTAAAGGGAAATATGTATCTTCAGTATTTCTATACTGTTGATAGTTGAGATGATTGCTTCAATATTTATATATTGATGATTGTTGAGATGATTGCCGAGATGATTGCTTTAGTATTGTTATACTCATGATTGTTGAGATGTTTGCTTCAATATTGTTATACTGATGATTGATGAAATGATAGTTTCGATATTGTTATACTGATGATTGTTGAGATGATAGTTTCAATATTGTTATATTGATGATTGTTGAAATAATGTCAGTATTGCTACACTAATGATTGTTGATTAGTTTGCTTCAGTATTTCTATACTAATGGTGATGTTGATGTTCCAACATCTCTATGCTGGCAATGCAGATGATGATATAGCATTATAGATGTTTTGATTTTAGCATTAACATGCTAATGAGGTTATTGTTGATATTTCAATATTTACATATTGATTATACATATGTTGATATTTCAAGTACTTATGATGCAGATGTTGATGTTTAAGTATTTAAATATTGATGATGCAGATGTTGATGTTTCAATATTTACATACTGATGATGCAGATGATGATGTTTCAGTATATTTCAGTATTTACATACTGATGTTGCAGATGATGTTTCAATATTCACATATTGATAGAAGATTCAATATTCACATATTGATGCAGTAGAAGATGATTCAGTATTCACATACTGATGTTACAAAAGAAGGTTCAATATCCAGAAGACGATCCAGTATTCACATACTGATGTGCCAGAAGATGATTCAATATCCACATACTGATATCCTAGAAGCTGATTCAGTATTCATATACTGACATGATAGAAGATGATTCGGTATTCACATACTGATGCTACAAAAGATGATCCAGAAAATGATTCAAATGTTTCGGTATCCACATACTGATACTATAGAAATAATTTAGAAGATGATAGAAAATGCTAGAGTACGTACAGAAGATGATTCAGTATTCACATATTGAGATTGCAGAAGATGATTCAGCTGATATCGATGATGAATATGTATGATGATGTTCCAAAACTTCCTATGACATATAGAGGCTCACCATTTAGTTGTACAGATGTAGTAGCAGTTACTACTGTGGTTGAATACCTTTGTAGTTAAGAGAGAGTGTTAAAGTATTGTAACTTCAGAAGATATTCTAGATGTATTGATTGTGTTCCTCCTTCTGAAGATGAGTTTGTTCTTGTTAGAGTCATTGAAAGAATCAATGTAAACCTCCAAATGTAAGTCGGGTCAATAGTACCCAAGTGTCAATATAACAAATGTTATTTTTGGTGTCTTGCTAGACAAGTCGGCCCGGTCAGTTAGAGAAGTCGACCATGTTAGGTTAGAGGTCAATTCAACTTAGGGAGGCTCTCTCCTTCATTTTTACTCACTCATTCAATCTGTTTTGCAAGAGAGAGAAAGATTAGCGCGCCAGAAAGAAGAGAGAAGCAGTTTAGTTTACATTGCTTTGGTTTAGTTCTATACTGAGGAAGTTTTGTGGGGTTTTCTCCCTTGTGGTTTCCCCGAGGGAAATATTTGTGTTCTTGTGTTCTTATGTTTATGTGCTTGTTTTTCATTCAGTTATCTACTACTGAAAATTTGTTTTAAGATATCATCTAAGCAAATTAAGAAAAATTAACATAAAACTTACAAAAAGGCCCATGAATGAGCATTGGAATGCCTCTCTTACATAAATTTTGGAATTATGACCCCATGGAGTAGAAATGCTGTTGTATAACATAGATAAAAAATATGAGAATAATATGAGAATCTTAGAAAGAGCTTGGAGGAGCTAATCTCCCTCAATGGTGCCTGAAACTGAAGATTTGAGGCTTGAACCCAACACCTGACACCAATCTCACAATACTGAGAGCATAAGTGAAGTCTCCTTCATTGGAGCTTGACTTTCAAGGCTAAATGGCTAATATTTGAGATTAATATTGGTATTCAATGGCTACTAATTGACTCTCTTTAGATGCACTGAAGAATAGAAGAGAGAAGAGAAGAGATTAGGAAGGCTTGGGGTGCATACCCTAAGGTAGTTGAGGCACATCACTTAGACAAGAAGCTGTGCTTCACTCAACATCAAAAGTTGTGAAATGGAGTTGGAAACATTCTTTTATATACTAAGTGACTTGTTGAGCAATTCACCTAACTTGTTGAGAAAGTTACCCACTTGCAAACCCTAGCCCTAATCCATGAATGCACTCTCTTTGAGGAAATGATCAAGTTTGTGCATAAGGTAATGTTTCCTTGCTTTGCATGAACATAATTGGAAATTGCACCCTCCTTGACCAAAATTTTCCTGCTTTATGTATGAATGCTTTTCCTGCACTTTCCTTCTTTTAAAATTGCCTTGCTTTTCCCTGCTTTTGACAGTTTCCATATTTTTTATGACAATTTTCTTTTGTCTGCTTTTGCATTGTTGCCATTTTTCATTCTAGGAAAGTTGGCTTGCCTAATGCACCCTCTTGTCTTGACAACTCATTTCCACATGTTATTATTTTTCATAATAATTAATTAATTACATACAAATAATGTATACACACACACACACAAACATAAGTATATGTATGTATACACACACACACACACACACAAACATATGTATATGTATGTATACACACACACACATATGTGTGTGTGTGTGTGTGTGTGTGTGTGTGTAGATATGCATATATATATATATATATACACACGCACTATGTATATATACATATATTTATATATATATTATGTACATGTGTATATGTATGTACACATATGCATATATTTATATATATACACATATGTGTGTGTGCATATATATATATATATATATATATATGTGCATATATATGTACATATATATACATATATGTATATCTATATGTACACACACATATGTGTGTGTGTGTGTGTGTATGCACACACACACACATATATTGTGTTAACTTTTCATATGCTTAGCTAAGACATCGGTATTTCATTTCATTTTCATAACAAAAGCATATACACAGGATCACTGAAAGAAACAGCATCACAAGAACAACACAGATTTATCCTGGGAAAACCCTAAAGGGAAAAACCCAGCAAAAGCTTCCTCAATATAGATGCCCCAAAAAGGTAAAAGATAAAACCAGCAAGGAGATCAAAAACCTGATCCTCCTTCTCCAGCTACTTCTCTCCTCCACAAGTGCGCTACTCAAGTGAGTGTGTGTGTCTCCAACGAGGAGAGATACACCTCTATTTATATTCATCCATTCACTTCAATTAACTCATCCGACATGTAGGCTCGAGTTACACATGTAGGCTCAAGTAACCACACTGGGGTGCTAATGACCCACCTTTACAATTAGAGGGGACAACCTCATGACTCTTATTAGTTCTTCCGATTAGAAGCATCGGGGTACAAGATAATACAAGTGGTTCTCCCGGTAGGACCATCGGTGACCACAAAAGATACATATAGAATATTCTTCGAAGTTACAATATTTCAACACTCCCCCTTAACGAGAAGGGTATTCTACAACAACAACAAAAATAGTAGGAGAGGACATCATCAACATCATCATGGTAACACATATATAAATCATTGGAAGCTTTTCAACATCATATAGTCTTCATCTTCAATTTTCAACGACAACAACTCTTTGATCAGCATCAACATCTTTTGACCTTTTGATCGGCAACATCTTCAACACTTTGACCTTTTGATCAGAAACACCTTCAGCAACATCTTCAGCAACATCTTCAGCACTTTGACATTTTGAACAACAACATCTTCAACACTTAGACCTTTCAATCAGTAGCAACATCTTTGGCACTTTGACCTTTCGATCAGCAACATCGTCAGTGTTTTGACCTTTCGATCAGCAAAAATATCTTCAGCATTTTGATCAGCAACATCTTCAGCACTTTGATCTTTCGATCAGCAAAAACATCTTAAACATTTCGATCAGCAACATCTTCATCACTTTGATCTTTCGATCAGCAACAACATCTTCAACATTTCGATCAACAACATCTTCAGTACTTTGATCTTTCGATCAGCAACAACTTCTTCAGCATTTTGTTCTTTCGATCAACAACCTGATCGGTAACATTGTGATCAGCACCATAATCATACTTCAATTCTCAAACAACATCATCATCATGATATTTTGATCTTTTGATCAGTACATCATCATCATCACATACTGATCATTTGATCAGTACGTTATCATCATCATACTCTGATCTTTCGATCAGTACATCATCATCGTCATACTCTGATCAGTACATCATCATCATGATACTCTGATCTTTCGATCAGTACATCATCATCATGCTCTGATCTTTTGATCAGTACATCATCATCATCACACTCTGATCATTCGATCAGTACATCGTAATCATCATCATACTCTGATCTTTCGATCAGTACATCATCATCATCATACACTGATATTTTGATTAGTACGTCATCATCATCATAAAAACATCAACATCATCAAAACATCAACATGATCCTTCCTTTCAGAATTACAGGATTTAGGTCTTTACGGAGTTACCAATGATCCTTCCTTTTGGAATTACGGGATTTAGGTCTTTACAGAGTTACTAATGATCCTTCCTTTCGGAATTACGGGATTTAGGTCTTTACGAAGTTACTAACGATCCTTCCTTTCGGAATTACGGGATCAACACAGATGTGGAACTCAGACAATCCTTCCTATTGGAATTACGGGATCAACACAGATGTGGAACTCAGACAATCCTTCCTATTGGAATTACGGGATCAACACATCTGTGGAACTCAGAAAATCCTTCCTATTGTAATTACGGGATCAATTCAATGATCCTTCCTTTTGGAATTACGGGATTTAGGTCTTTACGAAGTTACTAATGATCCTTCCTTTCGGAATTATGGGATCAACACATTTGTGGAACTCAGACAATCCTTCCTATTGGAATTATGGGATCAACACATTTGTGGAACTCAGACAATCCTTCCTATTGGAATTACGGGATCAATTCAATGATCCTTCATTTCAGAATTACGGGATTTAGGTCTTTACGGAGTTACTAACGATCCTTCCTTTTGGAATTACGGGATCAACACAGGTGTGGAACTCAGACAATCCTTCCTATTGGAATTACGGGATCAACACATCTGTGGAACTCAGACAATCCTTCCTATTGGAATTACGGGATCAACACATCTGTGGAACTCAGACAATCCTTCCTATTGGAATTATGGGATCAATTCAATGATCCTTCCTTTCGGAATTATAGGATCAACACAGATGTGGAACTCAGACAATCCTTCCTCTAGGAATTATGGGATCAACACACGTTCTCGAGTACCAAATTCACTGAATCCATTCTGAACCAAAGTTCAAGGATGATACAATCCTACCACATTCACGGGGACCGAGATCTCCGGATACATTTTGAACTGAGGTTAAGGGATGATGCAATCCACCACTTTCACGGGGGCCGAGACCTCCGGATACATTTTGAACTGAAGTTCAGGGATGATGCAATCCTACCACATTCACGGGGGCCGAGACCTCCGAATACATTTTGAACCGAATTTCAAGGATGATGCAATCCCACCACATTCACGGGGGCCAAGACCTCCAGATACATTTTGAACCGAAGTTCAAGGATGATGCAATCCCACCACATTCACGAAGACCGAAGTCACCGAATATATTTTGGACAGATGTCCCAGGATGATACAATCCCTCTTCATTTTCGAGGACCGAGGTCACCGGATCACTTTTGGACAGATGTCCCGGGATGATACAATCCCTCTTCATTCTTGAGGACCGAGGTCACCGGATCACTTTAGGGCAGATGCCCAGGGATGATACAATCCCACTGCAACATCACTACTCCCCCTTTCGAGGAAGGTTCTTCCGAACCTCACCAAGCTTGTCTCGAAAGTGTTCAAACTTTAATCGAGATAGAGGCTTCGTTAGCACATCAGCAACCAAACCATCATCATCTACATCTTCAGTATGTGAATACTAAACTATCACCATCTGTATCTCCAGTATGTGAATACTAAACTATCACCATCTGTATCTCCAGTATGTGAATACTGAAAGCATCATCATCTATATCTTCAGTATATAAATACTGAAAGCATCATCATCTGTATATTCAGTATAGAAATACGGAATCACCATCATCTGCATCTACAGTATGTAAATACTGAAACATCATCTATATCTTCAGTATGGGAATACTTAAACATCATCATCTGCATCTTATCTCGTATGTAGAAATACCAGATTTCTATGTGTTACGATGGAACACAGGGTTCTCTATCATCACAACTCTGGTTATCACATAGAATCATTGTAGTATCCATCTTCAGTTCAAAGAGACCTGATATCAGCTTCTGAAGCCATATGGCTTCACAACTTAGCAGAGCAATCTGCTATATATCTTGCTTCAGCCATGCTACGAGAAACATTGGACTGTTTCCTGCTAAACCATGAACTCATAGCAGACCCCAAACAAAAGCATCTACCTAATGTGCTTTTCTTGTCTGAGATACTTCCATCCCAATCTGCATCTGTGTAGCCATACAATCTATACTCATGGCTACCATCATAATATAAACCAAAGTCTATAGTCCCTTTCAGATATCTCATCACATGTTTTGCAGTTACTAGGTGAACCCATCTTGGTTGAACAAGATATTGACTTAAGGTGTTCAAAGCAAAACAAATGTCTGGTCTGGTATTTGTTAAGTACATCAATGACCCAATGATTTGTCTGTAATGAGTCATATCCACTAACTTTGATGAGTCATCAACTAACAACTTCAGGTTGGAGTCCATGGGTGTGGCCATGACTTTGCATTCCAACATATTGAATCTATTCAATATCTCTACCGCATACTTTCCCTAGTTGAGAAATATTTCTTCTGAACTTTTCCATACTTCCAAAACTAGGAAATAATGCATTAACCCAAGGTCTTTCATCTCAAATTCTTCTGCTAGTTTCTTCTTGCTTTCCATGACCCGTTCCTCATTTCCTGTCAAGGATAAGTCATCCACATATAATAACAGGATGACAAGTTCATCTTCTACAACCTTGAGATAAAGGTTAGGATCAGCTTTACTCTTGGTAAATCCCATGCTCAACAAGAAACTAACTATTCTTCCACACCAAGCTCTAGGAGCTTGCTTCAGGCCATAGAGGGCCTTCTTCAACTTGCATACATGATTCCATCTGGCTTCAACTTCAAATCCTCATGACTATTCGATGGAAAAAATCTTTCTCAATCATACCATTAAGGAAGGCTTGTCTTTACTTCACCATGGAAGAAACTACCATGATAGTTCTGAAGGAAGTGTACCTTACTTCCTGGAGTAAGTGTCTCTTTAGAATTAATTCCCTGTTTCTGAAAGAAACCTCTTGCCACAAATATTGCTTTATACTTCTTGATACTTCAGTCAGCTGCATGCTCTATTTTGTATATCCATTTGGAGGATACAATACTCCTTCCTTATGGTTTGGGAACTATATCCCATACATCATTCTAGTATTCTTTCATCATGAGTTTGTCTTGTCAGATCATCAACACATCCTAGTCTTCTGCATTCAACTTTGAAGTTTGGAACCCAATTTACTCTTGGTAAAGTCTCGATCCATCAAGAAGCTGTCCATCATGTCATACCGTGTTGAACTCAGATGTCTTCTGTAGTCACTCCCCCTGGAGTGGAGTATTATCTTCCTTCTTCATTATGTATAGGTGGTTCTATGCTTGATATATACTAGTCAATAGAGTATGTCATGTCATAGTCTATTCTTTCTGAGGCAAATCACGAACCTTTCTTTGTACACTTGTTCTTGTAGATCCATATGGAGGATACTATGTACTTCCCTTTATGTCTCGAAATCATATCGTATACATCATTCCCCATGATCAACTGTTATTCTTTGATCATAGTTTCTTTTCTTCATCTTGAGTTATCTCTCATACCCATGGTGGTCTTTATCCTTTGAGGTGGATCTACCGCTTTCTGAAGCTCTTTCTTCCGTCATGGTGTCTCTGACCCTGGGAGCTTCAGATTCATGTTTATTGGATTGTCATCACTTGTTCTTCAGAACAAGTCTCATCCTTATTTTCTTGTAGGAGGTTGTAGAGGACCTTTCCTACAATTCAAATGCACCAGTTACATGGTTAGAACTATTTCATGAAACATATGCATAACGACAAATTCTTATGCATCATGCAACTATTTAGCCAATACAACATTCATCCATATCTCACAGAAACTTTCTATATGCCTTCCATTTTTACCATGACATCATTGAGATTGTGCACTAATCCAATATGTCAGCAAAGAGGTTTGATAAGTAGCATTGTAGAGTTGTATAACGCCATGAGCTACTTACCCATCACATGCATATTAGTAGTATTAATGTAAACAATTTATCATGCATAACACATCAACTGAAAATAATCAAATGTATAACAAAACAATATCATGAAATGGCAACTGAATACTTATCTTTTATTTGTTTCATGGGTAGACTCCATCTTGATCATTTTGCTTTATCATCTTCTTCATTCATGAAATCATCATTTCTTATCCAAATGATAAG